>CP106713.1:43795127-44230830 GCA_025503065.1 Gossypium bickii
TGATCATTATATAGTTTGAGTCGAATAGTGTTTACCTTAAAAGTGCCAAACTTAGGATTAGTTACCTCGACTGTTCCGTATGGGAAGATATTGAGTACCTTAAAAGGGATTTCTTCGTTTGTATTAAGGTCTGAAGTGGCGATTCGAGGATCTGTCTTATCCAACAATACCTGATCCCCGATCTGAAATTGGTTCAGCTCATGAAGTTGCTTTAGTTCATAGTGTTTTTTTGGTTTCTCTTTGAAATGTGTCTTTCACTCGTCTATTTCATTGATCTGAAGCCTTCGCTCCTCGTGAGATTTCATTGTTGGCACAAGGTCTAGGATATGGCTCAGTTGTATAAATTCATAGTGCTTCCTGAAATGAAGGTTGAACCGAATGGTCATTAATAGAATTTATGTTCTCACCTTTATACTTGATGTCTTAGCTGAGTCAAGAGCCTGAAGAGTGATCGTCTCGTCACCTACACAAAGTATGAGTTCACATGTACCAACGTGAATTTTAGTTCTAGTAGTTGCTAAAAAGGGCCTTTCCAAAATTAAAGGAATATTATTGTCCTCATTCATGTCTAAAACAACAAAGTCTACTGGAATATGAATTTATCGATTTTTACTAATACATCTTCGATTATACCCCTAGGAATTCTCATAGTTTTATCAGCTAATTGAATGTTCATCCTAGTTTGTTTGGGTTTCCTTAGACCTAACTGTTTAAATAATTTATAAGGCATGACACTTATGCTTGCCCCTAAATCAGCTAAAGCGTTATCAATAGGTAAACTACCAATTAAGCATGAAATTGTAAAACTCCCTGGATCTTTTAATTTTCGTGGTAGTTTATTTTGCAAAATTACTGAGCACACTGCACTTAGCTCCACATGTGATGTATCGTTTAACCTCCGTTTGTTTGTCAAAGGCCCTTTTAAAAATTTCTTGAATTTTGCATCTCCAAAAGAGCTTTAAGAAACGGTAAGTTAATATGTAATTTCTTTAGATGTTTAAGAAATTTACTGAATTATTCATCTGTGTTGTCTTTCTTTATCGCATTGGGGTATGGCACACGAGGTTGGTACTCTGTAATTACTGGTTTTGGTTTATCATGGCTTACCTCAACCTTACCTTCCTTGACCATATTCTTTTACCTCAATTTTGATTCATCTAACCCTTCACTATCATGAGTGGTAGCAGCATGAAGCTGCTCCTTTGGGTTTGTTTCAGTGTTTCTTGGCAAGCTACCTTGTGGTCGTTCAGAGATTAGTTTAGGAAGCTATCCTAAATGGTTCTCGATCTCTTGAATCGATGCTTGTTGATTTTTAAGTGTTGTTTTGGTGTTTTGGAAACGAGTTTCTGACACCGCGATGAATTTTGTCAGCATCTCTTCAAGGTTCGGCTTCTTCTCTTTTGGGGAGGGTTGCTGTTGAAATCTTGGGAGGTACTGTTGTCTTTGATTTCCTTGGCCACCCCATGAGAAGTTGGGGTGGTTCCTCCAACTTGGATTGTCAGTGTTACTATAAGTGTTATTTTGAGGTCTAGAATTGTTACCCATATAGTTCATTTGTTCGCTTTGTATTCCAGAGTTGTAGGATTGATATTCTGTATTGCTCATTCCGCCTCTATTCGTATCGCACTCCATCACTGGATGTACTTGTGAAGAACCACACAAACCATCAATTTTCTTATTAAGAAGCTCTACCTGATTTGATAGCATGGTTACAGCGTCGAGGTTGAAAACACCGGTGGTTTTTGTTGGCCTTGTCCTTGTAACTTGCCACTAATAGTAATTCAGTGACATCTCTTCAATGATTTCGTAGGCAGCCTCAGGTGTTTTATTATTTAGGGTACCGGCGGCGGCTGAATCAATCAACTGCCTAGTTGAGGGGTTCACACCGTTGTAAAACGTTTGAACTTGTAGCCACAAGGGTAACCCATGGTGAGGGCACATTCTTAGTAAATCCTTGTATCTCTCCCATATCATTCCTCAACTTAGCCATTTTAGCTGGCGAAAAGTATTTTAACAAAAATTTTTCGGTCATTTATTCCCATGTAGTGATTGATCCTTGTGGTAACGAGTTCAACCACTGTTTAGTTTTTCCTTAATGAAAAGAGAAACAAACAAAGGTGAATGGCATCATCAGAAATGCCATTGATTTTAAAGGTATCGCATAATTCTAGGAAATTTGCAAAGTGATTGTTGGGATCCTCATCCTGCAAAACATCAAACTAAATAAATTGTTGAATCATCTGAATAGTGTTAGGTTTCACTTCAAAATTATTTGCAGCAATAGTAGGTCTAACAATACTTGACTCAGTTCCTGTTAAATTAGGTTTAGCATAATCATACATAGTATGAGGAGCGGGATTTTGATTCACTGGATCTGCGGCAACCATAGGAGGTAGCGGATTATTATCATCCATCTCTTCGATAGTGTTGGTATCGTCCTCTTGCTCTTCTTCTATGTACTGTAGGCTTCGCTTTATTTCTCTTCAGTTTCTGCGAACGGTACTTTCTATATCATTGTCAAAAATCAAGGGTCTTGATTGGTTTCTTCTAGTCTAAAACTAGAGATACCTGCTAGAAGAAAAGAAAAGAAAAAGTTAGTAAGCTAAAAAAAAAAAAAGAATGGCTAAAGCAATAAAAATTCAGTTTTTCTAATATATTAGTCTTCGGCAACGGTGCCAAAAAACTTGATGGAAGCTCAAAACTAACTATTATTTCGACAAAGGCAAGCGCACCTATCGAATAGTAGTATAGCTGTGGTGAGTCTGGAATATTGTATCCTCAAGGACCAAGAGTACTAGTAATTACTATCTTTTTAATATCTAGCCTAATAATTAAAGAGAATTTGTTTTTAATCTAAAATTAACTAACTAGTTTAACTAACTATAAATGCAATAGAGAGTAAACTGGGAAAATACTTTTAGACAACTTTATATGAGATAGGCAATACCTAAGGAAGAATCCACCTAGACTTTACTTATTACTTTTGATTCATGCGATTTATTCACTTGGCTTAATCCGTAGAAATCCTTGATTTATATTAATACCTCTTTCGAGGCTACTAATAACTGACTCTAGGTTGATTAATTGAAATCTCTTTCTAATTAAAACCCTTATTGTCGCATTAATTCGATCTATGGATTCCCTTATTAGGTTTGACCCTAATCCGGCAGATTTTCGTCGTCCTATTTCTAGGGTTGTAACCAACTCCGCTTAATTGTGTTGATCTACTCTTAAACAGGGACTTTTGCTCCATTGAATAAGCACATTCGAATTGAATCAATAACCTGAATTATCAAAACAAGAATAAGAACTTACAATTAAGAGTAAGCACAAGTATTTATCTCTTAAATCAAATAATAATAAGATTCATCTTAGGTTTCATCCCCTTAGGTGTTTGAGGTGAAACACCTCAAACCCGGCCCACGAGCCTTGACCGGATCTGGTATGTTCCTCGATGTAAACTGGTTCAAAATTCTTTTGTTACTTTGGAAAAACTGTGTGTTTTGAACGAAAGATTATTTTTGGGTTGGGCTCGAGTTGAAAACAAATTTATCTTATATTGAAAACCCTTAATTTTAGGTGACAAAACATTTAGAGTTTAATTTAAAATAAATTTACTTAATCTTTGGTTGTAATATCCTGAAATTGGGCTTGTGCATTTTTGCTTAAATTATATGAAATAGTATGTCTTATGCGTTATGGATGTGTTGTGTGCATTTTTAGAATCTTGGAAATGTAAGGAAATGCCTTAAAAATGGTAAGTTTTAACGTTTAAAAGAGGGAACTAGGGCAAGGTGGTCTTAAGAAAAGTTATAGAAGAAATATGACACATAAATAGGCTTGGAAAAGTGGCTTGGAGGTGCCACTTAAGGCTCTGGAGATGACGCCATACACAGTGCAAGGAGGGCTTGTGTTCGAGTCGCATGGGAAGCAAAATTTTAAGGATTATTTTGCTAAGTGGCATCAATGAGAAGGGTATAGGGGGACGGCACTAAGGCTAATTTTTAGGAGTTTTTATCCTTTTATTTTCAAAAGGTAAATGATGGATTATTCTTTAATTTTAAATGAGGAGATAAAGAGGAAAACAAGGATAGGAGAGTGATGGCCAAGTAAGGGACTCTAGCTTAGTAATTTTGGCAAAAGGAGGAAAAAATAAGGCCATTCATTCATTCATTCTTTCTCCTTTTCTCTCTGCCGAATTCTTTAGCCAATATTCTCTTCTTCTCTTATGTTGTCAAAACTGAAAGTAAAAGTCTCCTAGCCATTGTCGATTCTCCCTAAGCCTCGTATCTCTTCTTTTCTTTCCATTGTTGAAATCGAAGCTCTTTAGTATTCTTCAAAAGCCAAATCTCTGTGGATCTAAGCAAGAGTGCCATCGATTTCTTCAGTCGGGGTAAGATCAAGTTTGATTTTTGTTTTTATTCTATTAGGCTTGGCAAAATTTAGGGACTAATTCTTATTATTGATCTTGGCCGAAACTTGAAAGGAGTTTTAGGGAGTTAGGTGCTGTCAACTACAAGAGGAATATTTCGGGATTTTAAAGGATCTAAGGTAAGTCACATTTGACATTTGGCCAAGGGCCATTTATTGAGATTTAATGTTAGAAATTGATCTAACATGTGTGTGTATAGCGATTTCGACAACTTCATAATCAAGGATTAAATTTCGGGATTTGAGATCCTTAAGGTAAGTGTACTTACACATTCGGCCAAGGCCCTATTTTGGTATGTAGATCTATTTCTTAATGGTTCAAAGCCGGAAACTAACTAGTTCAATGGTTAAAGGTATAGCCGATTGCAATAAAGAAGCATCATAAAGTCTCGGGATTTGTTTAAGGATCAAATCGGAACTAAGGTAAGTTTTGGGTTACGATAATCCTTCAGGATTTGATTAGATTAGCCGAATAGGCTTTTCCCTAAAATACTAAGTGTGGCCGAATGTAGGGAGTTAAAGATCTAAGGCAGTAGATCAGATTTCGGGATTTTAGTGAATTTGTTAAGTGAATCAGGTGTGTACCCTACCCTAAGTTTTAATATGTTTATGGCTATGTTTTAAATTGAATGTGTTAATAAGATTGTGAAAATATGGCTAAGGTACCATGTAATGGTACAAAGTACTCAGGTACGTTTCCTACTCCTACTAGGATTATGAATATATGTTATTTTTAACATGTGAAAAGTGATAAGAATGTGAATTAAGGCATGATATGCATGACATGTATGATATGGGGCATTCGGGTTGTATGAGAAAGGGGAAGTGAATGTGGTGACTTCGGTCACGCTATCTGAATGTGGTGACTTCGGTCACATTATCTGAATGTGGTAACTTCGGTTACATTATCTGAATGTGGTGTCCCATGACACAAAATATTATCTGGTGGCTATGCCACAAATTTTGTAAGGACGATGAGCACATCGACTGCAGCGACTGCCTTCGATGGTGTGTAGCGGATGGAGGGTTGACTTAGCAGTCCCCACGGTGTGCAGGTTGGTACGGGTGACGTGTAGCGGATGGCTATCTAGGTTTGGGTTCGGGCTGCATCATTTTAATGATATATGAATATGTATACTCTGAAATGTTTGAACTTGTTAAGACTTAGTGTTGTGGTTACACATTGAGTCTGTTGACTCACCCCGTTATGGGAACATTTTTCAGGTGAAGAACAGTGATGGACCGGGTCGGCAGGAGCTTAGGGGTGGCCATGCTCATCAAGGAATTTGTTTTATGTGGACTATATATTTTAAGTACTTGAATTTAATTTGGGTTTTATTTTGATGTAATAAAGCTATAGTGAACTATTTTATTTCTATTTATTTATTATGTTACGAAATTTTATTTATTAAAGATTAAGTCAATTTAATTTAAAATAAACTCTAAATGTTTTGCTACCTGAAATAAATGGGTTTCCAATATAAGATAAACTTGTTTTTAACTCGAGCCCAACCCAAAAATAATTTTTCTTTCAAAACACATGGTTTTTCCAACGTAACAAACGAATTTTGAACCGATTTTCTTCGAGGAGCATACCAGATCCGGTCAAGGCTCGTGGGCCGGGTTTGGGGTGTTTCAGTTTGGTATCAGAGCCCAATTATAAACACTCGGCCTGTGGTTTAAGGCCCAAAACGTTTTCAAAATCTAGCCCAAAAGGAATTTGTGAAAATTTTCAGGTTTTTCTGGCATGGCACCTAAGTCTCCGACCCGCAGTCCACCAGGTAAGTACCCCTCTTCATTTGTGTGATTTATAGTATGATGTGTAGAAGGGTAGAAATGGAATGGAACGTAGATTAGCATGATAAGTACTTAAACCCTAGGACTAGTTTACCCCAACACTTATATAAGACTTAAGGCCTAATTAAACAAACCTGTGACTAAGTCGCCGAGTTAGGGTGTGGCAACCATTGTGCGCATGTCTAGGATTGGATCCGGAAGAGCCTGGTACTTAAGCAGTCCTAGTGACTCACCTCCTCTTCGCTGGAATCCTACCTGGTGCGTAGCTTCGGTTCACCCTAACCAAGAGGACTTAGCCACAGGCTAAACACAAGAACTAAAACTCGAAAGGGAACTAGCCGTATTTTTATAAAATTCTGGTTTTAAAATTCTTAAAATTACCCTTTTAATATGTACAAACTATTTTACAAAATTTTTCTGAAATATTCCCGATTTACAAAAATTACGAGATTGCCCCTGGTTATAAAATTACTATATTATCCTCGATTACAATAAAATGTTCATACTGCTTATAGTTTTATCAAAAATTTCCTTACTTTATAAAATGTCCAAAAGTTCTACTTTGCAATATTAAAATACTCCGAATTGGAAAATTTGCGAAATTGCCCCTAACTTACAAAATTACCAAAATAACCCTGATTTCCAAAATTTTTGCAACATCATCATTTTGGAAAACAAATTCTCAAAAAGAACCCTCAAAGTTTTGCAAATTTTTAAATACCCCTGAATTATTAAACTTTACAAATTTACTCTGATTTATTACCGAAATACCCCCGAGTTTCAAAATTATCGAAATACCCCCGGATTTCAAAATTTCCAAAATACTCCTGGGAATGCAAAATTACCAAAATACCCTTATTAACAAAATCACCAAGGAACCTTATTTAGACAAATTACGAAAATACCCGTGTAGGACAAATGACGAAAATACCCTTGGAATAGAAACGGACAGAAATGACCGAAGAGTGAATGTGTATGGAAGATACTATGGAATGGATGTGCTTTTCTGTAAATTAGGATAGAAAACTTGAATAAAAACTTTGATTGATCGAAAGAATTACTTCTGAACTTCTTTCATAAAACTCTTCGCGAATAACCAGTGGAACAAGGATTAATTCATAAAACTTTCTTAAATTAGATTAAAGCGCAATCGTTAGATATGAGTTCTAGAGGACGCGGTCGTCGTGGACGCGGTAGAGGAAGAATGACTGTGTCGGAACCCGTTAGGTCGGGTCACGGGTCTGACAATGAGGTACCACCGCCACTACCACCCCCAGCTGTTGGTGTTGAGCAGCAAGCTCAGACGGGAGATGATGCTGTGTCGCAGGCTGTGCTGTGAGTTCTTGAAATGGTGGTTGGCGCAGGTGGGAATATCGGAGCTCGAAAATCTGTACCCGAGCGACTCCGAGCCAATAGGGCTAAAATGTTTCGTGGAGTATCGGGTGTGGCACCCAGTACCGCTGAGTATTGGTTAGAGGCAACTGAGCAAATTATGGATGAGCTCGATCTGACCCCTGAAGAGAAGCTGAAAGGAATGGTGGCATTGCTACGCGATGAAGCGTACCAGTGGTGGCTCACAGTTCGTGACGGTGCCACAGCTGAGGATCTGACGTGGGACTATGTTAAGGCGGGATATCAGAAGAAGTATGTCGGCACGCGTTACACTGACGCGCAGAGGAAGGCGTTTATGGGGCTGGTTCAAGGGAATAGTCGGTGAAAGAATATGAAGCTGAGTTTCTGAGGTTGAGCCGATATGCTTGAGGAGTAGTGGCTACGGAGCATGAGCGGTGTGTCCAGTTCGAAGACGGTTTAAGGGATGATCTAAGGTTGTTGATAGCTTCACATCAGGAGCGGGAATTTTCTGTGCTAGTCGAGAAGGCAAAAGTAGCTGAGGGAATTAAGGACATCGTGAGGCAGAACTCTGATCAGAACAGGCAGAAAAGAAGTTTTGGATCGTCTGGATCGTCTGAAAATGTGCAAAAAAAGCCCAGAGCTGATGGGCCGCGAGGTCAGCAAGTTGGTACAAGAGGGCAGTATCGTCCTTGTGATCAGTGTGGAAAGAAGCACTTAGGAGAATGTTAGAAAAAGACGGGAGGATGCTTCAAGTGTGGGTCAAAGGACCATATGATTAAGGATTGCCCTATGAGGCCAGATGGAAATCGACCAGTAACTCAGAATGTTAATCAGGCTGGTAGAGGTGGACAGCAGCCTCAACGAGGTCCTGGTCCGAATGGTCAGGGTAATGGCACTGGAAGAGGACGTGGAACACCTGGCAGAGGTGCTAATAATAATACTGAGGCAAGGCAGCCGAGCTTGGTATATGCAGTTCGTCGTAGGGAAAATGGAGACGCGCCAGACATCATAACCGGTACGTTCCTTATTTATGGCAAGCCCTATTTTGCTCTGATTGATGTGGGCTCGACCTATTCTTACGTTGCATGTAGTGTAGTCGAGACACTAGGCCTAGACTCTGAACTCTCTGATAGGCAGATGACTGTAGTAAGCCCATTAGGCCAAACTGTAGTGGTGGATAAGATCTTTCGGAGTGTACCTCTAGAAATTCAGAGAGTGAACTTTCGGGCTGACTTAATGGAACTACCCTTCGAGGAATTTGACCTCATACTTGGTATGGATTGGTTAGTAGAGCATCGGGCCGTGTTGGATTGTGCGGCTAAATGAATGGAACTAAGGACCCCGGAGGATGAAGTGGTAGTAATGATCGGGGAAAGAAGAAACTACATGTCTAGCGTAGTTTCAGCGTTGAAGGCTGAGAAAATGGTTCAGAAAGGGTGCAAGGCATTTTTGGCCTTTGTAAGTGCTGTGGATGCGAAGGAAGAAAGAGTTAGTGGAGTTAGAACGGTAATAGACTTCGTGGATATTTTTCCGAAGGAGTTACCCGGAATACCCCCAGATAGGGAGGTGGAGTTTGGAATTGGCTTGCTGCCGGGAACAGCTCCTGTGTCAATCACTTCATACTGAATGGCACCAAAGGAGTTGGTTGAGCTCAAGGCTCAAATCCAAGAGTTGCTGGATCGTGGGTTCATCCGACCCAGTGTGTCTCCATGGAGAGCACCAATCCTGTTTGTAAAGAAGAAGGATAGAACTATGCGAATGTGCATAGATTATCGTCAGTTGAATAAGCTGACCATCAAGAACAAGTATCCTTTGCCAAGGATTGATGACTTGTTTGATCAGCTTAAGGGGGCGACAGTGTTCTCAAAGATAGACTTACGGTCAGGATATCATCAGTTGAAGGTGAAAGAGGCGGATATCCATAAGACAGCCTTTCGGACAAGATACGACCATTTTGAGTTTGTAGTAATGCCGTTTGGGTTGACGAACGCCCCAGCCGCGTTTATGGATATGATGAACCGAGTTTTTCAACCTTACTTGGATCGGTTCATCGTTGTGTTCATCGACGACATTTTAGTATACTCGAAGTCAGAGGAAGAGCATGATGAGCACCTACGGATAGTGTTACAAGTATTAAGGGAGAAGAAGCTCTATGCCAAATTCAGCAAGTGTGAGTTTTGGCTTAAGGAGGTGGCATTCTTAGGGCATGTGGTATCCGCAGAGGGAATAAGGGTGGATCTTAGGAAGATCGAAGCAGTGTTGGATTGGAAACCACCTAGGTCCGTGGCTGAGATCTATAGTTTCTTAGGTTTTGCCGGCTATTACAAAAGGTTCGTGGAAGGGTTCTCGTCAATAGCCGCGCCTTTGACAAAGTTGTTAAGGAAAGAAATACCCTTTGTACGGACGGATAAGCAACAGTAGAGCTTTGAGAAGCTCAAGAGAGTTTTGACTGAAGCTCCAGTGTTAATTTAGCCAGAGGCAGGAAAGAATTTTGTGGTGTACTGTGACGCTTCTCACACGGGATTAGGCTGTGTTCTAATGCAAGATAGAAAGGTAGTCGCTTATGCGTCTTGACAATTAAGGCCTCATGAAGTTAATTACCTGACTCATGACTTGGAATTGGCGGCTGTGGTTTTCACTCTTAAGGTGTGGAGGCATTATCTTTATGGAGAAAAGTCGATAATTTACACAGACCACAAGAGTCTCAAGTACTTATTAACTCAGAAGGAGTTGAATCTGAGGCAGCGAAAGTGGGTGGAATTATTAAAGGATTACGACTGTTCTATAGAGTATCATCCGGGCAAGGCGAATGTAGTGGCGGATGCCCTGAGTCGGAAGGTTGTGTCGGATCTGAGGGCATTGTTCACACATTTGAGTTTGTATGATGATGGCAGCCTGTTGGCAGAATTGCAAGTTAAGCCGACATGGTTGAATGAAGTCAAAGAGGGACAATTGGTTGATGATGAGTTAAGTGCTAAGTTACGCAAGTACAGAATGGAGAGTTGGTAGATTATGGTATTAACGATGAGGGAGTATTGTGTTTCAAGGGTAAGGTCTGTATGCTTAAGGAGAAGGACCTAAGACAGAGGATTCTTCAGGAATCGCATAGTAGCCCTTATGCTATGCATCCTGGAGGCACTAAGTTGTACAGAGACCTAAGAGAACAGTTTTGGTGGCCTAATCTTAAACAGGAAGTTACTAAATTCGTGGGAAAATGTCTGACGTGTCAGCAAGTTAAGGCTGAACACCAAGTTCCATCAGGATTACTTCAGCCAATTGAGATTCCGCAGTGGAAGTGGTAGAGAATCACCATGGACTTCATTAATGGGCTTCCCCTTACGCCTACTAAGAAGGACTCGGTATGGGTGATAGTGGACCGGTTGACTAAGTCCACACATTTTATTTCGGTAAGGGTTGATTATTCCTTGTAAAAGTTTGCAAAATTGTATGTGGCAGAAATTGTGAGGTTACATGGAGTGCCGGTGTCAATCATTTTGGATAGAGACCCAAGATTTACATCTCGATTTTGGAGGGCACTTCATCAAGCATTAGGCACTAAGTTGGACTTCACTACGGCCTTTCATCCACAATCAGACGGGCAGTCTGAGCGGGTAATACAAGTATTGGAGGATATGCTGAGAGGCTGTGTGATGGATTTCCGAGGAAGTTGGGAAGACTATTTGCCTCTAGCAGAGTTCGCCTACAACAACAGCTATCAGGCTAATATCCAGATGGCACCATATGAAGCGTTGTATGGTCGAAAGTGTCGAACTCCTACATGTTGGACGGAATTGGGAGAACGTCGAGTTTTGGGTCCAGAAATGGTGGTAGAATCCGAGGAAAAGGTTGAGATAATTCAGGCACAGTTGAAGGAAGCATCTGATAGGCAAAAGTCGTACGCGGACCTGAAACGGAAAGAAATAGAGTTCAATGTGGGGGATCAAGTGTTCCTTAAAGTGTCACCTTGGAAGAAGGTAATGAGATTTGGACGAAAAGGAAAGTTAAGTCCAAGGTTTATAGGACCTTATCGAGTATTGAAGCGAATTGGTCCAGTGGCATACCAGTTGGAGCTGCCTTGGAATTGAAGCAGATGCACGATGTATTCCATGTGTCCATGCTACGTCGATATCGATCAGACCCAATCTCATGTGGTACCAGTCGAGGAGGTGGAGCTAAGACCAGATTTGTCCTATAAGGAAGAGCCAATTCAGATATTGGAACGTGATGTGAAAGTGTTACAGAGGAAGTCAGTTCCTCTAGTCAAAGTGTTATGGCGCAACCATGGATCTGAGGAAGCTTCGTGGGAGCTAGAAGAAGCAATGCGACAGCAATACCCTCATCTATTTCAGCTAGGTAATTTCGAGGATGAAATTATTTTAAGGGAGGTAGAACTGTAATATCCTGAAATTGGGCTTGTGCATTTTTGCTTAAATTATATGAAATAGAATGTCTTATGCGTTATGGATGTGTTGTGTGCATTTTTAGAATCTTGGAAATGTAAGGAAATGCCTTAGAAATGGTAAGTTTTAACGTTTAAAAGAGGGAACTAGGGCAAGGTGGTCTTAAGAAAAGTTATAGAGGAAATATGACACATAAATAGGCTTGGAAAAGTGGCTTAGAGGTGCCACTTAAGGCTCTGGAGATGACGCCATACACAGTGCAAGGAGGGCTTGTGTTCGAGTCGCATGGGAAGCAAAATTTTAAGGATTATTTTGCTAAGTGGCGTCAATGAGAAGGGTATAGGGGGACGGCACTAAGGCTAATTTTTAGGAGTTTTTATTCTTTTATTTTCAAAAGGTAAATGATGGATTATTCTTTAATTTTAAATGAGGAGATAAAGAGGAAAACAAGGATAGGAGAGTGATGGCCAAGTAAGGGACTCTAGCTTAGTCATTTTGGCAAAAGGAGGAAAAAATAAGGCCATTCATTCATTCATTCTTTTTCCTTTTCTCTCTGCCGAATTCTCTAGCCAATATTCTCTTCTTCTCTTATGTTGTCAAAACCGAAAGTAGAAGTCTCCTAGCCATTGTCGATTCTCCCTAAGCCTCGTATCTCTTCTTTTCTTTCCATTGTTGAAATCGAAGCTCTTTAGTATTCTTCAAAAGCCGAATCTCTGTGGATCTAAGCAAGAGTGCCGTCGATTTCTTCAGTAGGGGTAAGATCAAGTTTGATTTTTGTTTTTATTCTATTAGGCTTGGCGAAATTTAGGGACTAATTCTTATTATTGATCTTGGCCGAAACTTGAAAGGAGTTTTAGGGGGTTAGGTGCTGTCGACGACAAGAGGAATCTTTCGGGATTTTAAAGGATCTAAGGTAAGTCACATTTGACATTCGGCCAAGGGCCATCTATTGAGATTTAATGTTAGAAATTGATCTAACATGTGTGTGTATAGGGATTTCGACAACTTCATAATTAAGGATTAAATTTTGGGATTTGAGATCCTTAAGGTAAGTGTACTTACACATTCGGCCAAGGCCCTATTTTGGTATGTAGATCTATTTCTTAATGGTTCAAAAGCCGGAAACTAACTAGTTCAATGGTTAAAGGTATAGCCGATTGCAATAAAGAAGCATCATAAAGTCTCGGGATTTGTTTAAGGATCAAATTGGCACTAAGGTAAGTTTTGGGTTACGATAATCCTTCGGGATTTGATTAGATTAGGCGAATAGGCTTTTCCGTAAAATACTAAGTGTGGCCGAATGTAAGGAGTTAAAGATCTAAGGCAGTAGATCAGATTTTGGGATTTCAGTGAATTTGTTAAGTGAATTAGGTGTGTACCCTACCCTAAGTTTTAATATGTTATGGCTATGTTTTAAATTGAATGTGTTAATAAGATTGTGAAAATATGGCTAAGGTACCATGTAATGGTACAAAGTACTCAGGTACGTTTCCTACTCCTACTAGGATTATGAATATCTGTTATTTTTAACATGTGAAAAGTGATAAGAATGTGAATTAAGGCATGATATGCATGACATGTATGATATAGGGCATTCGGGTTGTATGAGAAAGGGGAAGTGAATGTAGTGACTTCGGTCACGCTATCTGAATGTGGTGACTTCAGTCACATTATCTGAATGTGGTAACTTCGGTTACACTATCTGAATGTGGTGTCCCATGACATGAAATATTATCTGGTGGCTATGCCACAAATTTTATAAGGGCGATGAGCACGTCGACTGCAGGGACTGCCTTCGATGGTGTGTAGCGGATGGAGGGTTGACTTAGCAGTCCCCTGATATTCCTTCCTTGTAATCAGCTAGACACCATATAACTAATCTGGTTAGTTTCGGCTTTTTAAACAAGTAAGAAATTGATCCAATTCACTAAATAGGCCTTGGCCGAATGTGTATCTGCACTTACCTTGCGGATCTCAAATCCTAAAAGATCTTTTTCTGTAAGTCGACAACACCTAAATCCCGAAAACCTTCTTCAGAGTTTCGGCCAAAGACATAAAGGGATTAGTTCCTAGATTTCAACAAGCCTAAAAGAAAAAGTATAGAAATCGAATTTGATCTTACCCCTAATGATGTAGTCGACGGCACCCTTGCTTAAACCCACAAAGAAATTCGGCTATGGCTAGGATGTGGATCAACAATTTCGGCAATGGTGACCAAGTGAAGGATCGACTCTAATGGAAAAGAGAGAATGGTATGGTGGTTCGGCCTTTAACAAATATGAAGGAGAAGAGTATGATGCTTGAAATTTTCGACAAGAATGATGAAAGAAAAGAACTTTCGGCTTTTGGTAAAAAAAAGAAGAAAGAATTTCGGCAAAGGCTCTTTTGAAGAGAAAAGAAAAATGGCCTCCTATCCTTCCTTGGCCGAAAATATCACTAAGAGAATCCCCTACACGGCCAACTCTCCTTCCCCTATCTCATCCCTTCCTTTTCTCTTACTTTATCTCTTATCTTATCCTTTAAAAATAATCTAAAATAAATCATCATTTATCTACCACTTAGCCGAAATTTTAAAAGAATTAAACTCATCCCTTAGTGCCTTTCCTTTGCTCCTTGCAGCAAAAATAAAAATCCTCTTATTGCTCCCATTGTGACTCGAACACAAGCCCTTTCCCCCTAGCATATGGCGTCATTTCCAGAGCCCTAAGTGGCACCTCCAAGCCACTTTTCCAAGCCCAATTGTGTGTCATATTTCCTCTATAAATTTTCTTAAGGCCACCCTGCTTTAGTTCCCTCTTTTAAACTTTAAAATCGAGTAATTTCTAAAGTGCTCACCCACGCATTAAGGTCACAAAATTCATAATGCACATTCACAACACACACAAGCTTGCTATTTCATATAACTTAGTATTAATGCATAAGCTATAATCCAGGATATTACAGTTCTCCCCCCTTAAAATAATTTCGACCTCGAAATTACCTGGCTAAAACAAGTGAGGGTATTGCTGTCGCATTGCCTCTTCTGGCTCCCACGAAGCTTCCTCCGATCCATGTAGGGGTACTGACTTCCTCCGAAGTACTTTCACATCTTGTTCCAAAATCTGAATCGGCTCTTGCTCGTAGGACAAATTTGGCCTTAACTCGACCTCTTCAACTGGCACCACATGAGATGGATCCGATCGATAACGACATAACATGGACACATGGAATACGTCGTGCATCTGCTTCAATTCCAAAGGCAACTCTAACTGGTATGCCGCTGGTCCAACGTGCTTCAATACCCGATAAGGTCCTATAAACCTCAGACTTAACTTTCCTTTTCGACCAAATCTCATCACCTTTTTCCAAGGCGAGACTTTAAGAAATACTTGATCTCCCACATCAAATTCTATTTCCTTTCACTTAAGATTTGCATACGACTTTTGTCTATCAGAAGCTTCCTTTAACCGTGCCCGGATTATCTCAACCTTCTCTTCGGATTCTGCCACAATCTCTGGACCCAAAACTCGTCGTTCCCCTAATTTAGTCCAACACGTAGGAGTTCGACACCTCTAACCATACAACGCTTCATACGGTGCCATCTGAATACTGGCCTGATAGCTGTTGTTGTAGGCAAACTCTACTAAAGGCAAATATTCCTCCCAACTTCCTCTGAAATCCATCACACAGCCCCTCAACATATCCTCTAACACTTGGATTACCCGTTCAGACTGCCCATCCGACTGTGGATAGAAAGCCGTAGTGAAATCCAATTTAGTGCCTAAAGCTTGATGTAGAGCCTTCTAAAACTGAGAAGTAAATCTTGGGTCTCTATCGGAGATGATCGATATCGGAACTTCATGCAACCTTACAATCTCCGCCATATACAACTTCCCCAACTTCTGCAAAGAATAGTCAACCCGCACTGGGATGAAATGCGCGGACTTTGTCAATCGATCCACCATCACCCATACCGAGTCCTTCTTAGTAGGCGTAAGGGGAAGCCCACTAACGAAGTCCATGGTAATTCTCTCCCACTTCCACTATGGAATCATTATCGGCTGAAACAATCCTGACGAAACTTAGTGTTCAGCCTTAACTTGCTGACACGTCAAACACTTGCCAACAAATTCTGTAACTTTCTTCTTCAGACCAGACCACCAAAACTGTTCCCTTAGATCTCTGTACAACTTAGTGCCTCCAGGATGCATAGCATAAGAGCTACTATACGATTTCTGAAGAATCCTCTGTCATAGGTCCTTGTCCTTAGGCATACAGATCTTATCCTTAAAACACAACACTCCATCGCTATTAATGCCATAATCCTTCAACTCTCCATTCTGTACTTACTGTAGCTTAACACTTAGATCCTCATCAGCCAACTGTCCCTCTTTCACCTCATTCAACCATGTTGGCTTAACTTGCAACTCTGCCAGCAAACTTCCATCATCATACAAGCTCAGATGTGCAAACGTCACCCTTAGATCCGGCACAACCTTCTGACTTAGGGCATCCGCCACTACATTTGCCTTGCCTGGATGATACTCTATCGAACAATCATAATCCTTCAGTAACTCCACGCACCTTCGCTGTCTCAAGTTTAACTCCTTCTGAGTCAGCAAATACTTAAGGCTCTTGTGATCTGTGTAGATTATCGACCTTTCACCATAAAGATAGTGCCTCTATACCTTAAGAGCAAAGACCACTACCGCCAATTCCAAGTTATGAGTTGGGTAGTTAACCTCGTGTGGCCTTAACTGTCGAGACGCATAAGCGACCATCTTCCCATCTTGCATCAGTACGCAACCCAAGCCTGTATGGGAAGCATCACAATACACCACGAAATCCTTTCCTGCCTCAGGTTGAATCAAAACCGGAGCTTCAGTCAAGACCCTTTTAAGCTTTTTAAAGCTCTCCTGTTACTTCTCTGTCCATACGAAAGGTACTTCCTTCCTTAGTAACTTTGTCAAAGGCGCGGCTATCGATGAGAATCCTTCCACAAACCTTCTGTAGTAGCCTGCCAATCTCAAGAAACTACGAATCTCCGCCACTGACTTAGGTGGTTTCCAATCCAACACTGCCTCAATCTTCCTAGGGTCCACCCTTATTCCTTCCGCGGATACCACATGTCCTAAGAAAACAACCTTCTTCAGCCAAAACTCACACTTGCTGAATTTGGCATAAAGTTTTCTCTCCCTTAGCACTTGTAACACAATCTGAAGATGCTCATCATGCTCCTCTTCAGACTTGGAGTACACTAGGATGTCATCGATAAACACAACGACGAACCTATCCAAGTAGGGTTGAAAGACCCGATTCATCATGTCCATGAACGCGGCTGAGGCGTTCGTCAATCCAAACGGCATTACTAAGAACTCATAATGGTCGTACCTTGTCCTAAAAGCTGTCTTATGGATATCTGCCTCCTTTACCTTTAACTGATGATATCTCGACCTTAGATCTATCTTTGAAAATACTGCGGCCCCCTTAAGCTGATCGAACAAGTCATCTATCCTTGGCAAAGGATACTTATTCTTGATGGTCAGCTTGTTCAATTGACGATAGTCTATGCACATGCGCATAGTTCCATCCTTCTTCACAAACAAGACCGGTGCTCCCCACGGAGACACACTGGGTCGGATAAACCCACGATCAAGCAAATTTTGGATTTGAGCCTTAAGCTCAACCAACTCCTTTGGTGCCATTCTGTACAGGGCAATTGACATAGGAGCTGTTCCCGGCAGCAAGTCAATTCCAAACTCCACCTCCCTATCTGGGGGTATTCCTGGCAATTCCTCCGGAAACACATCTTCAAAATCCCTTACCGCTCTAACCCCACTAACTCCCCCTTCTTTTCCATCTAACGCACTTACGAAGGCTAAAAACGCCTTGCACCCTTTCCGAACCATCTTTTCAGCCTTTAGCGCCGAAACTACATTAGACAAGTAGTTTCTTCTTTCCCCTATCATAACTATCACCTCACCCTCCGGGGTCCTTAACTCCATTCGCTTAGCTGCACAATCTAACACCGCCCGATGTTCCACTAGCCAGTCCATACCAAGTATGAGATCAAATTCTTCGAAGGGTAGTTCCATTAAGTCAGCAGCGAATACTACTCTTTGAATCTCTAGAGGTACTTTCCGAAACATCTTATTCACCACTACAGTTTGACCTAGTGGGCTTACTACAGTTATCTCCCTATCAGACAGTTTAGAGGCTATGTCTAAAGTTTCAACTACTCTACATGCAACATAAGAATGGGTCGAGCCCACGTCAATTAAAGCAACATAAGGCTTGCCATAAATAAGGAACGTACCGATTATAACGTCCAGTGCGTCTCCATCCTCCCTCCAGCGAACCGCATAAACCAAACCTGGTTGCCTTGCCTCAGTATTAGCAACACTCAGCCCGGTGTTCCACGTCCTCTGCCAGCACCATTTCCTCTGTTATTCGGACCACGACCTCGCTAAGGCTGCTGTCCACCTCTACCAACCTGATTAACATTCTGAGCTGCTGGTTGATTCCCTTCTGGTTTCATAGGACAGTCCTTAATCATATGATCCTTGGACCCACACTTAAAGCATCCTCCTGTCTTTTTCCAACACTCTCCTAAGTTGTTTTTCCCACACTGATCACAAGTACGATACTGCCTTCCTGTAGTAGCTTGCTTACCTCGCGGCCCATCAACTCTAGGCCTCTTCTGCACATTTCCAGTTGGTCCTGACGATCCAAAACCTCTTTTTGGCCTATTTCGATCCATATTCTGCTTCACAGAATCCTTAATCCCTTCAGCTACCTTAACTTTCTCTACTAAAGCGAAAAACTCCGCCTCGATGTGGAGCTATTAACAACCTCAGATCATCCCTTAACCCGTCCTCAAATCGGACACATCGCTCATGCTCCGTAGCTACTACTCCTTGAGCATATCGGCTCAACCTTAGAAATTCAGCTTCATACTCCGCTACGGACTTGTTCCCTTGAACCAGCCCCAGAAAAGCCTTCCTCTGCTCATCAATATAACGTGTGCCAACATATTTCTTCTGATATGCTGCCTTAACATACTCCCAGGTCAGATCCTCAGCTGTGGCACCATCCCGAACTGTGAGCCACCATTGATACGCTTCATCACGTAGCAGTGCCACCATTCTTTTTAGTTTCTCCTCAGGGGTCAGATCGAGCTCATCTATAATTCGCTCGGTTGCCTCCAACCAATATTCAGCCGTACTGGGTGCCACACCAGATACGCCACGAAACACCTCAGCTCCATTGGCTCAGAGTTGCTCGGGTAAAGACTTCCGAGCTCCCGAATTTCCTCCTGCACCAGCCACCAACTCAAGAACTCGCAGCACAGCCTGCGATACAACATCGTCTCCCGTCTGATCTTGCTGTTCAGCACCAACAGCTGGTGGTGGTGGCGGTACCTCATTCTCAGATCCTTGACCCGATCTAACGGGTTCTAACACGGTCATTCTACCTTACCGCATCCTCGTACGTTTTGACCACGTCCCCTAGAGCTCATTTCTACTACCGTGCTTTAATCTGATTAAGAAATTTTATGAATTAGTACTTGTTTCACTGATTATCCGCGAAGAAATTTTATGACAGGAATTTAATAGTGGTTCTTTCGATCAATCAAAGTTTTAAGTCTCTTATCCTAATTTAGAGGGGCACATTCATTCAAACATTCATTCAGTGGCATCCATCACACACATTCACTACTTGAACATTCTTGTCTTATTCCTATCCCAGGGGTATTTTTGTTATTTTTCCTACAGGGGTATTTTGGTAATAAACTGGGGTTGAATTGAAAATCTTAGTAAATCAAGGGTATTTCAAAATTTGCGAAACTTAGGGGTTATTTTTGAGAATTTGTTTTCCAAATTGGTGCTGTTGCAGAAATTTTGAAGATCGGGGGTCATTTTGGTAATTTTGTAAGTCATGGGTATTTTAGTAAATTTTTTCCAAATCAAGGTATTTTGATATTTTGCAAATTAGGGTTTTTGAACATTTTATAAAGTAAGGAAATTTTGATAAGAACTGTGGGTAGTTTGGACATTTTATAAACCAAGGGCATTTTTGTAATTTTACAGCTAGGGGGTATTTAGGTAATTTTGTAAATCGAAAATATTTTGAAAAAATTTTCCAAACTAAGTTCTGCTACAATTTAAAAGGATAATTTGGTGATTTAAAATCGAAGTTTTTTATGAAAATACGGCTAATCCCTTTCGGGTTTTAGTTATTGAGTTTAGCCTATGACTGAGTCCTCTTGGTTAGGGTGAACCGAAGCTACGCACTGTAGGATTCCAAATGAAGAGGAGGTGAGTAACTAGGACCGCTAAGTACTGTGCTCTTTCGGATCCAATCCTAGACATGCGCACTGTGGTTGCCACACCCTAACTCGGCGACTTAATCACAGGTTTGTTTAATTAGGCACTTAAGTCTTATGCGATTGTTGGGGTAAACTAGTCCTAGGGTTCAAGTACCTATCATACTATTCTACGTTCCATTATACCTTTCTATAATTCATAACATAAATCACACAATAGATAGGGGTACTTACCTGGTGGACTGCGGGTCGGAGACTTAGGTGCCATGCCAGAAAACCTGCTTATTTCATAAAAATTTTCACAAAACTTATTTGGGCTCGATTTGAAAATGTTTTGGGCCTTAAACCCCAGGTCGAGAGTTTTGAAACTGGGCTCTGATACCAAACTGAAACACCCCAAACCCGGCCCACGAGCCTTGACCGAATCTGGTATGTTCCTCGATGTAAACCGGTTCAAAATTCTTTTGTTACTTTGGAAAAACTGTGTGTTTTGAACGAAAGATTATTTTTGGGTTGGGCTCGAGTTGAAAACAAATTTATCTTATATTGAAAACCCTTAATTTTAGGTGACAAAACATTTAGAGTTTAATTTAAAATAAATTTACTTAATCTTTGGTTGACAAAAATTCGTAACATAATAAATAAAAGTAAAATAAAGTAGTTCAACTATGGCCTTATTACATCAAGATAAAACCCAAAATTAAATTCAAAGTACTTAAAATAAAAAGTCCAAATAAAATAAATTCCTTGCTGAGCATGGCCACCACTAAGCTCCTGCCGACCTGGTCCATCACTGTTCATCACCTGAAAAATATTCCCACAACGGGGTGAGTCAACAGACTCAATGTGTAACCACAACACTAAGTCCTAACAAATTCAGACATATCAAATCATACATGTACATATAACATTTAAATAATATGATGCAAACCCGAACCCAAACCTAGATAGCCATCTGCTACACATCACCCGTACCAACCTGTACACCGTGGGGACTCCTAAGTCAACCCTCCATCCGCTACACACCATCGAAGGCAGTCGCTGCAGTCGACGTGCTCATCGGCCTTATAAATATTGTGGCATAGCCACCAGATAATATTTTGTGTCATGAGACACCACATTCAGATAATTGTGACCGAGGTCACCACATTCAGATATCGTGACATAAGTCACCACATTCACTTCCCCTTTCATAATATCCCATATGCCCCATATATCATTCATATCATGCAATCTCATGCCATAGGCCTTATTTCACATTCTTATCATTATTTACACATGTACCATATTCCACTATTCATAGCACTTATTAACTTAAGGTTAAAGTAACGTACCTGGGTACTTGTACCATTGCATGGTACCTTGGCCATATTCTTATACTTTCATATTAACACATATAATAAATTAGAGCCATAACTCTATTAAGATTCAGTGTGGGGTACACACCTGATATTCTTATCGAGTTCACTCCAAATCCCGAAAACCCGATCTATTGATTTAGATCTCAAGTTCCTACATTGGGTTAATCACTTAATGTTAGCAAAAAGCCTATTCGGCTAAATAACCCAAATCCCGAAGGATTAACACAACCACATCTCACCTTGCTGCCGATTGGTCACTAACCAAATCCCGAAAATTCCCTGATATTCCTTCCTTGTAATCGACTAGACACCATATAACTAATCTGGTTAGTTTCGGCTTTTTAAACAAGTAAGAAATTGATCCAATTCACTAAATAGGCCTTGGCCGAATGTGTATCTGCACTTACCTTGCAGATCTCAAATCCCGAAAGATCCTTTTCTGAAGTCGACAACACCTAAATCCCGAAAACCTTCCTCAAAGTTTCGGCCAAAGACATAAAGGGATTAGTTCCTAGATTTCGACAAGCCTAAAAGAAAAAGTATGGAAATCGAATTTGATCTTACCCCTAATGATGTAGTCGACGGCACCCTTGCTTAAACCCACAAAGAAATTTGGCTATGGCTAGGATGTGGATCAACAACTTCGGTAATGGTGACCAAGTGAAGAATCGGCTCTAATGGAAAAGAGAGAATGGTATGGTGGTTCGGCCTTTAACAAAATATGGAGAAGAAGAGTATGATGCTTGAAATTTTCGGCAAGAATGATGAAAGAAACGAACTTTCGGCTTTTGGTAAAAAAAAAAAAAAGAAAGAATTTCGGCAAAGGCTCTTTTGAAGAGAAAAGAAAAATGGCCTCCTATCCTTCCTTGGCCGAAAATATCACCAAGAGAATCCCCTACACGGCCAACTCTCCTTCCCCTATCTCATCCCTTCCTTTTCTTTTACTTTATCTCTTATCTTATCCCTTAAAAATAATCTAAAATAAATCATCATTTATCTACCACTTAGCCGAAATTTTAAAAGAATTAAACTCATCCCTTAGTGCCTTAATGTCGTCCATCTCCTTTGCTCCTTGCAGCAAAAATAAAAATCCTCTTATTGCTCCCATTATGACTCGAACACAAGCCCTTTCCCCCTAGCATATGGCGTCATTTCCAGAGCCCTAAGTGGCACTTCCAAGCCACTTTTCCAAGCCTAATTGTGTGTCATATTTCCTCTATAAATTTTCTTAAGGCCACCCTGCTTTAGTTCCCTCTTTTAAACTTTAAAATCGAGTAATTTCTAAAGTGTTCACCTACGCACTAAGGTTCACAAAATTCATAATGCACATTCACAACACACACAAGCTTGCTATTTCATATAACTTAGTATTAATGCATAAGTTATAATCCAGGATATTACATGAGGGATTTAGTTCATACCAAAAGAGGGAAACATCATAAAAGAGGAAAAACAACAAAACATAAGAAAACCCAAAAACTTTTAAAGAACTTGACGGGGGATCCTTCATCTTGATGGAGATCCTTCTCCTAAGCTATTCCCGATGGCTGTCTTGGAGTATTTTCTCCTTCTACTCGGCGTCCTATTTCTAGGGTTGCAATCAACTCCACTCAATTGTGTTGATCTACTTTTAAACAGGGACTTTTGCTCCATTGAATAAGCACATTCGAATTGAATCAATAACCTGAATTATCAAAACAAGAATAAGAACTCACAATTAAGAGTAAGCACAAGTATTTATCTCATAAATCAAATAATAATAAGATTCGTCTTAGGTTTCATCCCCTTAGGTATTTGAGGGATTTAGTTTATATTAAAAGAGGGAAACTCATAAAAGAGGAAAAACAACAAAACATAAGAAAACCCAAAAACTTTTAAAGAACTTGACGGGAGATCCTTCGTCTTGATGGAGATCCTTCTCTGAAGCTATACGATAGCTGTCTTGGAGTATTTTATCCTTCTACTCGGTGTCTATTCGACGTCCTGTCAAACTCACCTTTTAAGTTGCCCCCTAAGGTGTTTATATAGGCTTCGAAATGCCTTTCTTGTCCCACAAGTATCCTATTCCGAATAGAATTCATCCTAATTTCGGTAGGGACATGCCCGTGTGACACGCCTGTGGTCGATAGTCCAGGCCATGGTTGATCCTTACTCGAAACACACGGCCGTGTCCAAGGGTCCAGGCCGTGTTGATTCCCTAGGTGGCCCCATTTTGCCCCTTTTTGGCCCGTTTTTAGTCCTTTTCGACTTCCTTAGCTCTCCTGAGTATAAAACATGAAATTACGAGATTAGGTGCATCATATTCATCAAATTCAATGGAAAATCATCCAAAATTAGGCTAAGCATGGGGTTAAAATATGTGTAAATTATGGTTTATCATAATCCATATCCATATTTTCCCTTTTTCTTCCTTATGTGACAGGAATGTTTTGCATTTAATTTGGTTAGCAACTAGTAAAGCCAAGTTTATATCTATTTTGATGCAGATTGCACTCTTGGGTGGAGTTCTTTTCAAGTAAATACTCTTAAAATAATATTTTTTGTGTTCCCCTTGCTCACCTAGCTTTTCTCTTCAAGTGCAAGTTTAGTTTGCCTTGGTGCATGGTTTCAATTTGCACTTGTGCAAGATTTTTGGGTTGTCATAATTGGAAGTTTCACTTTGACAATGATTTTGGGCAGCCATAATTTAAACCAGAGTTTGCCTTGTTGCAATGGAATTGATGTTGTATATAAAATTTATATCATGTGCTTTTTATTCTCCTAGCTTGTAGTACAAAGCTCTATTATTCACAGGCAAATATGCCTTGTATAAGTCATGTCTCCGTTGATGAAGCTTGTTACATATCTTGTAATTTTAGATACCGACTAATTCGTATAGAAATATGTTAAGATAAGGAAATAACTTAAAACTCTGACAATAAGGGCATAAGTAAATTATAGGTGCTTTTATTGCTCACTAGGTGTGCCCTTTATTGTGCTTCTGTTCTTTTTCTTTCTCACTATCAAAAGTGATGTAGCATACTAGCATACTACAAATTGTTCTATATGTCATATTGATAGAATTATCATTGATTTTGCTGATGATGTTTATTAAAAATATGAAAGAAGTGTATATTTGAACATGTTATTGGTTTAGGAACAATTTTGTAAATTATTGTGTTTCTTCTTTAATAACTCCAGTGCTTGTATTAAGAGTTACTTGTAAAGGAAGTAGAGTATAGATAACTTAAGCCATTTTATTAAACTCGTGCTTCCCATTTATATTATTTTAGATTTATTGTTACCAAGCTTTATTGTTTTAGATTTATATTCAATGTATATAAAATTATAAACTACCAATAAAATAAATAAATAATACCATGGTATTAAAGATAAAATTATTTAAACATATTAAAAATAAGCGAATTTTTAAAGTTATTTTGGAGAGTTGTTAGAGCCATTTTCTTCAACAAATCATCATCCCATATTTTTTTAAAGTTCAATTTGGTTAACTTTTCTAGATAAAATGGTTGAAAAATAATTTCTTCTTTTCTATTTTTTGTATCTTTTGAGAGCTCATTCTTCCTTTTGTTCATGTCCAGCCTTTGTAAAAAACATCACTTTACTCACTCTCCCATGAAGCACTTGAGCATTATGATTAATCAATTGCCAAAAATATGTTATAATTAGAACAATATTTCGCATCCAGAAAAAAAAGAGAGATTACATCCCATAAATAACATTCTTTTTGCTTGTAATTTGTTTCCGCTACTTGAATTTGCTGCTTGAATGTTAACTCTGCTGTTTGTGAGGATTTGTTATTGCTATCAATGTGTTTGCTATTTAAGCATGTGTTAGGATGGAAATTTTTATTTTTGTTTCGCTTGTGAGAATTTTTTTGTTTGCATATTGACTCTGCTACTTGAATTTTGACTCTATTGCTTGAAATTGCTGCTTGGACTAAGAAAAAAAGGGATCAATCATCTATGGGATGCTCACAAAGGTTATCTTTAGCATTCTTAGACAACTATCTCTTTAGACACTTTTGCAGTTTAAGCAACAACATGTCAATTTATAGAGCAAGTTCAAGAAACACTCATGAAAGTGAGACCAATTAGGCCATTTAATCTTTTCTTTTTTAACTGAACTAACCTATTTGAGTTATGACTAATCATTATGTGTCATTTTATTTGGTTGACAAGTCTTCTTCTCCAAAATCTCTTCTTACTTAATTTTCGTCAAATTTCAACTACATAATAAAGGGACATTATTCCTTTTCATTTTACAATTTTTATTCTTGTTTTCTAAAATTTTTAATCTGAATTATATATAGAAAATAAATTCAAATTTTAATGGTTGAGATTATAAAATTATAAGATATATGATTTACTTTCCAACGAAAAATATCTTTTTATTAACTTTTGATATTTTTAATCATGACAAGTTTGATCCATCATTTTCTTTTATTTTAAAGAAAAAATTTATGGATTGTAAATTGGGTTTTGGACCCAGGAAAACAATATTGCTTAAGTCATTTCCAGCTAAAAAGAAAAACTATAAAATCTAAACTAGTAGAGATTTGTGGGGTCATTTTCTTGAAGAAAAAAAAATAATGTCATGTATAAAAAAAATTCCAGCTATATAATGAGATAAAAAGAAAATATAATACCCAATTTTATTCAATCATTTTAATAATATACAATTCATCAATTAATAAAGAAATTAGAGATTCAATTAAAGAAATAATGATGTAATGAATTTGAATTTAATAAAATAATTTTAATAGTAATAACAGTTGGATTGCTAGAGTGAATAAATTGTTAGAAATAAAAGTATGGTGATTAAATAGGTGGAATGTGTTAAACTTATCTAATACATTTTAAATTGGTCAAATTATAATTTCAGCCCATATACTACCTCAAATTTGACGATATAGTCACTTTGATCAATAATACAAGAACTAAACTGAAAAGAATCCATACATTTAACTACAACAATTAATGGGAGTAAATGATTAAAGAGCCTATAGCCCTGTTAAAATTTTAAAATGCAACATGTAAATATAACGTGTAAAATTTTGTTCTGGAAATTATTATTTGCTAAACAAAGAGCCGGTTTTGTTGAATAAAATTTGGTAAAGAAATAAATTTTAGGTTTTTTCCTTGCAAAGATATTTGTAATTTCTATTTTGTGCCTTATAAAGATTCTTAATATGTATTGTTCATTTTTCTTTAGTAGTGTGTTATTGCTTCCGCTTCTTCTTTGGCTTGTTGATTACTTCCTCCACCCACAACTAAGTCTCTTGTATTCACTAAATCACTATAAGTTCTTTTGCAATTAAATTATCTAATTTTGTTTTATTGTTATTGAGATTAGTATTGAAGAAATGTGACCATTTTACTATGATTTGAAGATATGTAACATTTTAATATCTTGCAGTAATAGCTTGTTTGCCTTTAATAGTACAAAGTGAGAGGCATAAAAGAATTGGTCTTGCATTGACAATATGGTTGCAAATGTGTATAGTTACGAGTTGGTTCTTAGTTACATTAGGTGATGTTCCTAGCCTACATACTTTTCTACCAAGGATTAAATCATATATTTTAGATTTTTATGACGAGACCTGAATTGAACAAGTTATGATGAGTAGAATTACTTTTTTTAAACTATGCGAGATGTTACAAACTTTAGAAGGGTTAAAGTCATCACAGAACATACTTGTTGATGAGCAAGTGACAATGTTTTACATATCATTTCTAATCACCTTAAGAATTGAGTTATCATGCATCACTTTAATAGGTTCGGGAAACTGTTAGTAGATCATTTCACAATGTTTTAAAAGTTATCATATGCTTACAAAAAGTGCTATTTAAAAAGGCAGAGCCAATTACAACTAATTCTATAGACCCAAGGTGGAAATGGTTCAAGGTATTAGAATAAGTTCCATATATAGCTCGTACATAATTAGTTGATTTAGATTTAAATATGGTATCCTAACTCAAGGTTTTATACATGTGATGTAGAATTGCTTAGGTGCTTTAGATGGATCCCACATCAAGATGAGGGTTCTAAAAGTTGATAAACCTAGATATTGAATGAGAAAATGTGACACAACAACAAATATGTTAGGTGTTTGTACACCTAATATGCATTTTGTTTATGTTCTTCTTGGTTGGGAATGTTCTATTGCTGATGGAGGGTTCTTCGATATGTCATTAGTAGGAGACATGGACTAAAAGTTCATCATGGTAAAGTGCGGAATTGAAGGAATTTGAATTAATTTTTAAGATCAAACTTTTTTGAGAAAGTTAACCATGATAAATAGGTTTTTTCTTTTTTTTTTATAGGTTGTTATTATCTAGTTGATCCTGGTTACGCAAACTGTGAAGGGTTTCTTGCACCTTTTAGAGCACAAATATATCATTTGAATGAGTGGCATTAGGGTTACCAACCAAGTACTCTAGAAGAATTTTTCAATATGAAATATGCTTCAGTGTGCAATGTTATTGAAAGATGCTTTGGTTATTGAAACTTAGATGGGGAATACTTAGAAGTCTATCATTCTATCTTGTGAAGGTGCATAATAGAATCATTATTGCATGTTGTTTGCTCCATAATTTTATTCGAATCTGTATGAGTCTTGATCCTATTGAAGCGGAGTTGGGAGAAAGATTACCTAGTAATGTGATAGATGACGATGAATCAAATATCATAGATATTCATTCATCGGATACATGGGTTACTTAGAGGATGGAACTAGCCAATCAAATATTCTATGAATGGCAAACATCTAGAAATTAGTTAGGTTTATCAAAACATAGTAGAAGGTTAATTTGTTTATGTTATTTCATGTATCTAGTTTACAAAACTTTGGTGTTATTTGAATTGTCTGTATGTATTGTACTGGACTTGTTGAATTACAACTTTAATTTATTTTCTTTTGATTTGTCATGTGTTATAATTTTATAAAATGTCAACCTTTTAATTTTAATTTGCATTTTTTCTTAATATAGTTATGTTAGGTTTTTCACAATCAAGTGTTCTTCCCAAAATTCTCAAGAAACCAAAAGGAAATAGGTTCCAAAAGAAGATGTTGCGTTGGTTGCTTGTATGGTCAACTTGTACAATATTGGAACCTCTAACACATATACGAGATTTAAGGCCGGTTATTTAAATGACTTGAAAAGAATGTTAGAAAAAGTTTTACCTCATGCTATGTTGAAGGCTAAACCTAATCTTGAATCGAGGATTAGGACATTGAAAAGGATTGAACAATCATTTACGATGTGCTTATTGGAAAAGACGATAGCGGCTTTGGTTGGGATGAGCATAGGCAGATGATTGTTGCTGAAGATGCTGTGTGGAACTCATATATAAGTGTAAGAATTATTTCTTGTCTTTATTATCTTATTTTGACCAATAGATGTTGAGGATGTTGCTACTGCAAATAATCTTGAAGAAGGAAATAATTACCATGGATGCGAAGATGATGTTTCCTTGGATTAGATGGATGTCTCGGCTACACAATTGCAAATGTGGAAGCCAAACCAAGATGGTTCCATATCTTCAAAGAAGAGAAAAAAAGATTTCTGATGGAAGTAAACCAGTTTCTACTTCAATTACTGATGCTGTCATGTTATTGAGGGAAAACATACGGACTGTTGGTCTTGAATTAAGTAGGAGCATTGCCTCCGAGAAAGTGATTCAAGAGAGTGCTCAAAAATTATATCTGACCTTATACAAAGTAGAAGGATTAACTGAGGATGAAACTATCGTGTGTTGAGAAAAATTCCTGACCATCCAATGCAAATGCTCATTTTCTTTAGTCTACCTTCTTTAGAGTGATTGGAATAGGTGGGAAGATTTCTTTCTAACCATTAAAAATCATGGTTGTGTTAGTGAGTTTTGGTAACTTTTTGTATATGTAATATTTGAATGGTAAAATGCCATTAGTAAAATGCCACAGACCATTGTAACTTTTTGGTGTTATAAAATTTAACTTATAGATTATGACATATAAGTTAATGACATCATGTAACTTTTTGTTAATGTATGAACATTATGTTTGGACGTAAAATATGATTCTCAAGCTATTTATTAGTTCTAATATTTTTCTTTTTAGTTTAAAAGATAATTAAATAACTTGTTTCGCTAATGATATTTTAGCACATTAAATATGCATTTCAGTTTAAAAATAATAAAGTAGGTAAAATATTATTTTTATAATATTATATATTATGATTTTTATTAATTCATATTTTAATAATAATTATATTAAGAATGTTATTAAATTATATATTATTTTATTAAATTTTATTTAATAAAAATTATGTTAAAATATAATTAAATTATTTATTTTTATTTTTATGAAATTATATTTCATAATAATCTTACTAACATTTCATAATAATCTTATTAACATTTAATAACAATAAGGAAAATCATCTACCTAAATTTTGTTTGTTAATGGTACTTTGTTCATTTAAACTTTTTTCCTTATGCTTTTATAACATCTATCCTATTCAACCAAACACAAGTATACTATTATAACTCTATTCCATTCCATTGAACCAAACAATTGGATTACTAATTACAACTCTACTCCATCACAACTCTATTCCATTACATCTTTATTCCATTACAACCCTATTCCATTAACCCCAACCAAACATAGTGTTAAAGTTTTGATAAGTCTTTTCTTAAAAACCTTAAATCGTTTTTCAAATCTTCACAATAATAATATTGCAATTGGATTGCTAAATAAAGTGGATTTAATTAATGAATGTTTTTCCTAAAAACAAAAAAATGATTTTCATACAAATCAACTCAAGTAAAAAGAATGGCTTTACAATATAACTTCGATGATCAATGTAATCTCTTCGAGTTAGCCAAAACTCCTAGGTTGGGTCGGGGGTGTTAAATATAGTACCATGATATCCATGGTTGTAACACCCCAAACCCAGCCCATAAGTTTCGACTAGATCTGGTATGCTACGGGTTGTATACGGAAAACTTTTGTTTTGTTGGTTTGGAAGTCATAAGTTAATTTAAACATTATTTGAATAAATGAGTGACATTTTAAAAAAAAACTTTGTAATATTATTAAATATAATAAAACCTTTGACACAAATTCACAAGTTGCAGAACTTTTATAAAAACTACTTAGATGAATAAAAACTATGGGGGCCTTATTACATAAAATTTCCCAAAACTAAAATCTTAAGAAAAACCAAAATAATCTAAAGAAATATAAATCAAAAACTGGATGGCCCCTCGAGTCCGTCTCGGCTCCCATGTCCACGATCTACTGCTCATCTGAAAGAGTAGAGAAAAAAGAAAGCGGTGAGTCACCAAGACTCAGTGTATAAATCTCAAAACACACAACGACCTGAGCCCACAAACACATTATGGGCCCTGGCCCATACATAAAGGCAACAATCATGAATATAAATAAAATATTAAACAATGCATAGCCAAACCCATCCTAGGTTTCCATCCTCTACACACCAACCCGTACCACCCATCACAACTTGAGGATTTCTACAATCAACCGTCCATCTACTACATACCATAACGACAGCCGTACTGCCTATTCCTGTTATTCAGGAATCATTAAACGTGGCATAGCCACCGATCACTGTGTGACCTAACATTCATATTTGTGGGGTTTCTACCACCGATCACTATGTGACCTATCATGCACTTCCCCTTCAATAACATAATCCCACCCCATGCATACACATAAAAGAAACATCATGCAGACGTATACATATTTTGATTCACATAGAAAGTTCTATGTTTACGTACCTGGCATCTTAGCATAACCCCTTTTTGGGTTCCATTCGACTGTCTATACAGCCTCTTTCCGGCTTTTTAGCCCATAACATAAATATATAGACATACATACAGGATTAATAGTGTGTTAGAGATCTACACACCTGATTACCGATAAAACGATGCTTTCTATATCGACACTATCCTTAGTTGACACAACTGCTATCTGCTTAAGGTGTTGTTCAGAAGCCGGTCCACAACCAAGTGGCCAATCTCGAATGGCAGATACTGCTCTTTTCTTAAACTTAGGGATTTTCTCCTTTGCCTGATCCATATTTAATTCCATCACAAGTCCTTATCAGATCTACTATCACAATATTTAATCGTTAATCCTCATCATAAAGTTAAGATATTGCATATAATAAGCGAATCTAGTAAAAATCTAGGGAAAATCTTCTTACCTTAAAATCCCGAAATTGGAGACTAACATTTTTTTAGCTTTTAGATCTAGACGACCAAGTTTCCTTCAAATCTCAGAATGCCGCCCAACATAGAACCATTAAACTATTAGCTTTTCGGCTTTTGCCTTTCAAAAACCAAAATAGAACGTGGGAGCTTAACAGAAGTCGACGCTTACCTTAACACAGGGGATTTGGCTAGCACTAGAGAGAAGATTCGACAATGCCAAAGGAAAAGATTAAATGCCGGAAGAATAGAACTATCTCCCAAATGGGATGAATAGAGAAAAACTATGGAGATTTTGGCTTTTTAGAGAAATCGGCTCAAGAGAAAAAGAATGGAGAAGAGAGTGAAAGGAGAGGTTTTGACTTTTGAAGAAATTGAAGAAAAAAAATTGTAGAGGGAGAGGCTAAGAATTTTGGCACAAAGAGTGAAGAGGAAATTAGGGTTTAAATGGCAAAATCAATGAGATATCCCTCCTATTTATAAAAATTTAGGCATCTACTGCTTAAAACCGAAAATGCCCTTCCTGATAACTAAGAGTCAAGCTAAAAAAAAGGGAAAATTCGGTACTCCTTATCTATGAAGTAGCCAAATTCTTTACTCCTCTAGGTGGTGAATTTTTGGCCATCACATTGCCTTGCAGATAGCTCCTATCTTTTCTCCTTTTTATCATCTATATTATCAATTATAAAATCCACATAAATCCTCCTATTGTTAAGCCTTGTTGCCGTCCACTTCACCTAACCGTAATGTCGAATTTAGCTAACTTAAATTAAAGGATTTGGGCTCTATGAAACTTAAATTTTGGGCCCTTAACTCCTTGTGTATGGCGTCACCCCTTGCTCCCTTTAAAGTGCCGAAAATGGCCCAGAAACATGGGCTCCTTGTGGCCAAAACTTGGGCCCCTTTAATTGTTAATGATGCCACCCTCAAATTCCCTTGCAGTGCCACCTATTGTTGGGCCACAAGCCCACGTTAGTATTTTAAACACAATTACCACCTTTTAACTCTTTAATGCCTCACCAGATAATTTAACCAAGGCCTTTGCCTAATCCTGAGCCCAATTTGGACCCCTATCACTTAAATTAACATATTAAACATATCCTTACACTAAACGTATAGACCCATTAATTCAGGATGTTACAATGGTAGTTTCAAAATAGGGAGTTCCTTTGAATGTTAGGTATCGTGATACCATTATAAGTGGTCCCTATTCTCTTCATTTCAGCACATTCAAAGGTATCATGACTTCTACATGTCGATATCGCAATACCCCCTTCTCGGTGATGTTCTCGCTCACGTTCGGATTGTTTTTGACTCTCTACAACACTCAACCAACCTTTAAAGTCCCAATGGTGCAATTGGCCAACTTGGGTCTGAAAAATGGGATAAGCACGTTAAACATTTATTAAAACACGAAATTAAAGCTCCGTTTGTTTATCAGTAAAACATTTTTCATAAAATATTTTCCTTATTTTACAGTGTTTGTTTGGTGGAAAATGAATTCCTATAGGAAAAATTTCTCCAAAACACAGGTAAACCAAATGCATTTTTATGCAAAACATTTTACCGATTTTATTCATGTAAGACATTTTCCATTCTCTTCACTCCCATCACAGTGGCTCTCCCTTCCTCTCTATCCATCAGTCTCCGCCTCACCTCTTCATCTCTGTTCTTTTGCCTCACCTCCTCATCTCTGTTGGTTGACCGTCATCCTTACCAAGTCTATATTTTGAAGAAACCCTAAAAATTTGGCTTTCCACTCTTATCAAAGTATATCATTATTTTCTTCTTATCAAGGTTGCTTCATTCGAAATGGGTCTGTTTAATTTTTAAGTGAATTTACTAAATTTTAGGAAAACCGTAAAAATTAGTCCATTTATTTTTTCTTGGTCGAAGAGGTATGATCTGGATACTTAAGCAGATGAAAAAAGTTTCATTCACGTTGACTGAATTTTTAGTCTTGGTTCTATAGTGATTGAAAATTTTCTTAGTTGTCAGTAATATGATGTATTTTTCTTTCTTATTTTTTGTTTTAAATTTTTAAGTTTCTACTTGAGTATTGAGTAATGAGTTCTTTTTTTTAGTTATGGTTGATTTAAGTTGTCTACTTTCTACCTCTGCATCACTATTGTATTTGATTTTTTGTTTTCCATGTTGCAGCTTGTTACTGTGTTTCATGTCATAAAAGGTATTGGTTTAGCAGAAATAGTGGACTGGTATCGCTACTATATTTGTGTTATACTATTATTTGCAGCCACAATCGGTTGTTAAATTTTTCACATCTCTAATGAGGGCTTTAGCAATGGCAATGTCGACACTGTTACTGTAACAACCCAGATTTTAGGGGTTAGAAGTTTTGACGTTAGTGGTCAGGGTTTGAGAGAAATGTGTCCTGTAACATCCTAAAAATTAAGGGTCTGGCATTTTTGCACTATTGCATGTGTTGAGCTTGTTTAGCTTGTTATTTGGGTGTGTTTAGGGGTCCTAGGGAGGCTCGAGTTCGAGTCCAAGCCCAGGGACAATTTTGATTTTTGGGCCTTCAATGGAGAGGGCTAGTGGAAGCAGGGTTTAAGTAAATTAAGGTGTGGTTTTTAACACAAGTGAAGTGTGTAGTGTGGTGGTTGTAGCGTCAAAGGGTGAGCAAGGGGGAAGGAGTTCGAATCCTACAAGCTGCATTTTGGTGGCATTTATTTTGTACTTGGGAAGAGGAGGAAGCAGAGTTGGGATCAAACTCTGCCAAGGAGGTTGCAGACTGAGTCAAACGGTTTGAATGAGAGGTGGAGAGCAAGTTGGGGAGCAAAAAGGGGAGAAAATTGGGGGATAGAGGTGAGTGGTTGTAGTGGCCGAATATGGGGAAGTGAATGGGAGAGTTTCGATCAAAAAGACTTGTCATTTTGGGTGCACATTCGATTTGGTTAAGGGTGTGCCGAATTTCTCTTGTGTTGTTTTTGGAAAAGAGCATTTGTCATTTGAGCATGTTGTGACGTTTTAGGTCAATTTCCCTCCACTGTGAGTCTCTACCGAATTCTCTTGTGGTTTTTCTTTCATTCTCAACTCTTTTTCATTTCTTTTTCTTCTTGCTCTTTCATTCATCCTTTCTTCTTAGACTTCTTTTCTACTCTTCCTCTCCATAACCGAATACGACTTTTTTGTTTTGCTACCAAGTGCCGAGTGGTGCCATCTTTAATTGTTGTTGCTATTCATTGTTGCCGAGTCTTCCTTCCATTCGATTTCTTTGTAAGCAAAGGTACTGGTTTCTTTTTTGTCATCCTCTTCTCCTCTCTCGTTGCTTTGTCAAAACCTAAAATCCTAACCCCATCTCTTTTTGCTTAGGCTGATTGTTATTAGGGATCGATCTGACCTTCTTCTCTATTCATTCGACATTCAGGTTCGGGAAGTATTTGGTAAGTGAAGCTATGGCCGAATAGGGGGTGGACAGTTCTTGTATTATTTTATAAGTTTCTTAGGGCCGTATAGCCTTTTTTTTATGGACTTGGAGCAACATTGTTAACCTATGATTTTTCTTAGGGATCCAATTTTGCAATCGAAGGGAGTAACCAAACGTTCTAGCATAGCAAGGAGTTGCCGTCGTTGTTGGTAAGTATGGTGGATTGTTTTATCAATCTCAATTCTGGGAGTATTGTGGATTAAGACTAACTGTTAGCCAATTATGAACTCAGGTGTTTGGAAAGTACCTAGTACCGCAAACCGTAAACAGGTGTGTAATCTCACACCCAACTTGATGAATACATGTGATGTATTGTGAATTAGCCAAAAGTCGAAAAGCTGAGAAGCTTGCAACTGTGACCACTCGAGCATGCGAACGGTGGTAAATCGAGACACGAATGATGACGATGGATCGTTGAGAGTGTCGCGAGCACTCTCGCGAAACTAAGGCTGTATCGGACCTGATCGAATTAAAACGAGCCAAATGGGCCCAATGGGCTTACGGGCCCAATTAGGAAAACTGATAAGAAAGTTTCGAATAACAAATGCGACTGCGAAGTCTGCAAAACTGGGACCGAGAACATGCTAAATGGGCCACACGAGCGTGTGGGCCCGTTGGGCCTGAAATGGATTTTAGGCCCAATTGTACTGTAGAGACCCAAAAAGGGGTCCCGAGTCGTTTGAGGCGACATTAGGCCTCCAGAAAGGCCGTTAAAGGATTGAATTACCAAAATACCCTTGGGTTGCAAAATTACCGAAATACCCCTAGAGGGTAAATTACCAAAATACCCTTGGGTTGTGAAATTACCAAAATACCTTGGGTTGCAAAATTACCAAAATACCCTTGGGTTGTGAAAAATTACCAAAATACCCTTAGGTTGCGAAATTACTGTAATACCCCTAGAGGGTGAAAACCGTTATACCCTTGATTATGGTTGAATATTGTATACATGTTCTTTTACACTTTCATACGTTTGATACATTGCATGTATATCATGTTACATGTGTTGGGTGATGACTGAAGAGAAGTGTAGCCTGGTGGCTTCGCCACATATTGATTTAGTGGTTATGCCACATGTATACTATTATTTTGGTGGTTCAGCCACATATACTGTGATTAGCAGCTTGTCTGCAATATTGGTGTGATTGGCGCGGGGTGGGTTGACTTGATCCCCACAGGTGACGATTGGTTGGTACGGGGGTGTGATTGGTTAGATTGGGTTGGGTTACATTTTATTGTGCATTATCATGATTATAGGGCTTAGACCCAGATTGATGTCGTATGGGCTCGGGCCCAGTTAGTGACCGTTTAGCGGGATTACACATTGAGTTATCGTAACTCACCACCTTTTCCCTTAACCTTGCAGCTAATCCCTGGCGTTAGAGGATTTAGAGCAGCGGAGGACTCAGTGGCGGCCATACATCAGAGTTATTTCTCGCGAACTTTAGTAAATTCAGTTTTAAAATTATTTTAAGGTTATTTATTTTGGGTCCATATTTTGTAATAAGGCCTTTGGATTTTATTTTTCTTTTAACTTTCAATTCGGCTATTTCTAAATTGTTAGACGTTTGAATACTGAGTTTTCCAAAATGCTAAATTACCGTTTTCTAAATTTTCACGTTACCGCAACTATTCAAGTTCGATTTTCACAACAAAAACAGTTTTTTCAAAATAATAGCAACTTTATAAAAATAGACATTAAGTAAATCGAGTTTTTACAAACAAACAATAAAACTCAGAGTTTTCAAAAGAGATGTAACATTTTTAACGAACACTTAGCTTTTTAACTACCCTTCGATGTGACATGCTAGATCCAACCATAACGTCTAAGCCAGGTTTGGGGTGTTACATTTTATGGTATCAAAGCCAGGTTGCAAAACTCAACTGTGGAATGGTTTGAAGTTTTCTTTTCAAAGTTGTTTGAAATGTGGTTTAGAAAATACATAGCGTAATTGGAAGTATGACATACTGAGTCTCCAACACCAAATCCGTAAGTTCCCTTACTTTATATCTGGTTATATGATGAAATGACTATAGGGAGAAAACTACTAGAATGGTAGTACACTGAAACTTTTAACTATAGGAACTAAGACTATAGAGACTGAAATAGTAGGAAATTCGATCTGCGGAAACAACTCTTATAACTGCTTCCATAAAACACTTGTTAATAACCATGGGAATTATAGATTGATTCATAAAATTCTTAATCAGATTAACGAGTGACATCGATATGAGTACAAGAGGACGCGGACGAGGTACACGCGGCCGTGGTAGAGCCGAGATGCTAGGGCTGGATCCTCAACATCAGGGCATATGCCAGAAAGAGAGGCACAGGCTTCGCTAGTGACTGAAATAGGGTTTCATGACCGAATTGGAGGGGACGATGCTTTATCCCAAGCAATGTTGCAGGTTTTAGAATGGGTTGCTGGAGTGAGTACTGGGTCGGCAGCTCGAGGGTCTATTTCTGAGTGACTCCGGTCAAATGGGCCTAAATTTTTAGGGGCATATCTGGTGTAGCCCCGAATGTAGCAGAGTACTGGTTAGAGGCTGTGAAGTGAATTATAGATGATCTGGATTGCACAGTAGAACAGAAGTTTAAAGGAGCAATGTCCCTACTGTGAGATGAGGCGTACCAGTAGTGGCTTACAGTAAGGGAAGGAACACCAGCTGACTGGGTAACTTGGGATTTCTTCAAGACAGCCTTTCAGGGAAAGTATGTAGGGGCAGGCTATGTAGAAGCTTAGAGAAATGAATTTCTGAATCTGCTTCAAGGGAACAAATCCGTAGCAGAGTATGAGGTGGAGTTTCTGCGTTTGAGTTGGTATGCTCGGGGAATAGTCGCAATCGATTATGAAAGTTGTGTGCGATTTGAGGATGGTCTCCGGGATGAGTTGCAGGTATTGATAGCTCTGCAGAGAGAAAGAGATTTTGCCACTTTGATTGAGAAGGTAAAAATTGCTGAAGAATTGAAACATTCTGAGAGACAGCATTGTGATAAAGAAAGGGGCAGAAATAAGAGAGATTCTAGGTTTCCAGGTCCTTCAGGGGGATTTTATAAGAGGCCTAGGTTTGATGGGCCAGTCTGAGTTGGAGCTTCAGTTATTGTGGGTCGATCGCAACCTTGTGTGGAGTGTGGGAAATTACATTCTGGGGAGTGTTGGAGAAAAACTGGCGGGTGTTTCAGATGTAGGTCTAAGGATCATCGATTTAGAAACTGTCCTCGGAAGCCAATTTGGACGCATGTAGTAGGTCAGAGATTTGTGCAGCCAGTGAGAGGTGGTCAGTAGTCACCGAGAAGTCGTGGTCCGCTCCGAGGGGGAAATGGGATAGGACGTGGTCGTGGAGCATCGGGTAGAGGTACTGATAATGTAGGTAATATAGATGTGAGACAATCGGGACTGGTTTATGCTGCTCGGTATCGGGAAGATAGCGACGCATCAGACATCATAACCTGTATGTTTCTTATACATGATGTGTCATTTACAGCTTTAATTGATATTGGGTCTACACACTTGTATGTTGCTTGTACTGTGTCTGGGACTCTGGATATACAATTTGAGTTTGCTGATAGAGAAATGTCTGTAATTAGTCCCTTAGGACAATCTGTGGTAGTGAATAAGTTGTTTAGAAATGTGCCTTTAGAAGTTCAAGGGGTGGTATTTCCGGCAGATTTGATGGAACTACCGTTCGGTGAGTTTGATTTTATATTGGGCATGGATTGGTTAGTAAAACACCGTGCAAACTTGGATTATGCTACTAAGCATATGGTATTAAAGACCTCAGAGAATGAGGAAGTGATTATGATAGGAGAGAGAAGGGATTATCTGTCTAATGTAATCTCAGCGTTAAGGGCCAAGAAATTAGTGTGAAAAGGGTGCGAGGTGTTTCTATCTTTTGTCAGCACATCTGATGCTAAGGAATTGTTTGTTGAGGATGTCAGAACTGTGAAGAAATTCACGGATGTGTTTTTTGAAGAGCTTCTGGGGTTGCCTCCAAATCGCGAGGTCAAATTTGGCATTGAGCTATTACCGAGAATGGCTCCGATGTCTATCACCCCTTATAGGATGGCACCGAAGGAGCTGGTGGAACTAAAGGCTCAGATCCAAGAGTTATTGGATCGAGGATTTATTAGACCAAGTGTATCTTCGTGGGGAGCACTAGTATTATTCGTGAAGAAGAAGGATGGGTCAATGCGTATGTGTATTGACTATCGTCAGTTGAACAAGCTAACGATTAAGAACAAATACCCGTTACCAAGGATAGACAACTTGTTCGATCAGCTGCGAGGAGCTTTGGTTTTCTCAAAAATAGATCTAAGATCGAGATATCAATAACTAAGGGTCAAGGAGGCGGATATATACAAGACTGCATTTCGAACTCTTTATGGGCATTATGAGTTTCCGGTTATGCCGTTCGGATTAATAAATGCACCAGCCGCTTTTATGAATATGATGAACCGGGTCTTCTAACCCTATCTAGACCGATTCGTGGTGGTATTCATAGATGACATTTTGGTGTATTCAAGTACTGAGGAGGAGCATGATTCACATCTTCGGGTTGTGCTGCAAATATTAAGGGAAAAGTAACTTTATGCCAAATTCAGTAAGTACAAGTTTTGGCTGAAGGAGGTGACATTTCTGGGTCATGTTGTGTCTACTGAGGGGATTAGGGTTGATCCTTGGAAGGTTGAAGCTGTATTGGATTGGAAGTCACCTAAGTCAGTATCAAAGATCCAAAGTTTTCTAGGTTTGGCTAGTACTACAGGCGGTTCGGCGAGGGGTTTTCTTTGATTGCTGCACCCCTAACTAAGTTACTGCATAAGGGAGTACCTTTTGTTTGGACGGATAAACAATAGGATAGTTTTGAAAAGCTGAAAAAGATTTTGACTGAAGCATCGGTATTGATTCAGATTGAGGCTGGGAAAGAATTTGTTGTTTACTGTGATGCGTCGCACACAGGTTTGGGTTGTGTGCTGATTCAAGAAGGGAAGGTAGTGGCGTATGCATCTCGTTAACTTAAGCCACACGAGGTGAACTATCCCACTCATGACTTAGAGCTTAGCTGCAGTAGTATTCGCCCTAAAGATATAGAGACATTACCTGTATAGGGAAAAGTCGATCATCTACACCGACCATAAGAGTTTTAAGTATCTCCTTACCCAAAAGGAGTTAAATCTCAGGCAACAGAGATGGATTGAGTTACTGAAGGACTATGATTGCTCGATTGAGTATTATCCGGGTAAAACCAACGTGGTGGCAGATGCACTAAGTCTTAAGGTGGTATCTGATTTAAGAGCCATGTTTGCTCGTCTCAGCCTATATGAGGATGGTAATTTGTTGGTAGAATTTCAAGTGAAACTGACTTGGGTTAATCAGATTAAAGAGAAGCAGTTATTGGATGAGTCATTAGGTTCTCATTTTCAGCAGGTGAAAAGTGGAGAGACGGTGGATTTTAGGCTGAATAGTGAAGGGATATTATATTTCCTTGGAAGAGTTTATGTGCCGAAGGACTCTAAGTTAAGATAGATGATTTTGTGGGAGGCACATAGTAGCCCATACACTATGTATCCCGGTGGAAACAAGATGTACCGAGATTTACGTGAAGTGAATTGGTGGCCAAGGTTGAAGCGTGAGGTTACCGACTTCGTAAGCAAGTGTTTGACATGTCAACAAATGAAGGCTAAGCATCAACTGCCTTCAGGATTACTGTAACCTGTAAAGATTCTACTCTGGAAGTAAGAGATGATAACAATGGATTTTGTTAGTGGGCTACCCTTGACGCCTACTAAAAAAGATTCAGTGTAAGTAATTGTGGACCGGTTGACTAAGTCTGCACACTTCATACCGGTTCACACTGACTACTCGCTACAGAAGTTGGCCAAGTTATACGTGGCAGAAATTGTGAGGCTACATGGGGTACCGGTGTCTATCATATCAGACAGAAACGCTAGATTCACATCTCGGTTCTAGAAGGTGCTACATGAAGCTTTAGGTACAAGGCTAGATTTTAGCACAGCGTTTCATCCACAGACTGATGGTCAGTCGGAAAGGGTAATCTAGATTTTGGAAGACATGTTAAGGAGCTGTGTGATTGACTTCAGGGGCAGTTGGAAAGATTATTTACCCTTAGCAAAATTTGCGTATAACAGCAGCTACCAATCCAGCATTTAGATGGCACTATACGAGGCATTATATATTTGTAGGTATTATACCCCTACTTGTTAGAAAGAATTGGGTGAGCGATGGTTGTTGGGTCCAGAGTTGATTTCGGAAACTGAGGAAAATGTGAGGTTGATTTGGGGTCGGTTGAAAGAAGCTTCTAATAAACAAAAGTCGTATGCAGATCTGAAGCGTAACGAAATCGAGTACTCGGTGGGAGATTATGTTTTCTTAAAGGTCACCCCGTGGAAAAAAATTCTGAGATTTGGACAGAAGGGCAAGCTAAGCCCTAGATTCATCGGACCTTACCGAGTGTCAAAACGTGTTGGACTAGTCACATACTAGCTTGAGCTGCCCCCTGAGTTAAACCAGATACACGACGTATTCCATGTTTCTATGCTGAGACGCTATTGTTCGGATCCTTCTCATGTAGTGCCAGTAGAAGAAATTGAGGTAAGACCTGATCTAACATTTGAAGAAGAACCGGTGCAGATTTTGGATGGGATGTTAAAGTGTTGAGGAGGAAATCTGTTCCGCTAGTCAAGGTGTTGTGGCGTAATCACGGTTCACAAGAAGCCACGTGGGAGCCCGATGAGGCAATACGACAACAATACCCTCACCTCTTTTGATTAGGTAAATTTCGAGGATGAAATTTCTTTAAGGGGTAGAATTGTAACATCTTAAAAATTAGGGGTCTGGCATTTTTACACTATTGCATGTGTTGAGCTTGTTTAGCTTGTTATTTGAGTATGTTTGGGGGTCCTAGGGAGGCTCGGGTTCAAGCCCAAGCCTAGGGAAAATTTTAATTTTTGGGCTTTCAGTGGAGAGGGCTAGTGGAAGCAGGGTTTAAGTAAATTAAGGTGTGGTTTTTAACACAAGTGAAGTGTGTGGTGTGGTGGTTGTGGCGTCAAATGGTGAGTAAGAGAGAAGGAGTCCGAATCCCATAAGCTACCTTTTGGTGGCATTTATTTTGTGCTTAGGAAGAGGAGGAAGCAGAGTTGGGATCAAACTCTGCCAAGGAGGTTGGAGACTGAGTCAAATGGTTTGAATGAGAGGTGAAGAGCAAGTTGGGGAGCAAAAAGGGGAGAAAATCGGGGAATAGAGGTGAGTGGTAGTAGTGGCCGAATATGGGGAAGTGGATGGGGGAGTTATTATCAAAAAGACTTGTCATTTTGGGTGCATATTCGGTTTGGTTAAGGGTGTGCCGAATTTCTCTTGTGTTGTTTTTGGAAAAGAGCATTTGTCATTTGAGCATATTGTGACGTTTTAGGTCAATTTCCCTCCACTGTGAGTCTCTGCTGAATTCTCTCATGGTTATTTCTTTCATTCTTAACTCTTTTTCATTTCTTTTTCTTCTTGCTCTTCCATTCCTCCTTTCTTCTTAGACTTCTTTTCTAGTGTTCCTCTCCATAACCGAATACGACTCTTTTGTTTTGCTACCAAGTGCCGAGTAGTGCCATCTTTAATTCGTTGTTGCTATTCATTGTTGCCAAGTCTTCCTTCCATTCGGTTTCGCTGTGAGCAAAGGTACTGGGTTCTGTTTTGTCATCCTCTTCTCCTCTCTTGTTGCTTTGTCAAAACTAAAAATCCTAACCCCATCTCTTCTTGCTTAGGCTGATTGTTAGTAGGGATCGATCTTACCTTCTTCTCTATTCATTCGACATTCAGGTTTAGGAAGTATTTGGTAAGTGAAGCTATGGCCGAATAGGGGGTGGATAGTTCTTGTATTATTTTATGAGTTTCTTAGGGTCGTATAGCCTTTTCTTTGTGGACTTGGAGCAATATTGCTAACCTATGATTTTTCTTAGGGATCCAATTTTGTAATCGAAGGGAGTAACCAAACGTTCTAGCATAACAAGGAGTTGTCGTCGTTGTTGGTAAGTATGGTGGATTGTTTTATCAATCTCAATTCTAGGAGTATTGTGGATTAAGACTAACTGTTAGCCAATTATGATCTCAGGTGTTTGGAAAGTACCGAGTACCGCAAACTGTAAACAGGTGTGTAATCTCACACCCAACTTGATGAATGCATGTGATGTATTGTGAATCGGCCAAAAGTCGAAAAGTCGGCAACTGTGATCACTCGAGCATGCGAATGGTGGTAAACCAAGACACGAATGATGACGATGGATCGTTGAGAGTGTCGCAAGCTCTCTCGCGAAGCTAAGGCTGTATTAGACCCGATCGAACTGAAACGAGCCAAATTGGCCCAATGGGCTTACGGGCCCACTTGAGCAAAACCGATAGAAAATTTTCGAATAAAGGATGTGACTGCGAAGTCTGCAAAACTGGGACCGAGAACATGCTAAATGGGCCACACAAACGTGTGGGCCCGTTTGGGCCTAAAATGGATTTTAGGCCCAATTATACTGTAGAGACCCAAAAAAGGGTCCTGAGTCACTCGAGGAGACATTAGGCCTCTGGAAAGGCCGATATAAGATTAAATTACCAAAGTACCCTTGGATTGTGAAATTACCGAAATACCCTAGAAGGTAAATTACCAAAATACCCTTAGGTTGCGTAATTACCAAAATACCCTTAGGTTGCAAAATTACCGTAATACCCCTAGAGAGTAAAAATGACCGTTATACCCTTGATTATGGTTGAATATTGTATACATGTTCTTTTACACTTTCATACGTTTGATACATTGCATGTATATCATGTTGCATGGGTTGGGTGATGACTGGAGAGAAGTGTAGCCTGGTGGCTCTGCTACATATTGATTTAGTGGTTATGCCACATGTATACTATTACTCTAGTGGCTCAACCACATATACTGTGATTAGCAGCTTGTCTGCAATATTGGTGTGATTGGCAGGGTGGGTTGATTTGATCCCCACAGGTGACGATTAGTTGGTACGGGGGTGTGATTGGTTGTATTGGGTTGGGTTGTATTTTATTGTGCATTATCATGATTATAGGGCTTAGGCCCAGATTGATGTCGTATGGGCTCCAGCCCAGTTAGTGACCGTTTAGGGGATTACACACTGAGTTCTCGTAACTCACCCCCTTTTCCCTTAACCTTGCAGGTAATCCCCAGCGTTAGAGGATTTGGAGCTGCGGAGGACTCGGTGGCGGCCATACATCAGAGTTATTTCTCGTGAACTTTAACAAATTCAGTTTTAACTTTATTTTAAGATTATTTATTTTGGGTTAATATTTTGTAATAAGGCCTTTGGATTTTATTTTTCTTTTAACTTTCAATTCGGCTATTTTTAAATTGTTAGATGTTTGAATACCGAGTTTTCCAAGATGCTAAATAACCGTTTTCCAAATTTTCACGTTTCTGCAACTATTCAAGTTCGACTTTCACAACAAAAATAGTTTTTCAAAATAATAGTAACTTTATAAAAATGAACATTAAGTAAATCGAGTTTTTACAAACAAACAACGAAACTCGGAGTTTTCAAAAGAGATGCAACATTTTCAACGAACGCTTAGCTTTTCAACTACCCTTCGATGTGACATGCTAGATCCGGCCATAATGTCTAGGCCGGGTTTGGGGTGTTACATGTGCTTTTGTGATTAGTCTTACGGGTAAGTGATAGAATGAGTCTGCTGGTCTGGTGGTTGTGTGTGTTTTAGTTTGTCTCTGGGTTTTGGGTTCGAGTTTCTGTATCTGCGTTTGGAATAGCGTTTTATTTTGGTTTTATTTTAAGTTAAAATTTTATTTTTATTTTTTTTATTTCCGTACGTTCTTTCTTTTCTCTTCTTTTGGGGTTTTATTTTCTCACTGATAGCCTTCTTTAATTTCTTGTTGAAAACGGGATTGCTCATGGATTTCAAAAAATCTCGCTCCTCAATCGTTGAATTAGGTGTGAGTTTCGTATCTTCTTCTATTTTATTTGTGAAATTTATCTCGACTTTGTAGAAAGTCAACAACGTGTGTGTGAGTGTTCATAACTTGTTAATTCCATTGTTATATTGCTGTGTAATGCATAGAATTAGCATGATTTGCCGTGTTTTTGAACTATCGAGGGTTAGAGAGTGCTTCATCGTTGAAAGCACATTTTTAAGGCTATTTTTAGGGTGGTTTCGTGGCCATTGGGGTTTCCACACGGGCGTGTGCCAGTTCACACGATCGTGTGTTTTGGGGAATTAGGGTTTCTGGGCCAATTTTGGTGCCACATGGCATTGTGGTCGACTTGGGGATTTTATCGTTTCTCACAAGGTCGTGTCTCTCGGGCACACGGGCGTGTGAGTTTAGGGATTAGGGTTTGAGAGATTTAGTGTCACATGGCCTGGCCACACGGCTACGTAGCTAATTTGGGGATTTAAGGATTCCACACGAGAATGTGTTTTGGACACAAGGTCGTGTCCGGTAGGCACACGGGCGTGTGAGGCCCTCACACGGCGATGTCAGCCCTGTACTCGAAATTACTGCAAATGGACAGAGAGTTACACGGCCTATTCCCACGGCCATGTCCCTAGCCCACGCGGACGTATACATTAGTCACACGGCTATGTGCCTCTCTTCACATGGGCGTGTGTCATAGTTACATGGCCGTGTGCCCCTTTTTACACGGGCTTGTAACCTCCCACACGGCCTAGACATGTCCACACGACCAGAGTACACTGGCATGTGGTCTTAAGACACTTATATTGGTTCTGTGTACGTTTCTAATCTGACAATGTGTTTGCGTGCTTTAATCATTGGCTAAGCGTAAACAAGGGTAGTTAAGACTCTATTTGGGCTGCGGCTTAAATGTTAATTGTGGTTGATGTGTGTAATGTCTGACTCTGAACCCGATTAACCAGGGTGGATGTTCGTATTTCTGTTCTGTCTGAATGTCTGATAGTGTGTCACTGTTCTGTGAGATTGAGTGCATACATACACATGCATAAACTGTTTTGGGTTAGGTTGTGAGGAGAAGGGAGACTGATTCTGATATGATCTGGCAGTTCTACTGTGACTTATACGTACAACGATTTATCGCATTATAATGCACATGCGTCAGCTTTGCTGTGTACTACTATCTGATCTGGTAGTTTAACTGTAACATGTCGGTACAATAGATTACTGCATTGCATCAGATCAGATGTACGCCAAATTTCTCGTGTATCATTATCCGATCCGCGCTTTAAATTGTGACTTGCTTGTACAGCGGTCTACCGCATTGCACAGTACAACATATACGCTAGCTTTGCTGCATATTATATTCTGAGTGGCTTAGTCTACATATGTGGTGTGTATGGTTGGATGGGCCTTCTGATGTCCTAATTGGTGTGAATGGTGGGATGAGCTTTAACAGCTCTTATAAGGTGTGATCGGGGGATGAAGGGGTGTGTTGGCTGAATGGGTGGGTTATATTTTCTGACTGCATCTCATATGCATATTTTTTTGTGTGTTCTGGGTGTACGAATATCTGTCTGTGTTCTGTTGTCTGAACAACCATGTGTAAGTGTTTTGTGTACTTGGTGTGCTTTGTTTCGATTGCTTTTGGTATCTGTTTCTGCTCATGCCTGTAAGTCTGTTACACCGCTGAATTAAGTTATGTGATTCTGCTTTTAGTTTTGATGGGCTCACACTGAGCTCGAGTAGCTCACCCCCTCTTAGTGTTCTCCTTTTAGGTTCTCTTCTGAATTTTGACGTTGGGCTCGGTGTGCAGAGGTCTCGGACTGTCTTGGAGAAAATTTAGTAAACGTTATATGTTCAGTTACTATTTTATCATCCAGAGATTTGAAATGTAAAGTTTTATAATACTGTGCTACAAATTTTGAGTTAAGTTTTAAATCATTTTAAATCCATTTATTATATATTAAACTTAATTCTATCTTAACTGTCTATGTTTTAAATGATTAAATGTTTCGATTCGTCATTATAACTTACTTTGTAAAAATTGTGGTCAATGTAGCATTCGAAATTGGTCTAAACTTCTAGGTCGAGTTTAGGGTGTTACAGTTACACTACTTCCAGAGTGATAAAGCTTGATTGGAAAAAATCCTAGCTGTCATTAATCTAATGAACCTATCTTTCTTATTTATTCTCATAAAGTTTTAAGGTTTGCTTGAACCGTGGTATGAAGAAAGTCATTAATTGGAATGTTGAATGGAAATTTATTCTGCACTTACAGTAAAATGCATATTAGCTTCTATGGCTTAGTACAACATTTCTGAACATTGGTTCACTGACATAAGCATACTTGTAGTATTACATGTTTAGTGCAGTGCTATGAGGAATTTATGGGTTGTTCTCTTGGCAAGTTGTTACATTCCCTTGCATGCATATTTTCTTAGAAGTCATTACCCAAAATAAATAACTCCATTCTAGTTCACATGGATAGTAGGATTTGCTAGTCCAACATCTTGAAAAGATTTATTTGCTTCTAATCCATATTTGGTATCATCATTAAAAGACCACTTTTTGGTTATTCCAAATATCATGGTTGCATTTTGGATTTTTTACCAGTCTCATTGATTCCTGTCACCGTAAAGTTTGCTCTGCTCATATTCCTTGACTAAGCTAATTTTGTTTGCTGGATTGGTGCCCTCTTCCATGTCGCAGTTAATGTTTATAATCAGAACAACTATTTCAACATTAGTTTAAGTTCACTCTTATATCACTTTGATGCACTGTTGTACAGATATTAAAATGAAAATGAAATAGTGAAACAATCATAAGAGGAAAGATGCAGGAATGCTAATTGTATGGGATAAATGAGAGTTCTTAGTTAATAAAAGTAGGACTAATAAGAATTTTTTTTTGTGGTTGAGGTGAAGTAAAAAAAACTTTAATATTGCTATATGTAATGTATAAGATACATAAGCAACCTGCTGCTCTTAAAATTCCACTAAAGGTTGGATTATCTTTTAGTCAAATGTTATGGTTGTGCAATTCTTGTTTCTAGGTTAGTTCATCATAATATTTTGAGCCTTTTATATATACAATATATGATTGGCGTGTTTTTTTTAGCTTTATAAAGACAATAAAACATATTTTCTTGGGCCTAATTGTCATCTTCTATCTTTTGTAGGTTACTAGTGTTGAAGAAATGTTTTTTCTAGAAGCATACATTTTGCTCTATACTGCACAGGCTATAGTTTTCAATTGTAATAGAATTGTTGTCTTGTAAACAAACTCTCTAGTTGGAAAGTATTTTCTCATGTGCAATTGAAGCATTATTGCTAAGTTCAAATATTCAAATGTTGTATATTTGGTTAAGCATCAAATATAGCTTCTTTAGATGTAGGTGAGCCTATCTTTCTTCACCTTTCAAAATTTGATAAAAGAAATAGAAATTGGAATTGGAATTTAGCCAAGAAATAGAAATTGCACGAAGATAACCTTTATAAAAAAAAATAAAACATTGTAATATATATACACAAAAACATTGCAAAATGTAATTTTATAGCAGTAAAATAAGCTCAATAAAAAAAAGATAAAAAAAGTCAAGAAAATCTCACATATATGATTGTTTTATTGAATACAACTTTTCTAAAATATTTTCAAGAAATCTGTCAATTTTACACGGATTTATCCAAACACTAGAAAATATTAGCTTTTCCAGAAAAATAAGTTATTTTCCATAAACCATTTTTGGTGAAACAAATAGAGCCTAAAATTAAGTAAAAACTACGGAAAAGACATTCAAATTACTCGAGAACAAGCTCATTAAATATAACGGGAAGTCTAATTTGACGTATCAAATTATGAAAAATAAAAAAAAGTACAAAAAAAAACTATAAGGGAATACCCAAAAAAATAAGTGAGTACAAAAAGATGAAAATATATCAAAAGTTACGAGGAAATATAAAAAATTATGAGAGAGAGAGGATACAAAAAATTGTAAGAGAATGAGTGATACATTGGGTGAATGATCTTGGTTGCCAACATAATGAATTAGTGGATTCCGTGAACAAAAATATGATTACTGTCCAATAAATATTGAAACACAGAAATCAAGCATGTTTTTTAGGTACCAAACCAAATCCTACTAAAGTCTTAAAATGTTTGAGCTATTATTGGTTGTCTGTAACTATGGCATATCAATTCGCTAACATTTAAAAATAAGTTAACACCAAGGCATCGCTTGATGGTAAGTTGGTAACTGATGTCAGTCACACTCCCGCGATGAATCCCGACATGAATGTTAGGAATAGTTGTAGCATTGGACTTTGCTTTATAGCTAACCAAGATGGAAAAAGTATTATGGAAGTCCCTAGTTCGGTTATATTTTATTTTATCTATTTAATTATAGATAAATTAATCTTTATACATTAGATTTAAAAGTAAATTAATTATTTTTTATTAAAAATTTTATACATTTATATTGTTAAATAATTTTTGAAAATTAGATAACTAAAACACAAGTTTAAATAAAGTTTAGGGACTATTGATATAGTTTATACTTTTTTTTCTTTACCAAAAGGGCTACTACTAGCTAAAATAAAACCAAACTACAGGACACCATTTTGCATATGAGAAACGCACAAAATGTCATCCAGTAGCTTGTTCCATGTGCCAGTTGAGGGTATGGCAACCTCATCAGTCCAACATCCAAGAGCGATGATAACTCTGCAATAAAATCAGCTACAACGTTTGCCTCATGGTACACACGGGATATACAAGCCTCCCATTGTCTGCTACCCTAATTCTGCGTAAAAGTGCCAAATCTTCATGTTATTGAATTTCAAAATTTCTAATTTGCCAACTCTAAAGAAAACAAATTTGATTATAATATTTTTTTTTTTTGAAAATGAGAATATGTGAAATTTTTTAAAAATATGAATTCTTGTTTCTATTATTTTCACTAAAAATACTATTTATAACATTGGAAAAATTGAAATATAAACTTTAAATTTAATTAATAAATTCACCCAATTCAAAACCATGTAAAGGTAAAAAAAATTCAATAATTTTAAATATAAAACCTGGTTTGAGTCTATATAAATGTAAACTATTTTAATTAAATTTCTCATGTTTCTATTATAAGAAAATGAAGGTGGGTATTAAATATGTTTTCATATTTTCATTGTTGAAAACATACTTTATTTTATTTTTACTAAATTTTATTTTTTTCAAAATTTTAAAAATAATAAATAAAAAATATTTTTTAAAATAAAGATATTTTCGAAAACCAAACTCATCTTTCCTTTTTCTTTTTCATCATTCTAAATTTCCTACCAGACACTAGGAAAAAAACATTTTCTTACTTTCCACTCCTTTCCTTCAATGTTTTATCGCCTAATTTTTCTTTCAATCCTACGAAAGTTGTTAATATTATTTTTAGAATCGGATCAAATCAATTGATCAGATAGGAATCATCTAGAATCGTAATTAATAAGAGAGTTGGATTGGTTGATTTATGAATTAGTACATATAGGTTGAACCAATTAGAATAATTTTCTCTATTTTTATAATTTTTAATAATTTATTTGACCAAATTGAACGAATGAAAAACTAATAATCTAACCTCGATTTTAAAAGCCTTCATTTTACTAAAAGAAATGCTAAAATAAGTTTATTTTAACCCTATAAATTTTTACAAATTGATCATATATTTTTTTATGTCGATGAAGTATGTGTAACAAAATCAAAAGATATGATTTAGTGAAGTGAATGACTTGGCCACGAGTTATTTTAGAATTGTTAAAGCTCGTATTTTTCAACGATGATTTGGCTTAGAACTCTCTACATTTCCCTTAATTGTCACACTCAATAGACTTTGTTGTCTGTTGGTAGCAGGAAAAAAGTTGAGTGTGATGGTGTGGAGCAGCCCCTTAAACAGTTTAAAAGATCATTGCGTGTGTGAGCAGAGTAGTGAAATATGAATGACATTAGCCAAAAATGTGTTGTTTTTCCCGCGGACATGATGCAACGTGGGAGGAAATGGTAATATTCTCATCACTAATTCATTGTAGATGAATCATACGCAAACGAAGTTTAAGTCTACTGTTTTGGCTGACCAAGTCTTTGGTTTGACAAGTCAAGTTAGTAGATTGTCAAATCAAATTTTCGTTGTTCGGGGGAGACCAAATTCATACAAGTAAAAAAGGGTTCAATAAGAGACGAAAAGAAAGAAAACTACAATACATTCAAATTCAATCAATTTTGAAGACATTTTCCCCAAAGTACTTTTATAGGTTGAGTATTAAATTACTTCTTATATTATAGTTTGATTATATTTATTATAATAATTAAATTAAATTAATAATTTTTCTTATACAATATAAGTAAAAATGGAGTTATTTTTTAACATATATATCATGAAAACAAACATATATTAGATAAAAACAAATTAATACACATGGAATTATAAATTTAGTAAATTAATTACTAATAACAGTAATCACCCAAAAAAAATTCTAAAATAATCTAATTAAAGAACAATATTTTCTTTAAAATTTTAATTTTAAATATAGAAAATAGTTCTTTTTAATGATAAAAAGTGTATCTTAATATGAATAAAAATTGAAAACAGCTGTAAATAAATATGTTTTTTTTTTACAATTCTATTGTTTTTTAATAACAAATTAAAAATCATACTTCAACATATTTAGAAATATATTTTATCACAAATAAACAAAACAAATATAGATACACATTAAATGTAATTAGATTAAATAAACCATAAATCAAATACATGTAATGGAATTAATAATTAAAACCGTATAAAATCTCCTTGAAAAAAAGTAAAACTGTATAAAATAAACATTTAAATTTAAACCTACAAAAAGAAAAAAAAAATAGCAGTGATCAAATTGAATGCAATTAAATGTAAATCAGGATCAAGTTGAATAAATTAAAACTGAATTAAGGATAACATCGCACAAACTACAGACTACTAAGGACAGAAAAAGAAAATATCCCGTTGCATAAAAAAGACGCAGATCCTTTTATGGGCTAAATATGAAACATTCTCTCTTTTTTTATTCAAAAAAATATTAAAAAAAAATTTAAAGCCTTGATTATCTGATTAGTGTAGCTATTGTTCTGAATTTTTTTTCAAACATATGAAACGTTTGAGAAACAATCATACGGCTAATAACATCTTTGCACTGCGGGAGGAGAGTCCACCTTGCTTCAAAGTGGTATGGTCGACATTTTGTTTGTAGAAACAATGATAGGGCCATGACGAGAAAAAAAAGCAACCGATAGATTGAGAACAAAGATGTTTGTGCAATTTTTGAAATAGTAATTGTTAGGAAATGTCATGTCAAGTCTTTCCTAAACAACATCATTTTGTTGCCAATTGTTTGCCCAAGTGAAATAGGAGCCCTTAAAAGGTATTTCAAAGAGGAAGCAGCCATCAAGGCATTGTAGTAAACCTAAAGCTCCTTGTAAATCGTTAGAAAGATTAGACAACTTGTCTTTGTACCAAATGACCTGATTAAAGTCACCCAATACTGTCCAATCTTCACTATCTTTAACAGTTTCGGAGAAATCCACGAGCTGTTCTCAAACATTATGTCTTCAACACAGTTTAGGTTTACCATAAATGCAAGAAATGAAGTTTTCATAATAGAAATAACAGTGCACCTAACATTTTTACTCCAAAATAAAACTGTCCCCCTACTAAGGCCTTTGTGATCTGTGCCAACAAAAGATTCAAAGTTTGATTTAGACAGTAGATTTCTAAAAACACATTTATGCTCATTTATATAACTTAAACATTTCAATCTTATGCTACTTACACACACACACACACACACACACACACATATATATATATATATATTATGCAACTCATGTACCATAAATCAAAATAATCATTACATACAAAATACCAGATCGACAATTTACTACTTAAAACCGATTCAATCTTGGGTACATGCCATATATTGAAACATAAAGAACTAATGACCATTCCTGAGTCAAAAGTTGAAGTTTGGATGTTGGATTAATCCTCAAGTCTTCGAGATCTACTAATACTAGCGCACGAAATAAATAAATAGTACGCTGAGCGATAAAGCTCAATGGTACTTCCATTATTCAAATCAATATAAATGAAAGCATTAACATGAAAAGAATATAATTAATGTATGATCAAGTTTCAACTATTTCAATTACCTTTCATGTACCAAATACCAAGATTATGCACAATCTCATTTTACAAACCATATGCATATTTCATATGTATGAATACGTGATATACCTGTTTCATTAACATTCCATGTAGAACTTGTACATTCTACCATCCCGGTTGGCCCGACAATGATTGCTTTCACTATCTGCATATTCTACCATCCCAGGTGGCCGAACAATGATAGTTTTCACTATTTGCATATTCTACCATCTTGAATGGTCTAACAATGATGGTTTCCACTATTTGCATATTCTACCATCCCGAGTGACCCGACAACGATGGTTTTCACTATTTATGTATTCTACCATCCCAGGTGGCCTGGCAATGATGGTTTTCACTATTTGCATATTCTACCATCCCAGGTGGCTCGATAACGATAGTTTTCATTATTTACATATTCTACCATCTTGGGTGGCCCGACAACAATGGTTTTCACTATTTGCATATTCTACCATCTTGAGCGGCCTGACAACAATGGTTTTCAATCATATATCGATGACTCCATGGCATGCCAACTAAACTCGACTCTGCCTTAAATAGTTAGTAGAGTAATCACTGAATCAATACACACAATAATCACACATCATTGTTTATATCAAGCTTGTTTATGCTATATTCACTTTATTCCAATTCTCGACATTTAATGTCATCATGTATAAATTGAGTCAAAAAGAAACAATACATTTACCTCAATATATAGATTTGCAACAATCACACACACACACACACACACACACACACGCATATATATATATATATATATATATATATATATGCATATGTATATTTATTTATGTATTGAACTCAAATCATAAAAGTACCAATTGAAGTTTTTGTTACTTGTCTAAGACACTCACTTTTCTTTTCTTTCAAGACAACTCGACATTGTCTTTAGCTATGTTCGAAAACTCAATCATAAAGCAATGTCAGTTTACATCCAATTCACATTCAAATACATAGCCAAACATATTTTAAATTTTATTCAATTTAGTCCCTACATTCGAGAGACTCGTATTTTTCAATATCTAACACCGGATCAAAATTTGATTTCACATTCTTTTATTAGGGACCCTATACTTTTCATTTACAAAATAATCTCATGAAAATTTTCAATTTATTCAATTTAGTCCTTAATGTTACAAAATTATCTAACAAGCTTAACTTAGCTTCCAATTTAGTCCTTAACATAATCTAAGTTCACTATCTAGTGACCTCTTCAATTTCAAGCCCAATTCATCAATTTCTCTCTAGTGGGAACTTGTTAAACATCTAACAATTTATTAAATTAACACATGAGCTAGCTAAATCAAGCTCCCATGATCAAGAATCTATAAAAATTTTGAAGAAAAAGACTTGATTACCTTAGTTAATTTGGGATAAAAATGAAGATGAAGGCTTGGAGAAATTTCTTCTTTCTTTTTAACTTGCAGCGACAAAGTAAGATGGAAAAGATGATGTTGGGGTTCAACCCAATTCAGCAACGAATAAGTAAAAATAGCGGAAGAAATTAAGAAATTGAGCACACAAATTTAACGTGGAAAAACCCCTCCAAAGAGGATAAAAAATTACGAGTAAAGATAATTTTACTATAATGACAAAAGAATGAAGAGTATAAAAGATGGAGTTAAAAAAACTAAACCCCGAAACCCAAAAACAAAGAACCCTCAAAATGTAAACACAAAATTCTCCAAAAGTGTTACGAGTTCTAATCTCCAATGGGTGTGTTTTCTAAGGTTGTAAAAGAACTTATTTATAGGCTAAATTCGTAGGTCAAATAATAATAAAATAATCTAGACTAATCGGAGTTTAATTGAAACAAATAAACAGAGTTTAACTGGAAGATTATTTCTCAAATTTGATTGAAATATGAGTTATACTCAACAAATATCCATCTTGACTCGTGTTTCCACAATGCCATCTTTGCTAAAGCCAGCCACAGGCCTATCTTGAACTATGTAGGGAATTAACTAGGTCGAATTTGTGCTTAGAAGCTGGAAGACTTCTAGCCTTCGACTTGTGCACTGCCAAATCAAAACTAACTCGGGTTTGATTTTCATGAGCACAGTGCCCTAACTTTTCAAAACTTGTATCCAAAAGAGAACCTCTTTTCAATGAAATGGTCATACATTTTTTCCTCCTATGACCAAGTTGTCTGCGCTCCAAACGAGTTGACTTCGACTCCTTAACGGACGAGGGACGTCCAATTTCACCGATCACTATAGAACCTTCTAGAATATAAAGGTTGCCAGTGCTTTTACCTTTTAACAAAACAAGAGCCCCACGAGACACCTTAATGTTGCTAGACTCGATATTGATTTTGCAACCTTTCGAGTCTAAAATACTCAAGGAGATAAGATTCTTTCTTAAATCAGGTATATACTTAACATCTGACAGTGTCCTAATAGTTCTATCGTGCATCCTAATTTTGATGGTACCAATACCGATTACCTTACTGGATGAATCATTTCCCATGCGTACAACTCCTCCTTGAACCGAACTGTATGTAGAGAACCATTCTTTGTTGGGACACATGTGGAAAGAACATCTTGAATCTAGGGTTCACTCAGTCGTAAGCTTGGAGCTTTAGCTCGTTGACACTAACAAGAAATCATCACAGCTTTCGTCGGCCAAATTAGAACCAACTACATCTTCCTTGTTACTCTTAGCAACCCTTTTATTTCACAGTTTATAACAATCTACTTTGATGTGACCTAACTTCTTATAATAGTGATACTTTTTCTCTCGCTTCTTTGATGCTACCAAAACGAAAGCTTGTCTATTTGCATTGCTATCCGAACTAAACTCATTGCCGAGTTTGTCTTTACTTAACAAATAATCTTTTATATCCTAGAACGAGAGTTTGTCTCTACATAAATCAGGGTCTCCTTGAAAGTCTTGTATGAATGGGGTAAATAGCACAATAATAGCATAGCCTAATCTTCATCGTCAATCTTAACCTCAACATTCTTTAAATCATTCAAAAGGGTAATAAATTGATTGATGTGATCTCTAAGAAGTTCTCCTTCGTTCATGCGAAACGTAAATAGACGTTGTTTCAACACTAAAGGGTTAACTAGAGACTTAATTGCATAAAGAGTTTCTAACTTTTTCCACAAGGTGGATAAGGTCTTCTTCATCAGTACCTGCTGTAATACCCTATTCGTGAGACACAATTGGATTGCAGATAAGACATGTCTAGATTCTCGGGGTTTTTTTTCGGTAACGACCTTTTTCAAACTGGTCTAAACTAGAATTGCCATCATCCAAACTTGCCACGGGTTGAAATTTGTGACACCATCGAACTTCTCAGTGTCGAACTTTGTTGTTGCCATATCTGAACAGGCTGATCTTCGAAAATTGAACTAGCTCTGATACGACTTATTGGGGATCGACCCAATTAAGCAATGAACAAGTAAAAATAGCAGAATAAATTGAAAAATTGAACACACAAATTTAATGTGGAAAAATTCCTCCAAAGAGGATAAAAAATCACAAGCAAAAATAATTTTACTATAATGACAAAATAATGAAGAGTACAAAAGATGAAGATAAAAAAACTAAATCTCGAAACCCGAAAACAAAGAACCCTCAAAACATAAATACAAAATTCTCCAAAAGTGTTATGATTTTCTAAGGTTGTAAAAGAACCTATTTATAGGCTAAATTCGTAGGTCAAATAATAATAAAATTATCTAGACTAATCAGAGTTTGATTAAAACAAATAAACAAAGTTTAACTAGAAGATTATTTCTCAAATTTGACTGAAATATGACTCATACTCAACAGATGAAAATGTTTTCATCTTCCACTGAAGTTTGTTATTTATACTAGTATTACTAATTTAATTAAGCTGCCTTAACTTGTTTAATCATGATTAATTTACAGAACTAATATATATGTCCGTAATTATAATTATAAAAACTAAGATGTCATCATCAAGTTCCACAATTACATAAGAAATAATGGTTTAATAACCATTTTGGTCTTTTGCATAATCGCTAATTAGGTCTTCAAGCATTTTCTAAATTAAAATTCAATAGCAATTGGATTTTTACATTTTAGTCATTGAGCTTTAATTAACAGTTTTCTCGGTTAAATTACTTAACTAATCTTCAATTTATTTTCATAATAACTCCGCAAATATTCTCATTTTACCTTTATGAACTCAGTTTACGGAAATGAGGTTCCGATTTTTCGACACCATAGGTTCTTATCATATCTACCCATTTTGATACAATGCCTAGAACTACTCGTTGCCCCTCTTCAACCCTTAAATAGGAAGCTAATGCACTTCAGCATACTCAAATCCACATCCTCCTACATTGGAAACAATGCCGATACCAATCGAGCTAAGACTCAATCGGCAACACTTCATTATTAAGTAAACTTAAAAAGTTATATATCCTTAAAAAATATTTTTTTTTTGTTTCGCTTATTACAGAATTTTGAAATTCTCTAGAAATTTCAATTTAAGATATTTTAAAATTTACTATTTTAAAATGTTAAGATTTGTGATTATTTTTGTTTGAATAAATTATTTTTAGAAAAAATAATTAAACTATTAAAATTTTATGAGTTAAAAAAAAGTAAAAGAATAATATTTATATTAAAAATAAATAATATTGTTAAGGTTCTCTCTTGTTCTCCCTCTCTTGAGGGAAACTCTTTCAAACTTATAAGGCATGGTCCACTGATGTGACATGTTAGGGGACCGCTAGGTGCCAAGCGCATGACACATTCACCCCATAGCTCAACAGGTACTCCGAAACGTGTCTCTCCCTACGAGGTGGTGAGATGATCACACCTTGCATGATGTTTGTGATGGGTGGCTTGTAACCTGGCGAGGTGGTGAGGCGAGATGACAACGGCAAAATGGCTAAATGGTAACGCCTTAGTGAGGACATCTTCACAAGATGGTGAGGCACTTTGATGGCCTGCGAGGCGGGCTCACGAGATAGTGCGAGGAGGCAAAGATTGCCTTGCGAAGTGAGAAGGCAACGGCTAGCTTACGAGGGCTCACGAAGTGGCGGTGGACGCAAGATGGGCCTTGCGAAGTGACGATGGACTTGTAAGATGGCAAGGCACCATGGTTGGCTCGCGAGATGCGTCAAGCTTCCCATTTCATGTGATCGGGTTGGATTTCGAATTTCTGAAATATTCTATAACAAATATATATATATATATAAAAGCAATGCAAAAATGATTGTATTTATGAAAATATATAAGTATCTAAATAATATAAATAAGAAAACATATATTAAAATGAAATAAAATAATATTTTGAAGTTTGACTTTTTTTTAAAATTTTGTGGTGGGGTATATAAATGAAATAAAATTTTAACAAATTCTGAAAAATAGGACCTTTTGAAATTTTTTATAAATATTGAAATTTTCTAGTATTTTTATTCAAATAAGTTAATTTATTTTTGGAAATTTTAAAACATTAATAAAATGAAATGTCGTCTAAATTTCTCAATTTTACTATTTCAACCGATGATGGCTGATTTATTTTTTATATAAATTTTTTATATAAAATATAATATATATATATATATATATATATATATAATTTTCACTTACATTCTAAGTTAAGATAATTTAATAGAACTATATTTATGATGTAGATATGCATCAAATATAAATTTTATTTAAAAGAATAAAAAATAGATTAAAATAATTCTAAAAACAAACAAACCCAAACTCAATGCAATTTCATAACAATCTTATCAAAGTGGAAGTTTCCTCGTAAACACGTCGCACCAGGCTATGGTAGAAAAGTCCAATAACTTAGATCACATAGACCCGTAGTCAATACGATATTGGAAAACATTACCCTATAAATATCTCCACTGCCTCAATCCCTCTGCTCACATCAAACTTCCCTCTCATCCTTTGAAAATGGAGTCCTTAGCTATGGGAAAAAAGCTACTAACATCTGTTCTCGTAGGACTAGTAGTTGCTTCAGCTATAACCCAAACCGTGTTGGCTCAAAACTGTGGCTGTGCGCCAAACTTGTGTTGCAGTCAACATGGTTATTGCGGTCAGGGTAACGATTACTGTGGCACTGGTTGCAAAGAAGGCCCTTGTTTCTCCAAGTCTCCCACTGGTGCTTCAGTTGCCTCCATTGTCTCACCTCAGTTCTTCAACGGGATAATCAACCAAGCTCGTGCAGATTGTGCAGGCAAGAAATTCTATACACGACAAGCTTTCCTGACTGCACTTGATTCCTTTCCCGATTTCGGAAAATTGGGTTCTGATGTTGAATCCAAGCGTGAGATTGCTGCTTTCTTCGCCCATGCCACCCATGAGACTGAATGTAAAGCTCTTTTTCCTTTGAACTAAACCACGGATTCAAAGCTCATTATATAGTCCTAAATCTGATGTATTTGTATATATTCCTATATTTGCAGTCTTTTGCTATACAGAAGAGCAGGATAAAAGTAATAGCTACTGTGAAGCCAATTCAAAGTTCCCATGTGCACCAGGGAAGTCCTACCATGGTCGAGGCCCGCTTCAGCTTACGGGGAATACTAACTACGGGAACGCAGGGAATGCTTTGAAGCTGGACTTATTGAAAAATCCTGAAATGGTGGCCAATGATCCTGTTGTCTCATTTAAGGGTTCGTTATGGTACTGGATGACCGCTGTCCGCCCCGTCATCGGCCAAGGGTTCGGAGCAACCATCAAAGCCATCAATGGCAGGCTTGAATGTGGTGTTCCAGCTGCACAAGACAAAGTTCAGCGTCGAATTCGGTTTTACACCGATTATTGTAAACAATTGGGGGCTGATCCTGGACCCAGTCTGTCTTGTTAGAGTTTGAGCGATATTTTCAGCTGTTTTTCTAGCAGTATAAAATGAACAATTAGGGGCTTGAAGGCTACTGATGCTGTTGAGTAGCTTTTGATTTTCCCAGAATAAATTTACAGGAAGGTTCCTTTTAAGAGGCCTGCTATAGAATAAAATAAAGGGAAATTTATGTTATTTTATACATTTGCCCTGCTATGCGTCTTTTTTTTTTTTTCTTAATATACTTAAATTAAATATAAATAACATAGCAATGTAATAAAATCGACAAACTATTTTCTTTTACTTGATAGATAGATAATGCTTCTAAGTTAATAAGTGGTTTTAGTTAAAAGTAAGGTGGATTTTCAACACGCATTTTGTAATTAGATTTGGGGCGTCTCGTTATTTACTTTTTAGTGCAGTAGAGTTTAGTTTTGTTAAATTTTAAGTTAGTAAAGGTAAAATTATATTTTAGCCCCCTAAAATTATAAAAATTTAATTTAATTCTTTAAAAATTATAAAGATATAGAATATTAAAAATTAAAATTTCATTTCGGCCCCTTCTAAAAAAATTTTCTGGCTTTGCTCCTGTCTCACTCTACAGTATTGTTACAATATCTAATCTTACTGCCATTATTATTTTTACACTAACCGCAGATAAATACACTGCTCATCCAAACAAATTCTTGACCAAACTATACAGAGAGCTCGTTACAACTTTCCATAAGTTCTCTTGTAATTTGTAAATGAATTACCTTAAAAAATATGAAAAACAAAATCTATCATTTTTTTATATTCTCTCGTATTTTTGTTAGTTATTCATAATGTCTATCATAATTTTTAGTATTTTCCCATAATTTTAGTATTTTCTCATAAGTCATGCCTAGAATTTTTAGTAAGCTTTCAAAATAAAATGTTGACTTGAAATTTTTTTATATAAAAGAAATATTTTTGCATACTATTAAATACTATAAAATTTAAAATTTAAAAAAATAAAGCAAATTCTATAAGACGAATCAATATTTGGTAGTCTCTTATAATTTTTGGTAGTCCATCATGTTTTTTGGTACTTATATCATATTTTTTGGTATTCCCTCATATTTTGTAGTACTCCAAAAATTATGAGAGAAAACCCCAAAAAATTAAAGACGTATAAAAAAATTAAAAAATACCAAAAATACGAGAGAATATAAGAGGATACTAAATTTGGTTCGTCTTACTAAATTTTGTTCCATTTATTTAATTTTGAATTTATTTAAAAAATTATCATGAAATTTATTTTTTTTTCCTTACAAAATTTAGCATGAAAAATAATAATTTAAAAGTTACCAAAATTTTTCCTTACATCATCCTATTAAAATTTCTTAATATTTAAAATTAATATTTTTACTCTAAAATTATATCTCATCCCAAATCATCATTTCCAAACCATATAAAAAATTTTGAGCGTATACTAAAAAATACGAAGAAATACCAAAAATTTGAGGAAATACCAAAAAAATATGAGAGAATACAAAAAAAAAAAATAAAAGAAAGTATAAAATAACATGAGGAGCCACAAAAAAAAAATTATGAGGTAATACCAAAAAATCTGAGAAAATCCTAAAAAATCCTGAACAATCACCAAAAAAACATGCCGGAAGCAGTATAAAAAATTATGAAGAAATACAAAAAAGAAAAAAAAACATGAGGAATTACAAAAAGAAATATAAGGAAGCACCAAACAATCTAATTATAAAAACTTACGTAGGAACACCAAAATACACAAGGCAGTAGGAACTACAAAAAATATGAAATATCAAAAAAAATTTGAGGAAGTACAAAAAATTATGAGCGAATACCAAAAAAACCTTTGAGGAAGTACCATTATGAGAGAATACCAAATAACACAAGGGGATAGCAAAATTGTGAGGGATACTGTCACATCCTGAAAACTGCGCTAGTAGAATCAGGATAGTAAATCGAGGATTAGTGAATCAGTAATCGTAATTAAGTTAGATCATTAAAATAATTAGAAATTAATTAAATAAAATATTAAAATAAATAGAATTAATAATTTTAGGTTAGGAAATTAAAATTAAGTGTTCGAAATTTAATTTGGTTAAAATAAATTTTAAAAAATAAAATGGAGTTTGAAAATAATTGAGGAAAAATGTCTTTTTAATTAAGCTAGGACTGATTTGAAAAATAAGGGAAAAATGAGTATTTTTAAAAGGTAATTTGTCCCTTTTAAAAAAAAAAAAAAAAACTGCTCATCTTTTTCCTCCTTAAGAACTCTCACGCCCCATTCCCTCCCATTTAGTTTTACATTCAAAAAATTTCCCGAATTTAGATATAATATTCTCTCTTAAAATTAACTTATCCTTAGTGACTTTATAGCTATCCAAACACCTTAACATCTTCCAATTTTAAAGAAAAATCATTAAATCCTCATCAAATTCGTCATTATCCTTCTCACCTCCAACTTCGAATTAGCTCCACAACCTGTTTTCTTTAAATTGAGGTAATGTCTTGACTTATTATGATTAGATTAAGGTTTTTGTTTGTCTAATTCAAAATTTAATCGAGTGTGTTGAGAGTTTTTATGATTTAAAGCTTTTTAATCAAATCTTAATTCAACAATGGTGAAATCCGAAATAATGAGTAAACCTACAATTTTTTATTGATTTCTAATATATTTTTAACTAACTATAAGGTATTTGAACTCAATTTAATGGATCGGTAATGAATTTTCAAGAATTTTGAATTCTCCCTTTTGTATGTTCATACAAACTTGATTTTCTGGAAATTTTAAATTCGTAAGATTAGGTAAAATTAAATGTTTATATTTGTAATAATAGGTTAAATAGGATGTTTAGAAACTTAATTAAGGTTTAGGAATATAAATCAAGTGAGGAAACTTCAAATTTTGAGAAAATGAGTTGATTTTCGGTATGAGAAAATTGATCTTAGAGTAGTGATTTTGCTACTGTTTTTTTTTTTTTAAGTTTAAGGTTGTTAATAATGTGTTTGTGATGCATTTAATGTGAATACAAAGTGCCAGACTCGTCAGGAGCTTCTACGAGCAAGGCGAAAGGGAAAGAAAAGCTCGTTTGAAATTGTTGTGCGCAAGGCATCAACTAGGTGAGTGATTGAAATTGTGGCTCTTAGGCATGATTCCTAAGGTTGAATAGGAGCTTAGGTTGGTCTAATCACCTAATCTAAGCTTCGAGAGTAAGTATTATTACTTGACCTACGTACTATTAAATTCGATGTTTGTTTATCATGATATGTGAATCATGTGAAATATTAAGCATGTGTTATGTATAAATGACAATGATTGATGTGCTTGTTGGTTTTATGCGCACCTAAATAATTTAAAATGATTATGGCTCTTTTGAGCAATTGTGATAGCATTTGAGAGTGCATTAAAAGTGTTGAGAAATTGATTGAGAAAGTGTTGTTAACAAGTGAAAGTTTGTATAAAACGATGAGTGAATATGTGTGTAAGTGGATATGTTGGCATTGTGATTATTTGGAACCATTAGATATCATTGGCATGCCATAGGATTGTGAGTAATCACTATTTTTATTATGTGTTAGGGCATTGTGGCTCAGAGATAGCGTTGGAGAGATAATGAAATGTCGAGCATAGCTCCATTCATCGTAGATAGTGTGGTGTGTTTGGAGAGTGTGAGCATTCGTGCTATACTTACATGGAGATAGCGTTCAACTTTATGAGTCATGAGGAGTGTTTGGAGATCCGCTTATCCAACGCATTACTGATTATATATATGTTCCATGTCACATTATGCGAATATATCATTGTGTTTGTGTAACATCCCGAAATTGGGCCTAGTAGGATTGGGCCCAATGGGCCTTGAGCGTAGTAGCGTTTAAAATTTTTGAGAACAAGAGATCGGCTTAAATGCAAGTTGGACCTATTAGATAAGTGATTTTGGAAGGTTAGAGGGCTTCTATGAAGTCCCGGGATCAAACTTTGGCTTTGGGGAAATTTTGGTTTTAGGTGAGAAAAACCCTAGGAGTTAGTAGGTAGGCTTTAAGAATAAAATGTGGAGGAAAATGACACAAGTGGAGTGTGTGGTGTAGTGGCAAAGTGACGCCACATAAAAGGCAAGGGAGTGATGCCACAAGGAAGGAAGGAGGTCCAAGGTTCAAGTCTTGGCTCTTGCATTTTGGTTTTCTTTTTACATGGACCTTAGAATTTGGCTATAGATTTATATTTAGTTGCATATGGTTTATGACACAAGAGGAGCTTGTGGCCAAGTGGTTAGCGGCATGGATTATGTTACAAGGGAACCTGGGTTCGAATCTTATGAAAAGCAAAAGAGTATTTATTTTGCGAATTAGACGACAAGAGTTTGAGTTGGATTTAAACTCTACTGACGAAGGGATCCCACATCGGAAAGATACAAAGAAGGAAGGTGAGAAGCTAGCTATATATAGAGTATTCTAGGAGGAGAGTGGATATACCTTGGAGGGCGTTTGGGCACAGGAGTGGTCAGAGCGCGGAATAGCACCAGATTCCTATCAGGTGTGTAATTCTCTCTACTCTAGTTGTAGAGTGGCAAATGCCGAAGTGTCGATCACGGCAATGGTAGCCACATGAGCGTGCGAGTGCACGTGTGGGGCTTCGACATGATAGTTGAGGCCATTAGTAGTATTCTTGTGGGTTGAGGCTACTTGGGCCATGATGGGCCAAAGTGGGCCCAATGGGCCATAGGCCCAATTGAATAAAATGTATGATGGTGTAGTATATAGTGAACTAGACTAGGTGAATCTCATATACGTGGCTAGATTTGTGTTAGATGGGCCACACGAGCGTGTGGGCCCGAGTGGGCCGAAAGGGGATTTCAGGCCCAATAGTCCGATACGACCGAAAATGGTAGTTGAGTCGCTCGAAGCGACATTAGGCCTTAAGAAGGGCCATTGTAGGTGCGAGATTACTGAAATACCCTCGGTAGGTAAAATACAGAAATACCCTTGGTAGGTAAAATTATACCCTCAGAGGTTGATTAGCTTGATTATGTTGTATTGGTTATTCTGATTGATGGTAATTCGTTTCGTACGTTATATTTGATATATGATTTGCATACATGTCATACTGCATACACGAACTATTATGTCATGACATGTTGCATGGGTTTTGAGATATGAATGAAAGGGGAAGTGTATCTGGTGGCTTTTGCCATTTCAACCTGGTGACTCTGTCACAACTCTGATGATCTGGTGGCTTTTGCCATTTTAGCCTAGTGACTCTGTCACAACTCTGATGATCTGGTGGCTCTGCCACACTCTGTTCTGGTGGCTATGCCATTTCAGCCTGGTGACTTTGTCACAATTTCTGACGATGAGCAGCTAATTGCAGCATGACTGCCATCGATGGTGTGTAGCGGTGAGGGTTGATTGTAGAAATCCCCATTGGTGTGATTGGTAGGTAAGGGTGGTGTGTAGCAGATGGATATCTAGGTTGTGCTGGGATTTGCATCATAATGCATTAATTTCTAATTATCTGCTATTCTCTGCTTAAAGGGCTAAAGCCCAGTCTATTTCTGTACGGGCTTCGCCCAGGGTGATTTGTAAGGGCTAAGGCCCAGCTGATATGTGAATGGGCTCGGGCCCAGTTAGGGTTCCTGTAGAGTAATTACACACTGAGTCTTCTTGACTCACCCCCTTCTGCTTATTTCTGCAGGTGATTCATAGATTGCGGTTTTGGAGCCGAGGCGAACTTCGAGGTGGCCATGCATTATTTTTCTCGTAAATTTACGATTCTTATTCAATAGTACTTTTTAGTCTTGGGATTTCATTATGTAATAAGACCACTACAACTTTAAATTTGGTTTTTATTTGGTTTAGCTTTTAATTTGATTACTGCCTATTATTATAAAATGTTCAATACGAGAATTTCTTAAACCCTTAATAATCGTTTTCCAAAATGTTAACAAAAGGATAACAAGTGAATAAATAATTAAACTCGAAATTTTTAACAAACGCGCAGTTTTTTTTAAACAACCTTTCCCTGTGGCATACCAGATCCAATCATGACGTTTAGGCCGGGTTTGGCGTGTTACAGTTTGCTTTGTGATATGTTTGATGCTATGCCATGGTTGCGTGATTTAGTATGTTTTCTTTCAGCGATGGACTTTATGCCTCATTGTGGCAATTCTATAACAACCCGATAGTCAATGGTGTCGAAAAGTGTATTTTTGGGACTCCATTTTCGTAAACCGGACGAAGTTAGTTGTGTAGCGAATTAAAATTTTAAATTAGTAAATTTCGTGAAATTAGGAATTATTAAGGTATGGAGACTAAATCGCATAAGTGTTAAAAGTTAAATTATAGATTAAAATAAACTAAAAGGGCTAAACTAGCAATTATGCCACTTAATTAATGTTGGTAAATAGGTGGTCGGCCATGGGCTTAGCAAAATGCATGAATATATATATATTTAATATATGTTAACTTTAATGTAAATATATATTATAATAATTAAAATGAAAGATATAATAAAAGAAAAGAAAGTGGAGACATGCAAATTAAACAAAGGAAAGAAAGAAAAAGAAGAAGAGAATGCATGGCTAGGGTTTTTGAAATTCAAATCCGAATTGGTTAGTGTAATTTAGTCCTTATCTGATAAATTTTTACGTTTTTGGAATCCCGGTACTTAGGGCTACCCGAACTGAAACACCCCAAACTCGGCCCACGAGCTTTGACCAGATTTGGTATGTTCTTCAAGTAAACCGGTTTCAAATTCTTTTGTTACTTTATGAAAAACTTGTGCGATTTAAAAAAAAAATTGTTTTGGGCTGGGCTTGTGTTGAAACGGATTCGATTTTATTTTGAAAACCCCTTTTTAATATTAAGTGATAAAACATATAGAGTATATTTAAAAAAAAATAAATTACTTAGTCTTTAACTTAATAAAAATTTATAAACATAATTAAACAATAAACAGAAACAAAATAGTTCACCATGGCCTTATGGCCTTATTACATCAAATAAATCCAAATAATTCAGAGTACTAAAAAAAAACTTCATGTTGAGCATGGTCACCACAAGTTCTGCCGTCCCGGTCCATCACTGTCCATCACCTGAAACATGTTCCCACAACGGGGTGAGTCAACAGACTCAATATGTACACAACACTAAGTCATAATATAATCAGGCATACATATGATACACAGTCAAATCATAGAATACATTTAATGATGCATTCCCAAACCCAAACCTAATTAGCCATCCGCTACACTCCCCCGTACCAACCTGTACACTGTGGGGACTACTAAGTCGACCCTCCTTCCGCTACACTCCATATAGCGGTCTTAGGTCACCGCATTCGTGGTCTTAGGTTACCACATTCAGATATCGCGGTCTTAGGTCACCGCATTCAGATTACTGTGGTCTTAGGTCACCACATTCAGATATCACGGTCTTAGGTCACCGTGTGCGTGGTCTTAGGTCACCACATTCACTTCCCCTTTCAAAAACCCATATGCCCCATAACATATTATGCAATTACATGCCAAAGTTCAGAGTCTTATTTTTATTCACATGTTACAAATAACATATATTCCTAGTAGGATTAGGAAACGTACCTTTTGTACCATATCATGGTACCTTAGCCACTTTCATATTCTTAATAACACATATATTAATTAAACATGCCATGAAACATATTAAGAAATAGTGTGGGGTACACACTTGATTCACTTAGCAAATTCCTTGAGATCTCGAAATCTAATCTACCGCTTAGATCCTTAATCCCTACATTTGATTATTCACTTACTATTTTAATAAAAAGCCATTCGGCCATAAATCCAAATCCTAGTAGGATTAGTATTCTTAAACTTACCTTGGTGCTGTTTGACTTAAGAATCAGGTCTTGAAACTTTGTGATGCACACCCTTGTAATTGGCTAGCCACTAAAACTCTTACTAGGTAGTTTTTGGCCTTTCAAACAAATAATAAATAAATCTAGAATACCAAACATGGCCTTGGCCGATTGTACTTAGGCACTTACCTTGCGATTTCCAAATCTCGAAAGTATCCCTTGGCTATGGCGATGTCGAAACCTACATGATATCTGTTAGATCCATTTAAATCGCCTTTATATAGCCCTTGGCCGAATATACACTTACCTTGGTTGGCTAGATCTCGGACTATCTCCCTTAAAAGTCAACACTAGCAAAGATCCCGAAATCTCTCCTTAAGATTTCAGTCAAGAATGATAATAAGAATTAGCCTTTGAAATTTTGACAAGTCCTTAAAGGAAAGAATAAAAACCAAACTTGATCTTACCTCTACTGAAGAAATCGACAGCACCTTTATTTAAAGCCCTTCAAAGATTCGACTATGAATACTTGGAGACTAGATGGCTATGGTCACTTATGTATTCGGCTTCAACTGAATCGAAAAGAGAGGGATATTAGGCTCAGAAAGAATCGGCACTTAATGGAATAAGTTGTGGCTAGAACATAGGGTATTTCGGCTTTGGAAAAAAATAAAAGAAGAAGAGGATTTGGTGAAGAGAATTCGGCAGAGGCTTTCAAAGAACAGAAAATAATGCAGAATGGCCTCTCTTTTCCTCTTATAGCCGAAATTACTAGGCTAGAGTCCCTTACTTGGCCACCACTCTTCTATTTTGATAACTTTATCCCTTGATTTATCACTTTATTCAAATTAAAAGAATTTAATCCAATAATTATCTCTTGAAAATAGTGATAAATAAATCCCTTATTTATCCTCTATTTATCTCTTAAAAATAAAAGAATAAAAGCTCCTAATTTATAGCCATGTGCCGTCCACCTCTCTGCTCCTTGTAGCAAAATAAAATTTCTTTTATTTGCATCTCATGCAGCTCGAACCTTGGCCCAATACTCCTGTATGTGGCGCCATTTCCAGAGGCCCTAAGTGGCATCTCCAGGCCACTTTTCCAAGCCTGTTTGTGTGTCAAATTTCACATGTATTTTCTCTTAAGGCCACCTTGCCTCAATTTCCTCTCTTAAACTTCAAAAGTCAACATATTCTAGGACATTTCCTTTCATTTCCAAGTTTCCAAAAATTTTCGTTTGCCTCTTTAAACTTGACATTTCCTTACATTTCCAAGTTTCCAGAAATGTTCACTTTCCTCTTTTGAATCATTTCTAAATCATTTCCATACATTTTCAGGTTTCCAAAAATGTTCATTTCTAAATCATTTCCATACATTTCCGGGTTTCCAAAAATGTTCAAAATTTATTCATAACACTTAAGACATATCATTTCGTACAATTAAACCGAAAATGCATAGGCCCTTTTCAGGATGTTACACGAACCATATTGTAATTTTTAGTACTGTTCAAGATTTTAGATGTTGATATTGTTGAATAGTTTAAGTACTAGGGATTAAATAGATAGATTTTTTAAGTTAGAAATGGAAAAAGACTAAATTGTGGAATTAATTGTTGATTTTAAATAATAAGGACTAAATTGTAAAAAATTCAAAATTAAGGGGTTGAATTGGAAAAGAGGAAGCTAAATGTGGTCTAGAGTGAAATTAGTATAAAAATATGAAATTAAATGTGAAGGTTAAAATTTTTCTCGGTTTAGGGACTAAATTGAAGAATAAGCAAAATATAGTATGAAAATTTAAAATTAATGTGAAATTGAAATATGTAATATTAATGTGATTTAATTGTTTTATTCCGTAGCTAACATCGTATTGGAAACCTCGAGCAAAAAAGAGAAGGATAAAATCGGCGTCGAACAGCCTAGAAATCACGGTTTGTGTTTCTGTAATCTGAATTAAATAATAGATTATTGCATATATAATTGTTTGCATATCATAAGCATTTAAGGTGAGTACTTTGGTACTTTGGGATTGAATTAAATTCATGATTGAAATGAAATGGATCGATTTTGTATATTATCAAAAATATTGGTTATGAATATATGTATATTAAAAACAAATGTGATTATTATCAAATTGAATATATGCTTATATGTGATGATAGACATTCATGAAATTGAGACATTAGTTGTATTGAAAAATGTAATGAATCTCTATTAACTGTATCGGGCTGAGTTGGATATAGATGGCATGCCATAGGATAGGGAGAGTTTAGGGATTACTTCGACCTTGAGTCGATGAGGCACTGGGTGCCAATTTGCTTCGGTTTAACTGATGAGATACTAGGTGTCAATTGTATAGCGCTAGGTGTAGTTATTACTTCGGATTTATCCAATGAGGCACTGGGTGCCAAACTGGTGTGTTAGTTGGATCTGTGTATCCGTCCAAGTTCGTGTCGTGTTAATAGGAGAAAGTAAAATAATAATTTATGTGATTGATATTGAAATGGAAAAGATAAGAAATGGAAATGAGATGAGAAAATATTGAAATGGAAAATATGAGAAATGATTATGAAATGAGAAATGAAATATGAATTGATGAATTGAGATGCGAAACTTGAATGAATTCAAGTATTGATCAAAGATATGAATCATGCCATTGCATGAGATGATGTATTCAAATGTTAAATGAAATGCCATTGATATATATATTTATATATTTGAACATGTGAACATCTTAGTAGTTGTGAATAAGGAATGAGCAAAAATTATACTATTGAATTGAAACACATGAACATAGCTTATTTGTTGCATTTTGCATTTTAAATACTTATATAAAGTTTACGTTATTCGGATTATAGAAATACCACTGAGTTTTACTTAGCGTGCAGTTTTGTTTTCCATACGCATGTTAGGTACTGTTTGATTTATCGCCAATTCAACATCAAATCATAAATCCCGAGCTCAAGTGTGGTGATATTTCATTTTGTAATGGCATGTACCTAGGGAGTCTTTTGTTGATATTGTTTATAAGGTGCTATTATCTTAGTTGCTAGTGAAATGATGGTTAAATGTGTATATGGTTGTGGTTGAGGCTATATTGGTAAGTTAGCCTAGTTTGTATTTTGGTATGTGATGGTTTAAAGTTTGGTAGCTTAGCATAATGCTTGGTATGTGCTTAGCTTCAAATTTGGTAACTTAAGAAGTTGAAAGTTAGTTCAAATATGGTAAATGTGATATGAATGAAAGTCTTGAATGTTTGATATGTTGTTGATGTATTTGAACATATAAAATATGGTATCAATGAGGGTACATTGGTTAGGCATATTAGGTGATGAATTTGATGTATTTTGGGCATGTTTAATCGTGTTTTGAATAGGCTAATTGATTGGTAATTGAGTTGCTTAGTGCCCAAGTAAGTAGGAAATGGTAAACTTGAGTTTTAAGGTACTTTTGGGTGCACACAACCTGGCCACACAGGCGTGTGTCACCACGGGCAACACGCATGGGCATGTGTCACACACGGGCAACACACATGGGTATGTGACCCAAGTCAGTGAGTTATATGGGCTGGGACACGGCCTTGTGTCCCAACTTTGAGAGTTACATGGCCTGAGACACGGGCGTGTGTCTCAGCTGTGTGAGGCACATGGCCTGGCCACACGGGTGTGTGACCATTGTATTCAAAATTTTTGTAATTATTTTCTAAACTTCCAGAATTGTTTCAAATTAGTCCCTGCCTAGTTTTAAAGTACTTTTAAGGTCCCATAGGCTCGTAATAGGGGCTGCAAGAGTAACTTTTACTCTGAATTGGAGTGGATTAGCAAACCTAATTAAGTGCATTCCACTAATATCATCGAAGATAAATTAAAAAGATAATCGTAGACGGAGTATGAACCAATACTCTAATGCTAATAATTGAAATAGTCTTGTATGTATCCAAATTCTGACATTCAAGAAGGGATAAATAGTGATAAGAGTGTAAATAGTGGAAGACTAAGTTTAGCAATGTATAAATAGTGATAAAAATGTAGACAGTGGAAGACCAAGTTTAGCATTGCATCGCATGAATCATTATTCGATTCTATAATATTCTAGTATGATATGATCTGATTGTTTGTGACCTGCCCCTGTATATTATATTGTTAATGGCTAGTATATATATGTGTAATTATGATTGATTAATTGTATGACGTGTTAGTAATGCCTGTGACCCTAATCCGATGATGGAGAGGGGTTAGGGGTGTTACAAATTCTTTGTGCACTCATTGGGCTTTACCAAGCTCACACTCCTTACTTTACCTTACATATAACTAGTTCACGGGTTAGCGAAGAGGGTGGCAAATTGGTGATCCATCATTGCAAGGCATTTTTTTAGAGTATGTGGGTTGAGCCTTTAAACTCTAAAGTGAAGGCAACGTGGGTCGTTCCAAGGGTTTAGTACTAGAATTAGACTTAGACTTTTTAAATAAAATTTTCAAAGGGTTGTAAACGGACATACTGTTTATTTTTTATTTTTGAGATTTTGAACATTTTAATTGTTTTGTTTGATTGTTTGTCTGGATGGTTTTATTACTAATTTAATGTGATGATAATCATATGAGCTAACAATTTTTTTGCAGCTAAGGGAGACCGCCGAGTACTAAAGTGCGCCTTATACCTTCTAATTATGTGAATCAAATAATTAATTTAGAAAAGCATGTACTTAGGACTAATTCCTATATGAAATATTCTACAAATGTGTGGTGTGTATAGTTGGTTGGTGTGGTTCGTAAAGTTTTAAATGGAGAGTCACCTCGATGGCTAATTTGACGTTTGAAATTCGGGTCAGACCGTCTCAACCGGGTTTGGAGTGTCACGGATACCAATTTTTCATTTGTCTTAGAATTTTTTTCATTTATTTAAATTTTCATATATTTTTAAAATTTATCATGAAATATGAAATTTTCAGTACCAATTTTTAGTATTAAAAATTATAATTTCACAGTTACAATTTTTTTCCGTTACAACATCTCATTGAAATTTCTTAATATTTAAAATAATATTTTTATTTACTACAAAATTATATATCATACCAAACCTTCCTTTTAAAAGAATACCAAAAATTATTATAGAATACAAATAATTATGAGAAAGTACAAAAAACATAACGAAGTGCCAAAATTATGAGAAAGTACCAAAACTTAGATGTATAAAAAATTATGAGAGAATACCAAAAAATATGAGGAAGTACCAAAAATTATGATTGAATACCAAAAGTTATGAGGGATACAAAAAAATTTGAGGATGCATAACAAATTATGAGGGAATACAAAAAATATGAGGGGATACTAAAAAAGATCAAAAAGTACCAAAACTTATGAGAGAATACCATAAAACATGAGGAAGTATAAAAAAAATGAGGATGCACCAACAAATTTGAGAAAGTAGAAAAAAAAAATATGAGGATGTAAAAATATGATGATGAACAAAATATGAGAGAATACAAAAAAAAAAAAACACACACACACACACACACGAGGGAATACTAAAAATATGAGGAAGTACTAAATATTATGAGAGAATATCATAAAACTTGAGGAAGTACCAAAAAATGAGAAAGTACAAAAAAAATGAGAAAATACCAAAAAAATTATGAAAGTGTACAAAAAATTATGAGGAAATATAAAAATTATGAGAGAATATCAAATAACATAAGAAGATACCAAAAATTGTGAGGGATACCAATTTTTGGTTCGCCTCAATAAATTTTTTTTCATTTATTTTATTTTCATATTTTTTAAATTATCATGAAATATAATTTTTTTTGGTACCAATTTTTAGCATTAAAAATTATAATTTAACAATTACAATTTTTTTCGTTACAAAATCTCATTGAAATTTCTTAATATTTAAAAATAAATTTTTATTTACTCCAAAATTATATCTCATATCAAACTTTCTTTTCGAAACAATACCGAAAATCATGAGGAAGTACCAAAATATATGAGGGAATACCAATAATTATAAGTATATACCAATTATTATGAGAAAATACCAAAAATTATGATATACCATTTACGAACTTGTAACTTGGTCAATAGGTATCTAAGAAGTTCACAATAGAACCTCTATAATTTCCCAAAGGTGACATGTAATATCCCGTTTTTCAGTGGTGTCAAAAATAATAGTTTCTGGACTACAATTTCAATGTGTCAGTTTGTAAATATTACATAATTAATATTTACAAAATCATCAAGGTCGTATTAAATTCTGGTGAAGAAATTTTAATGTTTAGTTGATTAATTGGGTAAAAAGGATTAAATTGTGATGGATGCAAAACTTGATGCTTAATTAATTAAAGGGATTTGATGGATTATATGTCAAATGAGTTGTGTCTATGAAGTAATTAGACCATAGTAGATATTGATGGATGATTAAGGACTTCTAAGATGTTAAATGGTATGTTTATTTTTACAAGGGTAAAAATTGTAATTAGTATAATTAAACTAAGGAATAATAAAAACAAAATTTCTATCATCTTCTAAAAGGGTTCACCACCGAAACCAAGAGGAAAATCTCCATTGTTAGGAGTTCTAAGTCTGACTTTTATAAATCCCTTGCATGTAAGTTCATTTTAAACTCGTTTCTTATAATTTTATGTTTTTGAGATCGTTGCAACTAGGTCCAGCTAGCTCGTACCTTCATTTTTGAAACTGTCAAAGTTTTTGAATGTGACCATTGATGAACCCTTGTTGTTTATGATGTTAAAGCTTTGATTTAAAGCAATGGTTGTTGTTCATGAGGAAATTGTTAAATAATTTTTGATGGTTTTTTAGCTAGAGCTAATTTGTTAAATGCTACTCTTGTGAATATTGAGTTATTATGGACAGTATTGATATAGATAGATATTCGGCTTGTTTTGAGTATTTAGCAACTTTTACTGACTTGGTGACTTTGAGTTTAAGGACTAAGTTGTGTAAGTTGTAAAAGTTAAGGGTTACATGCATTAAATTAAGGTTGAATTGTATGTGAAATTAATGAGTTGAAATGAATTATTATATAGATCAAGGTATGAGCCATAAAGATAATAACTGAGGAAAAGTTAAAATTTTGGAGTAGTCATTGCGTTAAACCAAAAGAAGGATCAAAGGTAAATTCATAGTTAATTTGTTAATTTATTTCATTTGTAATCTAATTTGTTAATTGATCTTGTTGGATGTACTTGTGAATGAATGGTAAAGTATATAATTAAGCAGAATACAAATGACATGTACTAACGAGATAGTGAAGTAATTTGTTAGTTGTATTTTTCTTAGGTTAAAATGGAAGTATATGAAACTATAATGATTTTTAATGAGTATACAAATATATGGAAGTATCTTTGTTGCACTTCGGTGTCCCTGTTCGCACATTCGTTCCCCTGAACGTACCCTTGTGGCCCTGAACGGACATTTGTGCACCAGATTTTGCATATTTAATGCCTCTAAAAAATGGAGTTGGAATATCCTTGATATGATAAATGTCATGAGAACTTATGTACAATGAAATTGAGAAATTTAATTAACATGCTATATTTTTTAAGTACTTATGCTACTTAAGCTAAGTTAGTTGACTTAACACTAAGATCTTACTAAGCTATGTAAGCTTATGATTTTTCTCATGTTGTTTTGTAGTTAACTATTGTTGAAGTTTGGATGGATCGACCGCAAAGCTCGCACTATTTATTTACTTTGGTAGTATTTGAATCTTTTGTATGAGTTGTGGCATGTATATAGGTTAAGATCTTGGAGATGTGAATATTAATAGTTATGGATGAGGAATAGGCTAAGTTGGTCTCTATTGTATATGATTTATGATATTTGGCTAAGTAATCTTTAGGTTTATATGAATGTTATGTTGTGTGTTTGGTAAATTTAATGAATATGTTAAACATGACTCATATTTTAGTCAAATTTAAGAAATAATCTTCTAGTTAAACTCTGCTTATTTGTTTCAATCAATCTCTGATTAGTCTAGATTATTTTATTATTATTTGACCTATGAATTTTGCCTATAAACAAGCTCTTTTACAACCTTAGAAAATACATCCATTAGAGATTAGAACTCATAACACATTTAGAGAATTTTGCATTTACGATTTGAGGGTTCTTTGTTTTCGGGGTTTAATTTTTATCTCTATCTTTTGTACTCTTCATTCTTTTGCCATTTTAGTAAAATTATTTTTGCTCGTATATTTTTATTCTCTTTGGAAGGTTTTTTCACGTTAAATTTTTTACTTGTTGCTTAATCGGGTCAATCCTAACAAGTGGTATCAGAGCTAATCCAATTTTAATAGATCAGCCCGTTCAGAGATGGCAGCAACAAGGTTTGAAATTGATAAGTTCGATGCTGAGACAAATTTCAATCTGTGGCAAGTTCGGATGATGACAATTCTAGTTCAAACCGGCTTAAAAAAGGTTGTTATCGAGAAAAAGCTTGAAAATCTAAATCAAACAGAATGAGAAGTGCTTGATGAAAAGGCTTTATCTGCAATCCAGTTGTGCCTTGCGAATACAGTATTGTAAGAGGTATTGATGGAAAAGACCTTATCCACATTGTGGAAAAAGTTAGAAATTCTTTATGCGACCAAGTCTCTAACTAACCGTTTAGTGTTGAAACAACGTCTATTTATGTTTCGCATGAACGAAAGTGAGCTTCTTAGAGATCACATCAGTCAATTCATTACTCTTTTAAATAATTTAAAGAACGTTTTGGTTCATATTGCCGATGAAGATCAGGCTACACTATAATTGTGCTCTTTACCCCCTTCATACAAGTCTTTCAGGGAGACCCTAATTTATGGCAGAGACAAACTCTCGTTCGAAGATGTGAAGGGTCATTTGTTGAGTAGAGACAAGCTCGAAAATGAGTTTGGTTTGGATAACAAGGTAGATAGGCAAGCTTCCGTTTTGGTAGCATCGAAGAAATGAGACAAAAGGTATCGCTATTGTAAAAAGTTAGGTCACGTCAAAGTAGATTGTTATAAACTGGAAAATAAAAGAGCTGCTAAGAGTAACGAGCAAGATGTAGCTGGTGCTAATTTGACCGATGAAAGTGGTGATGATTTCTTGTTAGTGTCAACAAGCGATAACTCCAAGCTCACGTCCGAGTGGATCCTAGATTCGGTATGTTTTTTCCACATGTGTCCCAATAGAGAATGGTTCTCCACATACAGTTTGGTTGAAGGTGGAGTTGTGCGCATGGGAAACGATTCATCCAGTAAGGTAATTGGTATTGGTATTGTTAAAATTAGGATGCACGATGGGACGATTAGGACACTCTCAGATGTTAGGTATGTACTTGATTTACGAAAGAATCTTATCTCCTTGAGTATTTTAGACATGAAAGGATGCATAATCAACATCGAGTCGAGCGACATTAAGGTATCTCGTGGAGCTCTCATTTTGTTAGAAGGTAAAAGGACCGAAAATCTTTATATTCTAGAAGGTTCTACAGTGATAGGTGAAATCGGATGTCCCTCATTCGTTATGGAGTCGAAGTCAACTCGTTTAGAGCACAGACAACTTGTTCATATGAAGGAAAAATGTATGATCGTTTCGTTGAAGAGAAGTTCTCTTTTGGATACAGGTTTTGAAAAGTTAGGGCACTGTGTTTGTGAAAATCAAACCCGGGTTAATTTTGATTTGGCAGTGTACAAGTCGAAGGCTAGAAGTCTTCCAGTTTCTAAGTACAGATTCGACTCAATTAATTCCCTGCATAGTTCAAGATAGGTCGTGGCAAGCTTTGGCAAAGATGGCGTTGTGGAAATATGAGTCAAGGTGGAGATTTGTTAAGTATAACTCATATTTCAGTCAAATTTAAGAAATAATCTTCTGTTTAAACTCTGTTTATTTGTTTCAATCAAACTCTGATTAGTCTAGATTATTTTATTATTATTTGACCTATGAATTTAGCCTATAAATAGGCTCTTTTACAACCTTATAAAATACACCCATTAGAGATTAGAACTCATAACACATTTAGAGAATTTTGTGTTTACGTTTTAAGAATTCTTCATTTTCGAGGTTTAGTTTTTATCTCCATCTTTTGTACTTCCGTTCTTTTGCCATTATAGTAAAATTATTTTTGCCCATGGTTTTTTATCCTCTTTGGAGGGGTTTTTTCACGTCAAATTTGTGTGTCCAATTTCTCAATTTATTCCGCTATTTTTTTCACTTGTTGCTTAATCGGGTCGATCCTAACAGAATAGATGAATAGCATGATGTATATTTGATGATTGATGTTAGGTGAAGATGTGATTAGTTATTTGAATGTTTACTATGAATTTTGATACACATAATGGGTATTTTGGTCAAAGACTTAGGTGAATATTTAGACATGTTTAAGTGTATAAACTGATGTTTTGGTTGTTAAGTTGGATTTTATGGTTATGAATGTGGTTTGCTCTTGGAGATTGCATGGTGTGTTCTTAAAGATATATGTATAAGTGAGCTCTTCCATATGTTGTATGCGAACGAAAATATTTTGGGAACCCATATTGCATGCGAATACAAGTCATTATACACGAACCTATGTAATGTATGAGATCTTTTATATTGAATGCGAACATATGTCATTTATGGACTCTGTTATTTGGTTCTTAATGTTTTATATTGGCGAGCTTAATGCTTTACGAACTATATGATCATGTGTTGCAAACTCCTGTAGAATGTGCATTGCGACCTCTATTACTTGCAAATTGTTATGTGCGAATTGTTGTATATGAAATGTTTCTTACGAACTGTTACGTACGAACTGTTTCTTGCAAATTGTTTCAAGCGAGCTGTTTTGTATGGAAACTTCTTGACACAATTTCCTGATTTTATTCGAATTGATTTCTGATTTGTCCTATAATACTCCTTAATTGTAACAACCTTATAGTCAGTGGTATTAGAAAGTGCATTCCCGAGACTCCGTTCCCATAAATCAGACTCATAAATATTTTTAATAAATATTTACTAAGCTAGCTGTGCAGTTAATTAAGTTCCGGTTAAGTGAATTTACTTGAATTAAGAGTTATTATAGTATAAAGACTAAATTGCATAAGTATTAGAAGTATAATTATAGATTAAAATTATTTTAGAGACTAAAATGGTAAATATATATTTACCTTGTTGTGGTGGACAGCACTAATGGTATATATATATTTATATTTATATTATATTGGTTAATAAATAAAAGTTACAAATATGTATATGTATTATAATAATATTATAGTATAACAAAATGAAATAGAAAAGAAAATGGAATAAAAGAATAATAAAACTAGTAGTGGCATGCAAATTAAGAAAGAAAAGAAAGGGAGAAAGGAAGTCACGCATGGCCTAAGGACTTCTAAGATTCAAACTTCAATTGGTTAGTTAATTTAGTCTTTTTCTTTGTAATTTTTATATTTTTGGAATCCCGGTACCTAGGGCTACCCAACCCATGTTGTAATTTTAGCATTGATTAAGATTTTAAATGTTGTTATTATTAAATAGTTTTAGTATTAGAGATTAAAGTGATAGATTTTTAAGCTAGAAATGAAAAAGGATTAAATTGTAGAACAAATTGAAAATTTTGAGTAATAGGAGCTAAATTATGAAAAATTTGAAATTTAAGAGTTTTATTGAAAATAGGGAGTTAAATTTAGTTTAAAGTGAAATATGTATGAAAATATAGAATTAAATGTCAAGAATAAAAATTAGTCTTGCTTTAGGGATTAAATTGGAATTTAAGCAAATATTGAGTAAAAATTTAAAATATTCAATATGAAATTAAATTGTGTTGTATTGATGCATTTTAATTGTTTTAATTCCGTAGTTGACGTTGTATTAGAATCCTCAACTAAAAAGGGGAAGGATAAAATCTACGTCGAATAGCTCGGAATCCACGATTTGTATTTCTATAATCCGAACCTAGTTACTAATTGTTATATTTTGATTTAATGCATATGGTAAGTGGTTGAGGTGTAACACCCCAAACCTGGCCCATTCACTATAACCAAATTTGAAATGCCACTACAGAAAAACGTTTGAAGAGTATTTTGACTTATAGTGAAACATAAAATTTTGTATGCCTTTAATAAAATATTGGGTATGTAAAATTCCAAAATAAAATTATGTTGTTAAATGTAAAACTTTAAAATAATTTATCAAAGTATAAATTTACTTTTTAAAAGAAACATTCTCGAATATTAACTTAATCATCAATCCAACTTAAAACATAATAAAAATCCTTAAACACTTAAAGTGGCGTTTATTACAATAAATAACCTTTCATAAATAAAATGTATAAAACAAATAAGATATCTTCTGCATGGGCCACCTCGTATCCACTCCAACCCGGTCCAAGCTTTATGCATCACCTGAAATGTTGGTAAAAATTTTGGGTGAGTCAACAGACTCAGCGCATAGTCATTTCACATGTCTCCACATATGGGCTTGGCCCATATCCACACAGTCCATACACATAATTAGTCATGCAAAAATGCATCCCAACCCAACCTAAGTCCGTCCATTACACCTACCTTGGCAGACCCCCTGCCCAAGGCCGTGGCTAATCCACCACCGATCACATAGTGATCCACATATCTTACCTTGGCAGACTTGCTGCTCAAGGACGTGGCTGTGCCACCGATCCCATAGGGATCCCATATATCAATCAGTCCACGGTGATGCACACAGCTATCAACCGCCGAGATGGGCACTTAGCCAACACCTCCCTTGATGAAGCACATAGCTAACATCAAACGCTAATGTAGCACGAGGCTAGCATTAGACCACGTACATAATGTACACCCTTTCCTCCAATAGTCACATCCCAAGTCCCATGTGTAACACCCCAAACCCGGTCAACCACACCACGACCGAATCCGGTATGTTACGGGGAAAACGAGTTTGAAAGTTTCGAGTTTGCACTTAATAGATTTGATAAAACTTTGTTCCGATTAGAGAAAAAAAAACAAGTTGTCTAATATCGTTACTAAAACATTTAGACTTAGTAAAAATTTGATTTGAACATCATTGGAGTTTACTCAATATCAAAACATTGTATGATACCCGATGGTATAGTTGAAACATATCATTTTGTTGGTTTGAAATCGTTGTCCTTTTCAAGTTTTAGCAAATTAACCCAATTAATTTATTAAAGCATGTTGAAAATCTAATCAAGCATAAGTAAAGTAAACATAACCATAAAGACCCTTTTTACAATCCAAATAAAACCCAAATGGAGGTAATTAAACTAAAGTACCCAAATGATAGAGTCTGAGTAAAACTTTATTAAGCATGGCATGAGCACCCCGAGTCCATCCCGGCTCCATGTCCGCGTCTAAGTGTCACCTGAAATGTCAAAGGAGAGGGTGAGTCGAATGACTCAGTGCATAAATCCCGCTCCCGATCAAACAAAATGCTAACACACATCATACATAGCAACACAATTAATGCAATCCGATCCTAACCATCCGTATCTCCTTTTCTACCCCGTGTGGTACCAAACCACTGGTGGTGCCAAACCACTGGTGACCCAAAGTCACGATATCCATAAGTGTGGTGCCAAACCACTGGTGACCCAAAGTCACGAATAATCCGATGATGGGGCCAACCCATCGCGTGATACCAAATCACTAGCGACAATCCCGTATCTCACAAGTGGGGTCAACCCACGGTGGTGTCAAACCACAGGGACGAGTCGCAATGAGGTGCCAAACCTCTGGTGTCCCAAAGACACAATGTGGTACCAAACCACTGGTGACCGTAGTCACAAATCCGATGATGGGGCCAACCCATCGTGTGATACCAAATCACTGGCGTCAATCCCGTATAATCAACTCAGGGGCCAACCCACCGTGGTACTAAGCCACTGGGGCGAGACGCGAGGTGCCAAACCTCTCGTGACCCAAAGTCACAATAGTCAATCTGTGGTACCAAACCACCGAGAGTGCCAAACCTCTGGTGACCCAAAGTCACAGTGTCCCAAAGACACGGGATATCAAATCCCCTCCTCTCAAATCACCCAACATGTCATATCGATGCACATCATGTAATACATGCCAACATGCCCCAAAATGCATCTCATAGCATACATAGCATAAATCATACATCACAGGTATCACAATAGAACTCGTAATAAGATAGACTTACCCGGATCCGTACACATACCCCATTTGGGTATCCAATTATCCATTACACTGTTATGATTTTTAACAGGCAAACAGGTTTATTAACAATATTACTAAGTTTCAGTGTGTTAGTTAACACACCTGAAATAACGAAGATCTTAATCCCATAGAACCCGTCTAGATCCCTCGAATGCCTTGCTCCTAGAATCGGCCAAACAAGGAGTTAGTCACTAAGACCATTCGGTCAACTCAGAGAAACCCAAAAGGGTTAGCGTTTGAACCCTTACCTTGCACACGTTTGGTTTCCTACCAAACCCGAACCACAATGGTTCGTCCTTTAGCAACAATCGGCTACACCTTAAAAAAAAGAGAATGGTTAATCCTTTGTCACCCTTGACTTAATCGAAATTACACGAATAAACCATGAATGCCGAATTGGTTAACAAAGGGAGAAGGCTCCACCCGACTGCTTGGAAATCCCTGATTGCCCTATCACACAATCGGTTCAATCATAAGAGATCACACCTTCACCACATGCCTAGAATCGGCTATTAATCCAATCAAAACCGATTAAGCACTAGAGAGGGAAAAAATGGTCATTCGGCCTAGCACTTACCAACACCAACCAATTATTCGGCCAAGTCACCACTAGGGGAGAAGATAGGTTCGGTCCACACTTTGCACCACAATCAAACAAAAGATTCGGCTAGGGGGGTTTATCACTCTTATTTTCGGCCTTGAAAAAAGAAGGAAAAAATAGAGGTGGGAAGAAATGGGAAATCGGCAATTAAGCTTAAAGAAAAGAAGAGGAATAAAGATGGATAAGGAGGGTACTTTCGGCTTGTCAATGAAAGAAAAAAAGATGTGTTCTTAGAGAATAGAGTTTCGCTAGCAAGAAAAGAAGTGGACAACCTGGTTTTGGAGAGGTGGGGTTTCGGCTCAACACAATGAACAAAAGAAATAGGTGAGAGGGAGCATTCGGCCTGCACCAATGAAAGAGGGAAAGAGATGGTTGAAAACTTTCGGTTTGCAAAAAGTAAAGATGAAGTCACTCACTTGGATTTTTGGTTTCAAGAAGTGAAGAAAATGAGAAGAAACCTTGAGAAAATTCGGCTACAAGAATGAAAAGGAAACTTTTGCTTTTACCAAATGTGACCGAAAAATGCCAAAATTTCCAAATGAATTTCGGCACCCCACCAACACCACACTACTATGCCGTCACTCCCCCACTCCCAACTCCCTAAAATTCGGCCATAACCCCACCAATTGCTCACCTCCACTAATTCAAAATGGTTGAACTAGTCAACCTCCTAAACTCACTCTCCACCTATCATTCAAATGGGAAGACTTAGTCTTAGGCAGAGTTTGAACTGCCACAAACTCCACCCTCCATGCCGTCAAAATGAGTGCCAAAAAGTGGCCACTCTGCAGCTCGAACACAAGGCCTACACCCTTGCATTAGGCGTTACCCACACAAAGCCTTAGTGGCGTCTAGCTTGCCACTACACCAGCTCCCTTTTTGTGATAACTCTTGCCAATTAAAACTCTTAAGCCCCACCACGTGCTCTCCTCATACCTTAGCTCAAAAACTAAAATTTTCCCACCTATTCCTGGCTACTTCTAGCTCATAACTAAGCTCCGAAATCACACAAACGACAACATAACGATCCAATAACATGCAAACAAAGTCACAACAGAATAGCCCCTAACCCGGGATATTACAGTTCTATCCCCCTTAAAATAATTTCGCCTCGAAATTACAGTCAAAAGAGTTGCGGGTATTCTTTGCCTCATCCTCTCCTCGGGTTCCCACGTGGCCTCTTCCACTCCATGATTCCGCCAAAGTACCTTAACCAAAGGCACAGACTTTCTGCGCAGAACTTTCACATCCCGGTCTAGAATCCACATGTGTTCCTCTTCCATAGTCAAATCGGGTTTATCTCGATCTCTTCCATCGCCACAATATGCGATGGATCCGAACGATAACGCCGGAGCATCGACACGTGAAAGACGTCGTGAATCGACTTAGCTCTGCGGCAACTCAAGTTGATACGCTCATCGGTCCTATTCGTCTCAACACCTTATACGCCCAATAAACCTCGGACTTAACTTGCCTTTTTTCACCAACCTCAAGACCTTCTTCCATGGCGAGACCTTTAAGAAAACTCGGTCCCCACAAATAATTCTATATCTCTCTCCTTTTAAGGTCGGCATATGACTTCGCGGTGCGAAGCTTCCTTTAATCGAGCTCGAATCAACCTAACCTTGTCCTCGGTCTCAAACAACCAACTCGGGTCCCAACAACCGACGTTCACACTAACTCTGTCCAACACGTGGGTGAGCGACACTTCTGCCGCATAACGCCTCGTATGGAGCCATCTTAATGCTTGCTTGGTAACTATTATTATAGGCAAACTCACGCTAACGGTAGAAACTCCTCCCAACTACCTCAAAATCGTAACATAACCTCTCAAAGATATCCTCTAAGATCTCGAATAACTCTTTCCGATCGCCGTCCGATCATGGGTGAAAAGTCGTCTTTGAAATCCAAATGAGTACCTGAGCTTGATGCAATGCTCTCCAAAACCTCGACGTAAACTCGATCCCTATCCGAGATAATCGAAACTGGTACCCCGTGCAGCCTCACTATCTCTGACACATAAAGCTTCGCCAACCTCTCAAGTGAATAATCCACTCGATCGAATGAAATGGGTGACTTAGTCGACGGTCCACGATAACCCAAACCGAGTCTTTCTTACTTGGCGTAGCGATAGACCACCGACGAAATCCATAGTTATTCTCTCCCACTTCCATTGAGGAATCTTCACCGGTGAAGCAACCACGACGATATATCGATGTTCACCTTTGACTGTTGACAAGTCGACACTTACCAACAAACTTCGGTCACCTCTTTCTTCAAACCCGCCACCGAATCGCTTTCTTTAAGGTCTCTATACATCTTGCTACTTCCAGATGCATAGCATGAAGGCTGCTATGTGCGTCTGAAGAATCATCCGCCTCGACTCAACGCCCTTAGGCATATAAGCTTTCCATTGGAAACACAAAGACCCCATCACTAGACAAATCGAAACCCTCCAAACCACCATCTTGCACTGTAACCTTCGCGCGCACTCGAATCTCATCCTCTAATCTGCTTTCTCTCGATCCGCTCAACCCAAGTAGGCTTAACTCGCAACTCGCTGCGAGAATACTCCCATCGTCATACAAACTCAAGTGGGCAAACATCGCTCTTAAGTCCGAAACAACCTTACGGCTCAACGCGTGCTCGCCACCACGTTAGCCTTGCGGATGATATTCAATCGAGCGATCGTAATCCTTGAGCAACTCAACCCATCTACGCTGCCTCAAATTCAGATCCTTCTGAGTCAAGAGATACTTCAGACTCTTATGATCTGTGTAGACTATCGATCTCTCACCGTACAAGTAATGCCTCCAGATTTTTAGAGCGAAGACTACAAACCGCTAGCTCCAAATCGTCGTCGGATAGTTGACCTCGTGTGGCCTCACCGCCGAGAGAAGCGTAAGCCACAACCTTACCCTCCTGCATCAGCACACAACCCAATCCTGTATGTGATGCATCGCAGTACACTGTGAATTCCTTACCAGCCTCAGGTTGAATTAAAACAGGAGCTTCAGTCAAGATCTTCTTTAACTTATCAAAACTCTCCTGCTGCTTCTCAGTCCAAACGAACGGAACTCCTTTCTTTAATGTACTTAGTCATCGGTGCTGCGATCAACGAGAAACCCTCTACAAATCTTCGGTAGTATCCTGCCAAACCCAGAAAACTCCGAATCTCAGCCACTGACCTAGGCGGCTTCCAATCCAAAACTGCCTCAATCTTACGAGGATCTACCCTAATCCCCTCAGCCGACACTACATGGCCCAAGAAAGTCACTTCCCTAAGCCAGAACTCGCACTTACTGAACTTAGCATAAAGTTGCTTCTCCCTCAAAATCTGCAACACCACTCTCAAGTGTGCATCATGTTCTTCTTCTGACCTTGAGTAAACCAAGATGTCGTCCAATAAAAACCACGACGCGAAACGATCCAGATCTCAATAAAACACCCTATTTATCATGTCTATGAAATGCTCACGGAGCATTAGTCAACCCGAACAAAGATTACGAGAATTCGTAGTGCCCGTCATCGAGTCCGAAACGCCGCCTTATGGATATCCGCTTCCTTAACTTTTAATGATGGTACCTGCACCTCGGATCGATCTTTGAAAATACAGACGCATCTTCACCGATCAAACAAGTCATCTATCCGTAATAACGGATACTTGTTTTTAATCGTCGGCTTATTCGGTTGGCGGTAGTCTATACACATCCGCATCGTACCGTCCTTCTTCTTGACGAAGAGTACCGGTGCTCCCCAAGGTGAAACACTTGGCCTGATGAAGCCTCGGTCCAACAACTCCTGAATCTGAGCCTTAAGCTCCACCAATTCCTTTGGCGCCATCCTATATGGAGCAATAGACACTGGCGCAGTCCCTGGTAACAGATCTATTCCGAATTCTACCTCACGGTCCGGTGGTAAACCCGGGAGCTCCTCTGGAAACACATCCACAAATTCCTTAACTGTTCGCACCTTCCCTACAGCAGACTCCTTAGCCTCCAAGGCATACACATGAACCACATACGCTTCACAGCCCTTCCTGACCATCTTTACAGCTTTTAATGCCGATACCACATTGGATAAGTAATCTCTCCTATTACCTATCATAATCACCTCATCACCCTTATCCGTCGTTAGAGCCATGCGCTTAGCCGCGCAATCTACCTTGGCCTGGTACTTAACCAACCAGTCCATCCCAAGAATCAGATCGAACTCCCCAAACGGCAGTTCCATCAGATCAGCCACAAACACTACCCCTTGGAGTTCTAGGGGTACATCTCTAAACAGTTTATCTACTACTACAGAGTGACCTGAGGGCTAATTACGGTCATCCGTCTGAAGTAGTCTCTGAGTCTAAGTCCATGGTCTCAACTATACTACTAGCAACATAAGAATGCGTGGAACCCAAATCAATCAAAGTAGTATAGGGAGAACCAAAAATCAAAAACGTCTGTGATGATGGCGTGCGTGCGCCTCCTCCTCTCGGCGCCTCGCAGCATACACCAAACCAGTGTCGTGCCTCGTAACTACCCGCACCTCCGCCTGGTGCTCCACGGCCTCGACCAAATCCATTACCACCTCTCGCCATTACCACGACCCCTGCGGTGGCGGTCCATTACCCCGAATCGACACGACCACGATTCTCGGATGAATCTCTAGCCAACTTACGCAGACAGGTCCCTCACACGGTGATCTAGAGAACCACACTCAAAACAACCACTTTCCTCCACCCAAAGAACCTCCCCAATGAGATTTTCCACGGTGATTACATAGCGGCGGTCCCCGATTAACAAAGAATAGGCCTACCAGGTGGTTTGGCCCACTCGATCCTAGCCCTCTTACGGGGATTACCCGACGATCCAGAAGATCCAAAACTCCTCTTATGACGGTTCCTATCCAGGTTTTGCCTCACCGATTCCTTAACACCCTCGGCCACCTTGGCCTTCTCAACCAAGACAACAAACTCACGTTCTGGCACATGGAGCAATCGATGAGTCTCACTGCGTCTCTCGGACCATCCTCGAAATGAACACACCTCTCGTGTTCACGCCACACACCCCCTAGCATACCGACAAAGCTTCAAGAACTCAGCCTCATACTCAGAGACAGACTTACTCCCCTAAACAAGCCTCAAGAATGCCTTTCGCTGTGCATCGATGTAGCTAGCTCCAACGTACTTTTTCTGGTACGCTGCCCTAAAATAATCCCATGTCAGATCCTCTACTGCCACACTGTCCCGAACCGTGAGCCACCACTGGTATGACTCATCCCGAAGAAGCGATACAATCCCCTTAAGCTTCTCCTCAGCAGATAGGTCCAGATCATCCATGATCCGCTCTGTCGCCTCCAGCCAATATTCAGCAGTGCTGGGAGCAACACCAGAAACACCTCGAAAGAATTCAGCCCCGCTTGCTCGAGTCACTCGAGCACAGTTTGCGAGCTCCTCCTCCGCCTATCCCAGCTACCCTTTCCAAAACTCGCAGCATCGCCTGTGACACTGCGTCATCCCCAGTCTGATCCTGAAACTCACCACCTCCAGCTGGTGGTGCCGGTATCTCACTTTCTGACCCCTGACCAGATCCTACGGGTTCAGAAACTGTCATCCTACCCCGACCTCGACCACGAGTATTACGACCACGCCCGCCTCGAGTACTCATGGCTAAACGCTCTACGTATCTAATTAAGAAAATTTTTATGCATTAGTATTGTTCCACTTTCTTATTCGCGGAGAAATTTTATGGATATAGCTTTAATCAGGGATTCTTTCGAGCAAACAAGGTTTCAATCTGCTATCCTAGTTCACACAACGGAGTTCATGCATCCATTCCCTAATTCTTTCCATACCTATTCGCTCTTTGGACATTTCTGCCCATTTCTATCCCAGGGGTATTTTCGTCATTTTCCTACAGGGTATTTTCGTGATCAAAAGGTTGTAAAAACTTTCATAAAACATGTAAAATTCCCATAATCGAGAGTGTGTTTTTGAAAATTTTGTAAAATACTTCGTTTTAAGAAACCAGGGGTATTTTAGTAATTTTCACAAACTGAGGGCGTTGTCGTAATTTTCCCAAAATCAAAATTTTCGATTGATATTTTGCAAAGCAGGTTTTTGAAGTTTGTAACATCATTGGAATTTTGACATAACCATTGAGTTGATATTTTATGAACCGAGGGCATTTTAGTAAGTTTACCCTAAGGGCATTTTTGTAATTTCCACAAATCAGTTTTTCGAAAATTGTTGTAAAAGTGACATTCTCGGTTTAAAGAGTTTATTGCAAAAGTTTGAAAACATTAGGGTTGTTGTTTCATCCTTTTTCAAAATATGGCTAGTTCCTCCCTTTTCGGGTTTTAGTCATTATGTTAAGCTATGGCCGAGCCTTCTTGGTCGGGGTGAACCAAAGCTACGCACCCCATGGAATACTCCGCAAAGAGGAGGTGAGTCACGAGGACCGCTTAAATACCAAGCTCTTCCGATCCTCTCCTGACATGCGTCATGCAGGTTACCACACCCTAACTCAAGAACTAAGTCATAGATTGGTGTAGTGCTTTAAGTCTTATGGTTGGTTTGGATGTTTGAGTAATCTAACCCTAGGGTTTCAGTCCTATAGATCTATCTACGTTCCATACCACCTACCCTTCTACAAATAGTAATTCACAAAAGAGTTTAGAACTACTTACCTGGGCGAACTGGTGCCGGAGACTCGGTGCCATGCCTTATAAACCATGCATTTAACCCCAAAACACTTAAAACAAACTTTTTGAAAACAGTTTGGGCCTCAGGCCCACAGCCGAGCTTTTGAACCTGGCTCTGATACCACAATTGTAACACCCCAAACCCGGTCACCACACCACGACCGAATCCGGTATGTTACGGGGAAAACGAGTTTGAAAGTTCCGAGTTTGCACTTAATAGATTTGATAAAACTTTGTTCCGATTAGAGAAAAAAAAACAAGTTGTCTAATATCGTTACTAAAACATTTAGACTTAGTAAAAATTTGATTTGAACATCATTGGAGTTTACTCAATATCAAAACATTGTATGATACCCGATGGTATAGTTGAAACATATCATTTTGTTGGTTTGAAATCGTTGTCCTTTTCAAGTTTTAGCAAATTAACCCAATTAATTTATTAAAGCATGTTGAAAATCTAATCAAGCATAAGTAAAGTAAACATAACCATAAAGACCCTTTTTACAATCCAAATAAAACCCAAATGGAGGTAATTAAACTAAAGTACCCAAATGATAGAGTCTGAGTAAAACTTTATTAAGCATGGCATGAGCACCCCGAGTCCATCCCGGCTCCATGTCCGCGTCTAAGTGTCACCTGAAATGTCAAAGGAGAGGGTGAGTCGAATGACTCAGTGCATAAATCCCGCTCCCGATCAAACAAAATGCTAACACACATCATACATAGCAACACAATTAATGCAACCCGATCCTAACCATCCGTATCTCCTTTTCTACCCCGTGTGGTACCAAACCACTGGTGGTGCCAAACCACTGGTGACCCAAAGTCACGATATCCATAAGTGTGGTGCCAAACCACTGGTGACCCAAAGTCACGAATAATCCGATGATGGGGCCAACCCATCGCGTGATACCAAATCACTAGCGAAAATCCAGTATCTCACAAGTGGGGTCAACCCACGGTGGTGTCAAACCACGGGGGCGAGTCGCAATGAGGTGCCAAACCTCGGGTGTCCAAAGACACAATGTGGTACCAAACCACTTGGTGACCGTAGTCACAAATCCGATGATGGGGCCAACCCATCGTGTGATACCAAATCACTGGCGTCAATCCCGTATAATCAACTGTGGGGCCAACCCACCGTGGTACTAAGCCACTGCGAGGACGAGGCGAGGTGCCAAACCTCTGGTGACCCAAAGTCACAATAGTCAATCTGTGGTACCAAACCACTGGAGGTGCCAAACCTCTGGTGACCCAAAGTCACAGTGTCCTAAAGACACGGATATCAAATCCCCCTCCTCTCAAATCACCCAACATGTCATATCGATGCACATCATGTAATACATGCCAACATGCCCCAAAATGCATCTCATAGCATATATAGCATAAATCATACATCACAGGTATCACAATAAAACTCGTAATAAGATAGACTTACCCGGATCCGTACACATACCCCATTTGGGTATCCAATTATCCATCACACTGTTATGATTTTTAACAGGCAAACAGGTTTATTAACAATATTACTAAGTTTCAGTGTGTTAGTTAACACACCTGAAATAACGAAGATCTTAATCCCAAAGAACCTGTCTAGATCCCTCGAATGCCTTGCTCCTAGAATCGGCCAAACAAGGAGTTAGTCACTAAGACCATTCGGCCAACTCAGAGAAACCCAAAAGGGTTAGCGTTTGAACCCTTACCTTGCACACGTTTGGTTTCCTACCAAACCCGAACCACAATGGTTCCTCTTTTAGCAACAATGGGCTACACCTTAAAAAAAAGAGAATGGTTAATCCTTTGTCACCCTTGACTTAATCGAAATTACACGAATAAACCATGAATGCCGAATTGGTTAACAAAGGGAGAAGGCTCCACCCGACTGCTTGGAAATCCCTGATTGCCCTATCACACAATCGGTTCAATCATAAGAGATCACACCTTCACCACATGCCTAGAATCGGCTATTAATCCAATCAAAACCGATTAAGCACTAGAGAGGGAAAAAATGGTCATTCGGCCTAGCACTTACCAACACCAACCAATTATTCGGCCAAGTCACCACTAGGGGAGAAGATAGGTTCGGTCCACACTTTGCACCACAATCAAACAAAAGATTCGGCTAGGGGGGTTTATCACTCTTATTTTCGGCCTTGAAAAAAAAGAAGGAAAAAATAGAGGTGGGAAGAAATGGGGAAATCGGCAATTGAGCTTAAAGAAAAGAAGAGGAATAAAGATGGATAAGGGAGGGTACTTTCGGCTTGTCAATGAAAGAAAAAAAAGATGTGTTCTTAGAGAATAGAGTTTCGGCTAGCAAGAAAAGAAGTGGACAACCGGTTTTGGAGAGGTGGGGTTTCGGCTCAACACAATGAACAAAAGAAATAGGTGAGAGGGAGCATTCGGCCTGCACCAATGAAAGAGGGAAAGAGATGGTTGAAAACTTTCGGTTTGCAAAAAGTAAAGATGAAGTCACTCACTTGGATTTTTGGTTTCAAGAAGTGAAGAAAATGAGAAGAAACCTTGGAGAAAATTCGGCTACAAGAATGAAAAGGGAACTTTTGCTTTTTACCAAATGTGACCGAAAATGCCAAAATTTCCAAATGAATTTCGGCACCCCACCAACACCACACTACTATGCCGTCACTTCCCCACTCCCAACTCCCTAAAATTCGGCCATAACCCCACCAATTGCTCACCTCCACTAATTCAAAATGGTTGAACTAGTCAACCTCCTAAACTCACTCTCCACCTATCATTCAAATGGGAAGACTTAGTCTTAGGCGAGTTTGAACGCCACAAACTCCACCCTCCATGCCAGTCAAAATGAGTGCCAAAAGTGGCCACTCATGACTCGAACACAAGGCCTACACCCTTGCATTAGGCGTTACCCACACAAAGCCTTAGTGGCGTCTAGCTTGCCACTACACCAGCTCCCTTTTTGTGATAACTCTTGCCAGTTAAAACTCTTAAGCCCCAGCTACCTCTGGTCCTCATACCTTAGCTCAAAAACTAAAATTTTCCCACCTATTCCGGCTTACTTCTAGCTCATAACTAAGCCCCGAAATCACACAAACAACAACATAACGATCCAATAACATGCAAACAAAGTCACAACAGAATAGCCCCTAACCCGGGATATTACACCATGCATATATATATGTACCATGGCAACATATTACTTGAAACAAATATACATCACATGCCATCACATTTTTATACATTCATCAATAATCATTTATTATCGTAAATCACTGACGATTATTCAATCACCCACCACGGGTATTCACAATCTTAGCCCTTATTTCGGCTATCATTCACTTTATACACATACATGAAATAACACATATAACACATATAAACATTCAAGAGTCAGTGCGATAACTACGCACCTGATTAACACAATTGACTAAATTCCGAAACCTACATCTAACGATTTGCACCCCTGCAATTGTAGAACTCCTTCCCACACAACCTAAGTCAGAATCGGCTAACATTATATACCAAAATAGCCTATGGCCGAAAGTCACTACTGTCTTACCTTACGGATCTAAATCCCGAAAACCACCCCTTGTCTTCGAAATTGTCGAACTCCCTTGCACACTTCAAATCCCGAAAGACTCCCTTAATGCTCCTTCACGTTGGCACATGCAAAAGAAACACATATTATGGCTTATGAACATTCGGCCATCTCATAGAAACCAAGGCCAACCCTTGTTTTCGACACCCTTATTGAAAAGAACTCATAACCGATTGCTAGAGTAGAGAATACTTACCCTTACACGCTTAAAACGAAACCAAAAGCAAGAGATCGATGGTACTACCCTTGTAGATTCAGCCTCAAAGATTGTGAAATAGAAAAGAGAATAAGAGGTTGAAAGATTCGGCAATAGTGACTAATATTAGAGAGGTTTCGGGTTCAAAAACTCGCAACAACGAAGAGAAAATAAAGTACCTTGAGATTCGGCTACAAGAGAATAAGTATGGATTGGAGGTTGAAAGGAAAAACAAAGAACAAAAGGAAAAGGTTGAAAGAATTTCGGCACACAAGAAAATAAACAAGAGATGAGAGGTTTGGTGACTTAACAAATTCGGCACACATGGAAAAAGAAAACCAAATTTCGGCACACTCCCCCTAAACACACTTCAAAGCCAAACTAAACACCAAGAGAGTCCCACAATCGGCTAATTATCTAATTCCTATCAATCTTCTATGTTATCTCTTCATTTAAAAAAAAATAAACAAAACACAACCATTATCTTCTATCTTAAAATCAATAAATAATAAAAAGATAAAAGCCAGCATATTATCCCATCCGAATTTAAAAAGAACAAAGCTAGCTTGATCCTTATCAAATCAAAAGTCCCATGTGCAGGCCACGACCTCTTCTCTTGGACGCCAAAAATAAAAACCATCCATGTTCTTTGCCGCCTAGGTTTCGAACCCAAGACCTGCTGGAAACACCCCACGCCTCCAGCCACTCTGCTATGGCGTCTTTGTGTGACATAAACTCTCTACAACTCCTTTTAAGAACTCCTTCCTTAGCTCCCCCTTACCTTAATGCCAAAACAAAAATAAAACATGCCCATGCCGGCAACGGGATTCGAACCAAGGCCCTTGCCCAAGTGTCATTCCAAGCCCTTAAGTGGCGCATGGAAGCCACTTTACCAATGCGCTCTTTTATGCCAAAACGCCTAGGATTTTTCCCTTAAGGCCTCCCTGGCCTTGCTCCCTTTCAACGCAAAAAATAAAACTCCCAAGTGTGATTCCTGCCGCTCGAACCCCTTCCCTCCTGAAGCCCCCTTGCACCTTCGCGCCTCAAGCCACTCTGCCAATCAATTTCTTATGTCCTAAACCCCACGCAAATTTCCTTAAGGCCTCTTTAGCCTAGCTTCCTCTTTTCACTTAAAATTCCAAAAATTTCCAATGCATTCCCTTTTAATCCTAGAGTTTTAAAAACCCTTAAAACATCACCAACCACACTTAAAGCCTACTAATACTTGAGTTATGCTCCAAACGCACAACCCCTAATCTAGGATGTTACATGAGGTGAGTATTTTGGCAGTTTGATATTGAATTGAAATTATAGTTGATTGAAATTGATTGAATTAGTATATATATTATGAATGTATTGATTATTTGAATTGAAATAAATATGTGTAAATGTGATAATGTGCAATTATGGTAATTGGATATTGGTTGTATTTGGAAAGTGAATTGGAACCCTATTAACTGTATCGGGCTGAGTCGGATATAGATGGCATGCCATAGGATAGGAAGAGTTCATGTAACGCCCCGCATTTTGGGCCTAGAAGTTTGGAGCTTTGAGCATAAGGACAGTAGGGAGATTGCACATATGTGTTTAATTTTGCAATTTAATGACAAGAATGGGCCTACTGGTCTAGTGGTTGTGTGAGTGTTGGCATACCTTGAGGTTTCGGGTTCGAGTCTTATTAGTGAATTTTAGAAACATTTTATTTTGCATGGCTTAAGGAAAGTATTCTAGTTATTTATTTATTTAATATATACGTTTTTTATTTTAGTTTATTTATTTGGAATTGCTATTTTGCTTTGCACGTTCTTTTCCTCTGCCTTTTCGGGGTTTTCCCTCTTTTGTTCGTCTCTATTTTTGAATACGATTTTAACTGCGGATTCTGGAACTTTGCTCCTCAGTCATCTTCTTCACCGTCAAAACAGGTGTGGGATTCAAACCTTGTCCATAGTTCTTATCTATTTATTTCGTTCCGTGAGTCTTTGCTTTTGACTTTGCTTGATCGTATGCTAACTCGTTTGTTTTGGGGTTTTTAGTCGATAGAAGTGATGGGAAATCATCACTTTCTGATATATGTTGATAGGGTAAAGGTTAGGGACAGTTACGGTGGCTAAATCGGTGTTTTCCGGACTAAATTAGGGTGGTTTCGTAGCCTCCCTGATATGGACACATGGCCGTATGGATTTGGGAACTAGGGTTTTCGACCAGTTTTGGGTGCCACACGGCTTGGCCACACAGCCGTGTGGCCAATTTTGGGGATTTTCTCGATTTTCACACGACCGTGTCCTTTGGGCACACAGGCGTGTGGATTTGAGAATTAGGGATTCTGAGTTTTAGGGTCACACAGCCTGGCTACACGGTCGTGTAACTGTTTTGGGGAAATTAGGGCTTCTACAAGGGCGTGTGTTTATTGGGACACACGGTCGTGTCTGATGGACATATGGGCGTGTGAGATCCTCACATGGCCGTGTCTGCCCTGCATTTAATTTTATCGAAATCGATCAATTAGTTACATGGCATGTTCACACGACTGTGTCCCTGCACCACATGGGCGTGTGCCTCTATCACACAGCCGTGTGCCACCCTCACACGGGCATTTGGATCCCCACACAGCCTGGACTATTCATCACGGCCGGAGGACATAGGTGTGTGGCCCTGACTCGCCAAATTCGGATTGTAAGGAAAATCGAATGTCATTGTGAGTATATGTGTTCCAACCCCTCGACTAAGCTTACTGAGGGTGAATACAATTCTGTTTTGACTTCGAATTCTATATTGCTTGTAAGTGAATGTTTGCTATGCTAGGTACTGAATCTGAGTGCATAAGTGTGCACGTTTCTATAACTGATTGATTGTCTATAAGTAACTACTTCTGAATGACTGCCTGAAATTGTATTCTGAATAGGTGCATCTGCATTCATACATCTGCATATAAAGTATTTTGGGTTGGGATTTTGAAGAGAAGGAAGATTACGATTTGGCAGTTTACCTGTATACTGAAGTCTCAATACCTTGAGGGTTATGGACGATTTGACTGTACTGTGGATTTTCGCACTACACTGTACATCACATACGTCAGCATCGCTGCGTATCATTGACTGATTTGCAGTTTTACTGCAACTTATTGGTGTAGTGGATTATCGCATTGCACTGTACCACATGTACGCTAACTACGCTACGTACCACTATCTGATCTGGCAGTTCATGCTGCATGTCTATACTGCGGTTTATCGTATTGCACAGTACAGCTTATAAGCCAGCCTTGCTGCGTAATATATGAGACTGGCAATTTATCTACCCATTGATTGGTCCCAATATCCTGAGGGTCGAGGAAAATGCTGATGATCATCATTGTCGGGCAACACGAGATGACATCCTATGGACTATAAGGTTGGATGGGCTTTTCGAGGTCCTACTCGGAGTGCAGGGATGGGTGGGTTGATTAAATCCCCATAGTAAGTGTAGGGTTGGATAGAAATGGTGTGTTGGTTGGATGGGTGGGTTATTTTATAACTCATTTGCACTCATATACATCTGAATAAATCTATGTGACTGAATGTGACTATGCTATTTGATCACTGTGAAATCACAGTTTTAAATATTTATAAAAGAATGATCAAACCTGGAGACTAACTCTGACAACGATATTAAGGCAAGTGTACCTATCGAACAGTAGTATAGCTTAGGCAAGACCGGATATCGAACCCAAAGGAACTAAAAGTATTAATACTCACTTTCTTTTTATTATTTAACCTAACTAAGATAAAGGTTGTTTTTAGACTAAATTGCCGACAACTAAACTAAGAAAACAGAGACAAAAAGATGAATTTGGGGATAACTTGAAAAAGATTCAGTTGATTTTAATGATACCTTCAGGAAGAATTCACCTAGACTTATCTTATTATCTAACCTTAAATTATATGATTTCTTTACTTAGCTTGATCCGTGAGACTCACTAACCTATGCTAAACCCTCTCTCGAGGTGAATAACATCTAATCCTAGGTTAATTAGTGGAACTCTCATTCGCTTATAATAACCCCCTAGGAAAGCAGTAAATCGATCAATGGATCCCTATATTAGGTTTCACCCTAATCCGATAAAATCTCGTAACCCTATCTCTAGGCGCCCGATCAACTCCCCTTAATTATGTTGGATCTACTCTTAGGCAGGGTCTATTCCTCCTCTACCTAAGTACATTGGATTTGGATTAAGAGACATAATTAAGAACAATCTAAGTAATTTATCATATAACTTAAAAATCAAATAATAAAATCTGTCTAGGTTTCATCCCCCTTCAGGTATTTGAGGGGTTTAGTTCATAATGTAAAAAGGAAACATCACAAGAGAAAAGATAAAACAAAACATAAAAAAAATCCTAAAACTCCCTGATGGGATTGAAGGAGAATTCCGCCGTCTTGAGTATAGTTCCGGCTTCTTGGGATGAATCGACTGGCTATCCTCATGTTACTCCTTAACTCTGACCTTCTTGGCTTGGCTCCTTGGCCTAGCTTTCACTCCTTTTCAAAGGTGGTACTTGGGGCATATTTATAGGCTCTTGGAATGTGATTCTTTCTCCCGAAGTATCTTTTTTTGACTGAAATTGCTCTTTCTAGCGACAGAGGCACGGCCATGTCTCACGCCTGTGCAAATTGAGACCTGACCGTGTTCAGATTTTTGCTTTGGCAAGGTCGTGTGCGGTGGTGATAAGGCCGTGCTCCAGGTGTTTGTCGAGACACGGCCGTGTGGTCCTTGGCCCAGGCCGTGTCGATTTCGTGGAAAGGCCCATTTACTTCGTTTTAGGCCCGTTTTGTATTCTTTTCAACCTCGGGTGCTTTCCTGGGTATAAGACACGAAAAGAAAGGATTAAAAGTACCTTTTAATATAAAACGAGGCTTAAATCTTTAAAAAGCATATTAAATGTGGGATTAAAATATGTTACTTTTACGGTTTATCAAATACCCTCACACTTAAGCTTTTGCTTTTTCTCAAGCAAAATTCTCAACTTACAATTAAACCGAACTTTCCATGATTCATAATTCCTATCAACAATCCCTTATCCTAATTCATAGATAATTTATACATGGATAATTCAACTCAAAGACTCCTAAAAATTCAAACAAGATAAGTCATAAATTTGTAGCACGTAAAACATAGGTGTTTCCCTTCATCTAAATAATTACCTTTAATTCAAAATCGACAAAGATTGATATCCTCACAAAAGATTCACTCAAATCACTCAAAAAGTGTTTAAGGGTCAAAATTAAGCACTCATAAGTCGAACATGAAAAATTAATCCCATAGGCTTGCCTGAAAATCAAATCTCCACCACTGTAAAATGATATGATAAACAGATCAAAAGGTCTTTGTTAAGGTTGTAACGGGGCTAGGGTTAAAGATGTGGATAAAGGCTAAAATTAGAAGGTTAGAATCGAGATTGAATTGATAAGTTGCCTACCTAAAAATTTCTAAGATAATAATTAGATCAACTGAAAATAATAAAAAATCCGACTAATGCGAGATTTTCCTTTTGGTAAATAGTCTTTGATTGTGTAAGCTCATTTTACATATTACTAATATTGTACACTTTGAATTTTTTTTAAGAATAAACTAAATACAAGATAAATTTAACTACCAGAATAATAAACTCAGATAACTGGCTCAAATCAAATCTCGATTAAGGGGTAGTCAAAATAAAGGGTGATAACAAATACAAAGGGTTTTGGGTTAAAATTAGCGGGTAAGTCAATAAAAAGGGTTGTTAGGCTCAACGGGGTTCACTAAAAGTTAATTATAAGGGTAGGCTATTTAGTAGAGTAAGTGGGTTAAAACCTAAGTGCCTTTATCATCTCGGTATATCAAATCATAACTGTGGTCTTGACATGTAAAATCGAGGCAAGTTCTAGAGTAACAATTCATAGTCGACACACTCATAATCAAGAAGTGAGCGTGAAAAAGAATGTATGCTCTGTAAAGCTCAAATTCTCACGAAAATTATGGGTGTTTTTGACATCAACCTTGTAAATCTCAAATTTCAGGATAATATTCAAATTCCGGTTGACAACCTAAAATTTTAATTTTTAGAAAAATTAGACTTATCATGCTTGATTCCCTAGTATTCTTCAAATTTAATCATCAATGCACAATTAACTATAACTTATTCCAAAACATATCAATAAAAATCACAAATCATTAAAAATTTCATCTTAATTAGTAATATAAGAAAATTACTCTAAAATAAGATTAAATTCAGGGATTTGAGAACAATGCAAACAGTTAGGCATTTTTATCCTCAGGGTTTGAGAATAATGAAAAATTAGGCATTTTCTCAGAATAACTATTCATCCCCCCACACTTAAGATGTACATTGCCCTCAATGTACAAAGATAGATAATGTCATTTGAAAGATAAATTAAAAGAGAAGGGAGAAGAATTACTCCCTGAGTTGTGGATGTTTTCCCAAATAAGTGTCTTTGGTGGCAGTGATGGTCAGTCGGGATAACGTTCCTGCGCTAGATGAAGAAATTGGGTAGCGCTTTGAGAAGTAGCCAGGCTTTATTAAGACCTAATAAAAATAAACTAAATATATAAATAAAGACAAGAAAGAGAAAGAGAAAGAGACTAAGAAGGAAAATAAACTAAGGCTAGGAGATAAAGGGGCTTGAGAATCCTTATTTATAGGTGGTTCGCGAGGTGGGAGTGACTTATAAGGCGACGGAGGTGCTGGCGATGGCAGAAGTGGCAGGATTCCCAAGCAGCCTTTAGAACCTGACACTAAGAAACTAAAATAAAATAAAATAAATTAAGTATAAAATAGTCAAAAAGAAGGAAAATAAAGGAAAAGATAAATGTGAAACGAAAGGTAAATGGTCTCATAGGTCTTTGGCTTGGTGTTGAGACGAAGCTACCGACATGAACTCATGTTTTTTGTTAAAGGGCCTATGCCTAGCTTTCTCTGTTTCTTTGGCATGGTGTTGGCTTGCTCAAGGATCTAGAGCCTTAATAAGTGGAGAATCTGAGATGAAGAAGAGTGAAAAACAAAGAAAATAGGGATAAAATCAGATGGGGAAAAGAGAAAGGGGTGAGGGGTTTAAATAGATTCTCAAATGTTCTACTTTCCCAGGGCCGTGGTCCAAGGGTGTGTCGACTTGCACGGCCTCCTCACACGGCCATGTTATAGAGGGTGTTGTCATGTAACATCCCCAAACCCGGCCCATTCACTACGACCGAATCTGGTTATGTTATTGCGGAAAGACGGTTGAAAACCTCGTTAACTTAGCATAAAGCATGAAAGAATTCAATTTTGAAAACTATATCAGATATGTGAGTAAAACGAATTCCTCTTACTTAAAACTCATGTAATTTCTTTTGTTGTGTGAAAACATTTTTGAGTTAATAAGAATTTAAAATAACAAAACCATAATCAAGTAATACCAAATAATAAAATGGCCTTTATTACAACCCAATAATTCAAATAAAGTACTTATATCAAAACCAAACATAAAATATTAAATCATCATCTTCGGCATAGGCCACCTTGTCCTCTCCGATCCCTGGTCCACCTTATGCAATACACGACCTGAAAATGGTTAAAGGAAAAAGGTGAGTCACCAAGACTCGATGTGCCACCCTTTTTCCCGGATTAGCAAAATATCATATGCAACATAAACATAACCATCATGCATCCAATCAATATGCACCCAATCCTAACCATCCATACACCTTTTCTACCCCGTGTGGTACCAAACCACTTGTGGTGCCAAACCACTTGTGACATATAGTCACAATGTGTTACCAAAACACTGGTGTCCCAAAGACACGATATCCGTCAATGTGGTGCCAAACCACCGGTGTCCCAAAGACACGTTTGTGATACCAAATCACTTTGGTGACCAAGTCACAAATCCGATGATGGGGCCAACCCATCGTGTGATACCAAATCACTAGCGACAATCCCGTATCTCTCAAGTGGGGCCAACCCACGGTGGTGTCCAACCACAGGGATGAGTCGCAATGAGGTGCCAAACCTCTGGTGTCCCAAAGACACAAATGTGGTACCAAACCACTTTGGTGACCAAAGTCACAATAATCGGGTGATGGGGCCAACCCATCGTGTGATACCAAATCATCGGCGTCAATCCTCAATACCGCATTGTGGGGCCAACCCACTGTGGTGCGAAACCACGGGGGCGAGGCGCTGAGGTGCCAAACCTCTGGAGGTGCCAAACCTCTGGTGACCCAAAGTCACAAAGTTGTGTTACCAAAACAACGGTGCTCACATCGACAAAAATATCACGCCCCCTCCTCTCATATCACCCATCATTATACCAACTCATGTATAGTATTCAAATCATGCAAACATGTTTAACGTTGCATCTCATAGCACATACATCATAAATCATGACATCATGTATCAATAACGATTACTCATAATGAAACGGACTTACGAATCCGTGCACATACCCCATAGGGTATCATATCACTCAACCATCTTTTTTGATTTTACCAATCAATCGAGTTTATCAAACATATACAAAGCAAGAAGTGTGTTAGTTTACACACACAGTTTACTAATACGACTATCAAATCCCGGAGATCAAGATCTAACGCACTAGATCCCCTTCCCTAACACTTTTTTTTGCACTAGCCACAACTCGAGATATGCGAGATCAAGCCTTCCCTACAATCGGCCAAAACTAAACAACATAATCATGCTAATCAACCTCTGAGGGTATAATCGTAATTTTACCTACTAAGGGTATTTTCGTAAATTCACAACCGAAATGGCCTTTCAGAGGCCTAATGTCGCCACTAGCGACTCATTTACCATTTCCTCGTCTGCAGGACGATTGGGCCTAAAACTCGATTTCAGCCTATCCGGGCCCACATGCTCGTGTGGCCCACCTAGCACAAATCTAGCCACCTATATAAGTTCCACCTAGTCTAATTCAATATATACTAACCAATCATGCAATTTACTCATATGGGCCCACAGGCCCATTGGGCCCACTTTGGCCCATCGAGGCCCAAGCAGCCCAACCCACAAGAATACTACTGATGGCCTCAACTATCGCGTCGAAGCCCCACACGTGCGCTTGCACGCTCGTGTGGCTACTAATGCCATGTAACTGGCATTTCGGCATTTTGCCGCTCTACAACTAGAGTAGAGAGAGTTACACACCTGATAGGACTCTGGGCTAATCCGCGCTCCGACCACTCTTGTGCCCAAACGCCCTCCAAGATGTGTTTACTCTCCTCCTAGGATGCTCCTTATATAGCTAGCTCTTCACCTTCATTCTTTGTGTCTTTCCGATGTGGGATCCCTTCCTGAGTAGAGTTTAAATTCAACTAAAACTCTTGCCAGTCCAATCATGAAAATAAATACTCCCTTGCTTTTCATGAGATTCGAACCCAGGCTCCCTTGCAACATAATCCACGCTGCTAGCCACTTGGCCACAAGCTCCTCTTGTGTCTTAAACCATGCGCAACTAAATATAAACTATGGTCCATATTCTAAGGTCCAAGCAAAAAGAAACCAAAATGCAAAAGCCAAGACTTGAACCTTGGACCTCCTTCCTTCCTTGTGGCGTCACTCCCTTGTCTCTTATGTGGCATCACTTTGCCACTACACCACACACTCTACTTGTGTCATTTTTCTCCATATTTTATTCTTAAGGCCTATCTGCCAACTTCCAGGGTTTTTTTCACCTAAAACCAAAATTTCCCCAAAGCCAATATTTGATCCCGGGACTTCATAGAAGCCCTCTAATCTTCCAAAATCACTTATCTAATAAGTCTAACTTGCATTTAAGCCGATCTCTTATTCTCCAAAAATTTAAACGCTACTACGCCTAAGGCCCATTGGGCTCAATTCTCCTAGGCCCAATTTTGGGATGTTACAAATCTACCCTCCTTAAAGAAATTTCGTCCTCGAAATTTCCAACTAACTAACAGTCGCACATCCTAACCTACCACACTACGCTTTTGTTGCGCACTCTGATCTTAATAAAGCTGTCATTCCACCTTGACCACGTCCGCGATAACCACGTCCCCTAGAACTCATATCTAGCGTCGTGATTTAATCTGATTAAAAGTTTTATGCATTAGAAATTTTGTTCCACTGTTTTATCCACGCGCAAATTTTATGAACAGAAGTTTCTGGAAGTCGTTCTTTCGAGCAATCAAAGTTTCATCTCAAGTTTTCTGTTCTAATTCAAACATTCACATACTTCACTAAAGACACATTCATTCATCCATGTCACTTTCTTGAGCATTCCCAACCCAGGGGTAATTTCGACATTTTCCTATATAGGGTATTTCTGGTAATAACTTCGAGTCAATTTGAAAATAGTTTTCAAATTAAAGATATTTCAAAGTTTACAAAATCTCAGGGGTCATCTTGGAAAAATTTATGTTTCAAACCAGATGTGTTGCAAAAATTTCAAAATCGGGGTTATTTCAATGAAATTGGGGCGTTAAGGGCATTTTCGTAAAAATTTCCCAAATCGGGATATCTCGATATTTGTAAAGCAGAAGTTTTGATATTTTCATAATGTAAGAACATTTTAGTAAAAATCGAGGAATTATGAAAATTTAGAAACCAAGGGCATTTTGGTAATTTTGTTCATCGGGGTAATTTTGTAAATTTTCAAATTAGGGTATCTTGAAAATAGCGTTTTTGTATACTTTTGCAAAGTAGGGAAATTTTATTAAAATTGGAGTTAAACCAAAATCTTGAAAGTCGGGGCATTTTAGTAATTTTCAACACAGGGGTATTTTTGTAATTTCCCCACCAGAGTATCTTAACATTTTGAAATTTGAGATTTTGGTATTTTGCAAAGTAAAATCATTTTAATGAAGTTGAGGGTAGTACAGTAATTTTACAATACAAGGGCATTTTTGTAATTTTGCCACTTAGGGGCATTTTAGAAATTTTGGTAAATCGAGAAAACGTCTTTCAAAATCAGATTTAAGGTTTACAAACCAAAGGGGTAAGTTTGAAAATTTTAAAACTAAGGGTTTTAAAATAGTAAGGCTAATCCCTTTCGGGTTTTAATACTTGGTTTAGTCTATGAACAAGTCTTCTTGGTTAAGGTGAACCGTAGCTACGCACTGAGGGTAGGATTCGAGTAAAGAGGAGGTGAGTCGCTAGGGTTTGCTTAAATACCAAGCTCTCACCGATACCAATCCTCGACATGCGTCTGATGGTTGCCACACTTTAACTCGGTGACTTACTTCACAGGTTTGTTTAGTTCCTTAAGTCTTATGAATGTGTTTGAGTAGACTAGTCCTAGGGTTCAACAGATGCTAGTTCACTAATCTACGTTCCCATAAAAGCCCATAATATTCACATATAAATCAATTCATCAAGTAGAGTTACTTACACGGTGGATCATGCGTCGAGATACAGTGCCATGCGAGAATAACTTTGAAAAAATTTTATGAAAGCCCAAATCTTTGAAAAGCCCATAAAAAAATGTTTTGGACCCAAAACCCTCAAAGCCGAGTTTTGAATCGGGCTCGATACCAAATCAGTAACATCCCCAAACCCGCCCATTCACTACGACCAGAATCGGTTATGTTATTGCGGAAAGACGGTTGAAAACCTCGTTAACTTAGCATAAAGCATGAAAGAATTCAATTTTGAAAACTATATCGGATATGTGAGTAAAGCGAATTCCTCTTACTTAAAACTCATGTAATTTCTTTTGTTGTGTGAAAACATTTTTGAGTTAATAAGAATTTAAAATAACAAAACCATAATCAAGTAATACCAAATAATAAAATGGCCTTTATTACAACCCAATAATTCAAATAAAGTACTTATATCAAAACCAAACATAAAATATTAAATCATCATCTTGGCATAGGCCACCTTGTCCTCTTCGATCCCGGTCCGACCTTATGCAATACACGAAAAAATGGTTAAAGGAAAAGGTGAGTCACCAAGACTCGGTGTGCCACCTTTTTTCCCGAATTAGCAAAATATCATATGCAACATAAACATAACCATCATGCATCCAATCAATATGCACCCAATCCTAACCATCCATACACCTTTTCTACCCGTGTGGTACCAAACCACTTTGGTGGTGCCAAACCACTGGTGACATATAGTCACAATGTGTTACCAAAACAACTGGTGTCCCAAAGACACGATATCCGTCAATGTGGTGCCAAACCACTTTGGTGTCCCAAAGACACGTTTGTGATACCAAATCACTTTGGTGGCCAAAGTCACAAATCCGATGATGGGGCCAACCCATCGTGTGATACCAAATCACTAGCGACAATCCCGTATCTCTCAAGTGGGGCCAACCCACGGTGGTGTCCAACCACGGGGACGAGTCGCAATGAGGTGCCAAACCTCACGTGTCCCAAAGACACAAATGTGGCACCAAACCACTTTGGTGACCGAAGTCACAATAATCGGGTGATGGGGCCAACCCATCGTGTGATACCAAATCACCGGCGTCAATCCTCAATACCGCCTTGTGGGGCTAACCCATCGTGGTGCGAAACCACGGGGGCGAGGCGCCGAGGTGCCAAACCTCTGGAGGTGCCAAACCTCTGGTGACCCAAAGTCACAAAGTTGTGTTACCAAAACAACGGTGCTCGCTCGTCGGCACAAAATATCACTTGCCCCCTCCTCTCATATCACCCATCATTATACCAACTCATGTATAGTATTCAAATCATGCAAACATGTTTAACGTTGCATCTCATAGCACATACATCATAAATCATGACATCATGTATCAATAACGATACTCATAATGAAACGGACTTACACGAATCGTGCACATACCCCATAGGGTATCATATCACTCAACCATCTTGTTTGATTTTACCAATCAATCGGTTTATCAAACATATACAAAGCAAGAAGTGTGTTAGTTTACACACACGGTTACTAATACGACTATCAAATCCCGGAGATCAAGATCTAACGCACTAGATCCCCTTCCTTAACACTTTTGAGCACTAGCCACAACTCGAGATATGCGAGATCAAGCCTTCCCTACAATCGCCCAAAACTAAACAACATAATCATGCTAATCAACCTCTGAAGGGTATAATCGTAATTTTACCTACTAAGGGTATTTTAAGTAAATTCACAACCCAAAATGGCCTTTCAGAAGGCCTAATGTAAGCCACTAGCGACTCATTACCATTTCAGGTCGTGCATTCTGACGATTGGGCCTAAAACTCAATTTCAGCCTATCCGGGCCCACATGCTCGTGTGGCCCACCTAGCACAAATCTAGCCACCTATATAAGTTCCACCTAGTCTAATTCAATATATACTAACCAATCATGCAATTTACTCATATGGGCCCACAGGCCCATTGGGCCCACTTTGGCCCATCGAGGCCCAAGCGACCCAACCCACAAGAATACTCTTGATGGCCTCAACTATCGCGTGAAGCCCCACACGTGCGCTTGCGCTCGCGTGTAACTACTAATGCCATGTAACGGCATTTCGGCATTTTGCCGCTCTACAACTAGAGTAGAGAGTTACACACACGATAGGACTGCAGGCTAATCCGCGCTCCAGACCACTCTTGTGCCCAAACGCCTCTCAAGATGTGTTTACTCTCCTCCTAGGATGCTCCTTATATAGCTAGCTCTTCACCTTCATTCTTTGTGTCTTTCAGATGTGGGATCCCTTCACGAGTAGAGTTTAAATTCAACTAAAACTCTTGCCGTCCAATCCATAAAATAAATACTCCTTGCTTTTCATGAGATTCAACCCGGGCTCCTTGCAACATAATCCACGCTTGCTAGCCACTTGGCCACAAGCTCCTCTTGTGTCTTAAACCATGCGCAACTAAATATAAACTATGGTCCATATTCTAAGGTCCAAGCAAAAAGAAACCAAAATGCAAAAGCCAAGACTTGAACCTTGGACCTCCTTCCTTCCTTGTGGCGTCACTCCCTTGTCTCTTATGTGGCATCACTTTGCCACTACACCACACACTCTACTTGTGTCATTTTTCTCCATATTTTATTCTTAAGGCCTATCTGCAACTTTTTGGGGTTTTTTTCACCTAAAACCAAAATTTCCCCAAAGCCAATATTTGATCCGGGACTTCATAGAAGCCCTCTAATCTTCAAAATCACTTATCTAATAAGTCTAACTTGCATTTAAGCCGATCTCTTATTCTCCAAAAATTTAAACGCTACTACGCCTAAGGCCCATTGGGCTCAATTCTCCTAGGCCCAATTTTGGGATGTTACAAATCTACCCTCCTTAAAAGAAATTTCGTCCTCGAAATTTCCAACTAACTAACGATCGCACATCCTAACCTACCACACTACGCTTTTGTTGCGCACTCGATCTTAATAAAGTTTGTCATTCCACCTTGACCACGTCATGATAACCACGTCCCCTAGAACTCATATCTAGCGTCGTGATTTAATCTGATTAAAAGTTTTATGCATTAGAAATTTTGTTCCACTGTTTTATCCACGCGCAAATTTTATGAACAGAAGTTTCTGGAAGTCGTTCTTTCGAGCAATCAAAGTTTCATCTCAAGTTTTACATTTCTAATTCAAACATTCACATACTTCACTAAAGACACATTCATTCATCCATGTCACTTTCTTGAGCATTCCCAACCCAGGGGTAATTTCGACATTTTCCTATAGGGGTATTTCGGTAATAACTCAGGGTCAATTTGAAAATAGTTTTCAAATTAAAGATATTTCAAAGTTTACAAAATCTCAGGGGTCATCTTGGAAAAATTTATGTTTCAAACCAGATGTGTTGCAAAAATTTCAGAAATCGGGGTTATTTCAGTAATTGGGGGCGTTAAGGGCATTTTCGTAAATTTCCCAAATCAGGATATCTCGATATTTGTAAAACAGAAGTTTTTGATATTTTCATAATGTAAGAACATTTTAGTAAAAATCGAGGGAATTATGAAAATTTAGAAACCAAGGGCATTTTGGTAATTTTGTTCATCAGGGGTAATTTTGTAAATTTTCAAATTAGGGTATCTTGAAAATAGCGTTTTTGTATACTTTTGCAAAGTAGGGAAATTTTATTAAAATTGGAGTTAAACCGAAAATCTTGAAAGTCGGGGGCATTTTAGTAATTTTCAACACGGGGTATTTTGTGTAATTTCCCATACCGCAGTATCTTAACATTTTGAAATTTGAGATTTTGGTATTTTGCAAAGTAAAATCATTTTAACAGTTTGAGGGTAGTCATAGTAATTTTACAATACAAGGGCATTTTTGTAATTTTGCCACTAGGGGCATTTTAGAAATTTTGGTAAATCGAGAAACGTCTTTCAAAATCAGATTTAAGGTTTACAAACCAAAGGGGTAAGTTTGAAAATTTTAAAACTAAGGGTTTTAAAATAGTAAGGCTAATCCCTTTCGGGTTTTAATACTTGGTTTAGTCTATGAACAAGTCTTCTTGGTTAAGGTGAACCGTAGCTACGCACTGTAGGATTCGAGTAAAGAGGAGGTGAGTCGCTAGGACTGCTTAAATACCAAGCTCTCACTGAATACCAATCCTCGACATGCGTACAGTGGTTGCCACACTTTAACTCGGTGACTTACTTCACAGGTTTGTTTAGTTCCTTAAGTCTTATGAATGTGTTTGAGTAGACTAGTCCTAGGGTTCAACAGATGCTAGTTCACTAATCTACGTTCCCATAAAAGCCCATAATATTCACATATAAATCAATTCATCAAGTAGAGTTACTTACAGGTGGATGCGGGTTCGGAGATACAGTGCCATGCGAATAACACGAAAAAATTTTATGAAAGCCCAAATCTTTGAAAAGCCCATAAAAAAAATGTTTTTGGACCCAAAACCCTCAAAGCCGAGTTTTGAATCGGGCTCTGATACCAAACTGTAACATCCCCAAACCCGGCCCATTCACTACGACCGAATCTGGTTATGTTATTGCGGAAAGACGGTTGAAAACCTCGTTAACTTAGCATAAAGCATGAAAGAATTCAATTTTGAAAACTATATCAGATATGTGAGTAAAACGAATTCCTCTTACTTAAAACTCATGTAATTTCTTTTGTTGTGTGAAAACATTTTTGAGTTAATAAGAATTTAAAATAACAAAACCATAATCAAGTAATACCAAATAATAAAATGGCCTTTATTACAACCCAATAATTCAAATAAAGTACTTATATCAAAACCAAACATAAAATATTAAATCATCATCTTCGGCATAGGCCACCTTGTCCTCTTCGATCCCGGTCCAGCCTTATGCAATACCTGAAAATGGTTAAAGGAAAAAGGTGAGTCACCAAGACTCAGTGTGCCACCTTTTTTCCCGAATTAGCAAAATATCATATGCAACATAAACATAACCATCATGCATCCAATCAATATGCACCCAATCCTAACCATCCATACACCTTTTCTACCCCGTGTGGTACCAAACCACTGGTGGTGCCAAACCACTGGTGACATATAGTCACAATGTGTTACCAAAACACTGGTGTCCCAAAGACACGATATCCGTCAATGTGGTGCCAAACCACTTTGGTGTCCCAAAGACACGTTTGTGATACCAAATCACTTTGGTGACCAAAGTCACAAATCCGATGATGGGGCCAACCCATCGTGTGATACCAAATCACTAGCGACAATCCCGTATCTCTCAAGTGGGGCCAACCGCGGTGGTGTCCAACCACGGGGGCGAGTCGCAATGAGGTGCCAAACCTCTCGTGTCCCAAAGACACAAATGTGGCACCAAACCACTTGGTGACCAGAAGTCACAATAATCGGGTGATGGGGCCAACCCATGTGTGTGATACCAAATCACCGGCGTCAATCCTCAATACCGCCTTGTGGGGCTAACCCACCGTGGTGCGAAACCACGGGGCGAGGCGCGAGGTGCCAAACCTCTGGAGGTGCCAAACCTCTGGTGACCCAAAGTCACAAAGTTGTGTTACCAAAACACCGGTGCTCGTCGGCACAAAATATCACTTGCCCCCTCTCTCATATCACCCATCATTATACCAACTCATGTATAGTATTCAAATCATGCAAACATGTTTAACGTTGCATCTCATAGCACATACATCATAAATCATGACATCATGTATCAATAACGATACTCATAATGAAACGGACTTACGAATCCGTGCACATACCCCATATAGGGTATCATATCACTCAACCATCTTGTTTTGATTTTACCAATCAATCGGTTTATCAAACATATACAAAGCAAGAAGTGTGTTAGTTTACACACACGGTTACTAATACGACTATCAAATCCCAGGAGATCAAGATCTAACGCACTAGATCCCCTTCCTTAACACTTTTGAGCACTAGCCACAACTCGAGATATGCGAGATCAAGCCTTCCCCTACAATCGGCCAAAACTAAACAACATAATCATGCTAATCAACCTCTGAGGGTATAATCGTAATTTTACCTACTAAGGGTATTTTTTAAGTAAATTCACAACCGAAATGGCCTTTCAGAAGGCCTAATGTCGCCACTAGCGACTCATTACCATTCCGGTCGTCTGCTGGACGATTGAACCTAAAACTCAATTTCGACCTATCAGGGCCCACATGCTCGTGTGGCCCACCTAGCACAAATCTAGCCACCTATATAAGTTCCACCTAGTCTAATTCAATATATACTAACCAATCATGCAATTTACTCATATGGGCCCACATGAGGCCCATTGGGCCCACTTTGGCCCATCGAGGCCCAAGCGACCCAACCCACAAGAATACTACGATGGCCTCAACTATCGCGTCGAAGCCCCACACACGTGCGCTTGCTTGCGCTCGTGTGGCTACTAATGCCATGTAATCGGCATTTCGGCATTTTGCCGCTCTACAACTAGAGTAGAGAGTTACACACTGATAGGACTGCAGGCTAATCCGCGCTCAGACCACTCTTGTGCCCAAACGCCTCCAAGATGTGTTTACTCTCCTCCTAGGATGCTCCTTATATAGCTAGCTCTTCACCTTCATTCTTTGTGTCTTTCCGATGTGGGATCCCTTCCTGAGTAGAGTTTAAATTCAACTAAAACTCTTGCCGTCCAATCCGCAAAATAAATACTCCCTTGCTTTTCATGAGATTCGAACCCAGGCTCCCTTGCAACATAATCCACGCTGCTAGCCACTTGGCCACAAGCTCCTCTTGTGTCTTAAACCATGCGCAACTAAATATAAACTATGGTCCATATTCTAAGGTCCAAGCAAAAAGAAACCAAAATGCAAAAGCCAAGACTTGAACCTTGGACCTCCTTCCTTCCTTGTGGCGTCACTCCCTTGTCTCTTATGTGGCATCACTTTGCCACTACACCACACACTCTACTTGTGTCATTTTTCTCCATATTTTATTCTTAAGGCCTATCTCACCAACTTTGGGGTTTTTCACCTAAAACCAAAATTTCCCCAAAGCCAATATTTGATCCGGACTTCTTCATAGAAGCCTCTAATCTTCAAAATCACTTATCTAATAAGTCTAACTTGCATTTAAGCCGATCTCTTATTCTCCAAAAATTTAAACGCTACTACGCCTAAGGCCCATTGGGCTCAATTCTCCTAGGCCCAATTTTGGGATGTTACAAATCTACCCTCCTTAAAGAAATTTAGTCCTCGAAATTTCCAACTAACTAACATCGCACATCCTAACCTACCACACTACGCTTTTTGTTGCGCACTCTGATCTTAATAAAGTTGTCATTCCACCTTGACCACGTCGCGATAACCACGTCCCTAGAACTCATATCTAGCGTCGTGATTTAATCTGATTAAAAGTTTTGCATTAGAAATTTTGTTCCACTGTTTTATCCACGCGCAAATTTTTATGAGCAGTTTACGGAAGTCGTTCTTTCGAGCAATCAAAGTTTCATCTCAAGTTTTCTGTTTCTAATTCAAACATTCACATACTTCACTAAAGACACATTCATTCATCCATGTCACTTTCTTGAGCATTCCCAACCCGGGGGTAATTTACGACATTTTCCTATAGGGGTATTTCTGGTAATAACTTTCGAGTCAATTTGAAAATAGTTTTCAAATTAAAGATATTTCAAAGTTTACAAAATCTCGAAATCATCTTGGAAAAATTTATGTTTCAAACCGGATGTGTTGCAAAAATTTGAAATCGGGGTTATTTCAAGGTGGGGCGTTAAGGGCATTTTCGTAAATTTCCCAAATCGGGATATCTCGATATTTGTAAAGCAGAAGTTTTGATATTTTCATAATGTAAGAACATTTTAGTAAAAATCGAGGGAATTATGAAAATTTAGAAACCAAGGGCATTTTGGTAATTTTGTTCATCAGGGGTAATTTTGTAAATTTTCAAATTAGGGTATCTTGAAAATAGCGTTTTTGTATACTTTTGCAAAGTAGGGAAATTTTATTAAAATTGGAGTTAAACCGAAAATCTTGAAAGTCAGGGGCATTTTAGTAATTTTCAACACGGGGTTTTTTTTGTAATTTCCCCATACCAGAGTATCTTAACATTTTGAAATTTCGAGATTTTGGTATTTTGCAAAGTAAAATCATTTTAACAGAAGTTGAGGGTAGTACCGTAATTTTACAATACAAGGGCATTTTTGTAATTTTGCCACTAGGGGCATTTTAGAAATTTTGGTAAATCGAGAAAACGTCTTTCAAAATCAGATTTAAGGTTTACAAACCAAAGGGGTAAGTTTGAAAATTTTAAAACTAAGGGTTTTAAAATAGTAAGGCTAATCCCTTTCGGGTTTTAATACTTGGTTTAGTCTATGAACAAGTCTTCTTGGTTAAGGTGAACCGTAGCTACGCACCAGGTAGGATTCGAGTAAAGAGGAGGTGAGTCGCTAGGACTGCTTAAATACCAAGCTCTCACTGAATACCAATCCTCGACATGCGTACAGTGGTTGCCACACTTTAACTCGGTGACTTACTTCACAGGTTTGTTTAGTTCCTTAAGTCTTATGAATGTGTTTGAGTAGACTAGTCCTAGGGTTCAACAGATGCTAGTTCACTAATCTACGTTCCCATAAAAGCCCATAATATTCACATATAAATCAATTCATCAAGTAGAGTTACTTACCCGTGGGTCATGGGTCGGAGATACAGGTGCCATGCCAGAATAACCTGAAAAAAATTTTATGAAAGCCCAAATCTTTGAAAAGCCCATAAAAAAAATGTTTTTGGACCCAAAACCCTCAAAGCCGAGTTTTGAATCGGGCTCTGATACCAAACTGTAACATCCCCAAACCCGGCCCATTCACTACGACCAGAATCACTTTATGTTATTGCGGAAAGACGGTTGAAAACCTCGTTAACTTAGCATAAAGCATGAAAGAATTCAATTTTGAAAACTATATCGATATATGTGAGTAAAACGAATTCCTCTTACTTAAAACTCATGTAATTTCTTTTGTTGTGTGAAAACATTTTTGAGTTAATAAGAATTTAAAATAACAAAACCATAATCAAGTAATACCAAATAATAAAATGGCCTTTATTACAACCCAATAATTCAAATAAAGTACTTATATCAAAACCAAACATAAAATATTAAATCATCATCTTGGCATAGGCCACCTTGTCCTCTTCGATCCCTGGTCCCACCTTATGCAATACACGAAAATGGTTAAAGGAAAAAGGTGAGTCACCAAGACTCGATGTGCCACCTTTTTCCCGAATTAGCAAAATATCATATGCAACATAAACATAACCATCATGCATCCAATCAATATGCACCCAATCCTAACCATCCATACACCTTTTCTACCCGTGTGGTACCAAACCACTTTGGTGGTGCCAAACCAATGTGGTGACATATAGTCACAATGTGTTACCAAAACACTGGTGTCCCAAAGACACGATATCCGTCAATGTGGTGCCAAACCACTTTGGTGTCCCAAAGACACGTTTGTGATACCAAATCACTTTGGTGACCGAAGTCACAAATCCGATGATGGGGCCAACCCATCGTGTGATACCAAATCACTAGCGACAATCCCGTATCTCTCAGTGGGGCCAACCCACGGTGGTGTCCAACCACGGGGGCGAGTCGCAATGAGGTGCCAAACCTCTGGTGTCCCAAAGACACAAATGTGGCACCAAACCACGGTGACCAAAGTCACAATAATCGGGTGATGGGGCCAACCCATCGTGTGATACCAAATCACCGGCGTCAATCCTCAATACCGCCTTGTGGGGCTAACCCACCGTGGTGCGAAACCACGGGGGCGAGGCGGCGAGGTGCCAAACCTCTGGAGGTGCCAAACCTCGGTGACCCAAAGTCACAAAGTTGTGTTACCAAACACAACTTTGCTCGTCGGCACAAAATATCACGCCCCCCACTCTCTCATATCACCCATCATTATACCAACTCATGTATAGTATTCAAATCATGCAAACATGTTTAACGTTGCATCTCATAGCACATACATCATAAATCATGACATCATGTATCAATAACGATTACTCATAATGAAACGGACTTACGAATCAGTGCACACATACCCCATAGGGTATCATATCACTCAACCATCTTTGTTTCGATTTTACCAATCAATCGAGTTTATCAAACATATACAAAGCAAGAAGTGTGTTAGTTTACACACACGGTTACTAATCGACTATCAAATCCAGGAGATCAAGATCTAACGCACTAGATCCCCTTCCTTAACACTTTTTGAGCACTAGCCACAACTCGAGATATGCGAGATCAAGCCTTCCCCTACAATCGGCCAAAACTAAACAACATAATCATGCTAATCAACCTCTGAGGTATAATCGTAATTTTACCTACTAAGGGTATTTTAAATAAATTCACAACTGAAATGGCCTTTCAGAAGGCCCTAATGTCGCCACTAGCGACTCATTTACCATTCAGTTAAATGCTGGGACGATTGAGGCCTAAAAACTCAATTTCAGCCTATCCGGGCCCACATGCTCGTGTGGCCCACCTAGCACAAATCTAGCCACCTATATAAGTTCCACCTAGTCTAATTCAATATATACTAACCAATCATGCAATTTACTCATATGGGCCCACAGGCCCATTGGGCCCACTTTGGCCCATCGAGGCCCAAGCAGCCCAACCCACAAGAATACTACTGATGGCCTCAACTATCGCGTCGAAGCCCCACACGTGCGCTTGCACGCTCGTGTGGCTACTAATGCCATGTAACTGGCATTTCGGCATTTTGCCGCTTCTACAACTAGAGTAGAGAGTTACACACCGATAGGACTGCAGGCTGTCCAGCGCTCAGACCACTCTTGTGCCCAAACGCCCTCCAAGATGTGTTTACTCTCCTCCTAGGATGCTCCTTATATAGCTAGCTCTTCACCTTCATTCTTTGTGTCTTTCCGATGTGGGATCCCTTCCTGAGTAGAGTTTAAATTCAACTAAAACTCTTGCCGTCCAATCCGCAAAATAAATACTCCCTTGCTTTTCATGAGATTCGAACCAGGGCTCCTTTTGCAACATAATCCACGCTGCTAGCCACTTGGCCACAAGCTCCTCTTGTGTCTTAAACCATGCGCAACTAAATATAAACTATGGTCCATATTCTAAGGTCCAAGCAAAAAGAAACCAAAATGCAAAAGCCAAGACTTGAACCTTGGACCTCCTTCCTTCCTTGTGGCGTCACTCCCTTGTCTCTTATGTGGCATCACTTTGCCACTACACCACACACTCTACTTGTGTCATTTTTCTCCATATTTTATTCTTAAGGCCTATCTGCCAACTTCCAGGGTTTTTTTCACCTAAAACCAAAATTTCCCCAAAGCCAATATTTGATCCGGGACTTCATAGAAGCCCTCAATCTTCCAAAATCACTTATCTAATAAGTCTAACTTGCATTTAAGCCGATCTCTTATTCTCCAAAAATTTAAACGCTACTACGCCTAAGGCCCATTGGGCTCAATTCTCCTAGGCCCAATTTTGGGATGTTACATGTCACCCTATGCCCGTGCTTGTTCCTTCCACGCCCGTGCTCTTGATGTTTTTCTTGTTGGCACGGGTGTCTGACACGGGCGTGTCTTACTCGTGCTCGATAAGTCAGTAACCTCAATAATTTCACACGGTTTGTGGCATGGGCGTATTCTGTCTGTGGTATGGAAGTCGATAGCCTCACACGGTTGGTGCCACGGCCGTGCCATGTCTGTTGGTGCCCGTGTTGAGAGTGGTTGGATCTGTGACGTTGAGGTGGTGGTTGGGCTAACTGCACAGCCTCTGCCCTATCAGGGTGGCGATTTTGGTGGTCCACACGACCACGAACACGGCCATGTGTAAGGCCGTGTGATCTGGGATTCTGCACTTTTGGGTTAGTTGAAAAAAAGAAAAGAAAAAGAGAAAAGAAAATAAAATTGCAAAAAGAAGTAGTGTTAGTACTCGGGTTGCCTCCCGAGAAGCGCTTGTTTATAGTCTTAAGCTAGACTTTCCTTATATTTGAAAGTTTTAGGGAGGTTTGAAAGTTTGAACATCCTCCCTCGTGTCTATATTTTCAGTTTTATGACAAAATTGGAGTCGAGTCGAGTCGAGAAGCGTTTACCTTAAAAGTGCCAAATTTTGGATTGCTTATCTCGACTATTCCTTGTGGGAAGATATCGTGTACCTCAAGAAGGAGTTCTCTCTTTTCCTTCGAGTTTATTGTGGTGATGTGAGGCTCGGCTTTATCTAACAGGCCCTGGTCTCTTATTTTATAGTGATTTGATGTCCCCACAAGTTCTTGTGGTGGTTCCTCTGGTTCTACATTGTGTGGAGCCGGCTCTTCATTGACTTGTGTTTCCTATTCTTCCTTATGTAAGCCTAGTTTTTCCTTGAAGTGTGTTTTCCACTCATCTAGGTCATCCATTTAGGTCCTTTGTTCGTCATAAGTTATTTCTCTGTTGGCACTGAACTGAGGATCTATTTCAACCCTTCTCTTTTTTGGAGGTTCCTGAAAAGAAGGTGAAATTAAATGATTATCGAAAGAATTTTCTTGCTCACCTTGATTCCTTGACGACCTAGCTGAATCAAGGGCTTGAAGACTGATTGAGTCGTCACCTATACAAAGTATGAGCTCACCTGTGGCAACGTTAATTTTAGTCTTAACAATTGCTAGAAAAGGTCTTCCTAAAATTAAGGGGATTGAATTATCCTCATCCATGTCTAAAACAACAAAATCTTCTGGGAAAACAAATTTATCAATTTTTACGAGAACATCTTCAATAATGCCTCTAGGGATTCTAACAGTTTTATCCGCTAATTGAATACTCATCTTAGTTTGTTTTGGTTTCCCTAGACTTAGTCGCTTAAACAATGTATAAGGCATAACATTTATGCTTGCCCCTAAATCAGCTAACGCATTATCAATATTTAAAGGACCAATTAAACATGGAATTGTAAAACTCCCTGGATCTTTTTGCTTCCGTGGTAGTCTATTTTATAACATTGCTGAGCATGTTGCGTTAAGTTCGACTTGGTGCTCTTCATCTATTTTGCGTTTGTTAGTCAAGAGCTGTCTTAAAAATTTCCTCGAGTCTGGCATCTGAAAAAGAGCTTCAAGAAGAGGTAAGTTAATATGTAATTTCTTTAAAAGTTTAAGAAACTTACCGAACTGCTCCTCTGAATCGTCTTTTTGTAATGCTGCGGGATAAGGTATGCGAGGTTTGTACTCCTTGACTACCGGTTTTGGCTTTTCTTATACTACCTCTGTTGTACCTTCGTCTACCTTACTTTCTGGAGTTGGGTTGGGTGTACCTATCTCCTTGCTGTCCTGAAGTGTGATAGCTTGAATTTGCTCCTTAGGATTAATTAGGTGTTACTAGGTAGGCGTCCTGCGCGATCGTTCGACATTGACTTTACAAGTTGTTCAACGGCTTTGCTTACTTCCTTGACTGACTTAGCAAGTTCTTCCATTCAGTTTTCATTGCTTTTGATTATTCTGTCAGCTTTTTGGATACGTTCCTCGATGGTTGGCTTCTTGTCTTGTGAATAAGGCTGATTCCGGAAGTTTTTGGGGGGGTTGTTGCCTTTGATTTCCTTGATTGCCTTGTCCTCCCCACGAAAAATTTGGGTGATTCCTCCAACCTGGATTGTAAGTGTTATTATACGGATTATTATTAGATCAGAAACTATTACCTATATAGTTCATCTGTTCATCTTCTGCTCCTGGTTGGTAGGGTGGGTACTCAGGATTTGCCACAGTTCCACTAGCGTCGCACTGCATGAATGGATGTATCTGTGAAGAACACAAACTATCAAGCTTTTTATTCATCATCTCTAGTTGTGTTGATAGCATGGTCATGGTGTCGACGTTGAAAACTCCTACTGATTTTGTCAGTTTGGTTCTTGAAGCTTGCCATTGATAGTTGTTTAATGACATCTCTTCGATGAACTCGTAGGCTGCTTCAGGAGTTTTGTTGTTCAGCGTTCCACCAGCGGCTGAATCTATCAGTTGCCTTGTTGAGGGGTTTACTCTGTTGTAGAAGGTTTAGACTTGTAGCCACAGGGGTAAACCATGGTGTGGACACCTCCTCAAGAGATCTTTGAACCTCTCCCATGCATCGTATAGTGTCTCAACATCCGTCTGCACAAAGGAAGAGATATCATTACGTAATTTAGCCATTTTGGCCGGTGGAAAATATTTCATCAGAAACTTTTCAGTCATTTGATCCCATGTAGTGATTGACCCTCGTTGTAACGAGTTTAACCATTGTTTGGCTTTATTCCTCAATGAAAAAGGGAATAACCGAAGACGAATGGCATAATCAGAAACACCATTTATTTTGAAGGTATCACAGAACTCCAAAAAATTAGCTATATGCATGTTTGGATCTTCGTCCTGCAAACCATCAAATTGGACAAACTGTTGAATCATTTGTATTGTGTTAGGCTTTAATTCAAAGTTATTAGCAGTTATAGTAGGCCTAACAATACCAGATTCTGCTCCTGTTAAATGCGGTTTCGTATAATCAAATATTGTACGTAGATCATTTTGATCTCCCACAACGCATAGTGGTGGGTTGTTTTCGTCCATCGCTCAGTAGGATTGGATTTCTTTTCCTCCTCTCTTTCTGTGTAATCTAGGGCTCGCTTGGTTTCCCTGCGATTCCTATGAGTGGTTGCTTCGATATCGCTATCGTATACCAAAGGTCCTCTCTGATTCCTTCTAGTCATAAACTAGAGGTACCTAGAAAAGAAAAAGGAATAAAAATAAAAATTAAAATTAGAAAAATTAAAATTTAACCTAAGAAAATAAAAGAAATAAATTGCGAATAAAATAATGGCTAAAGTAATAAAAATAGAGCTTTCTTAATATTTTAGTTCCCCGGCAACGGCGCCAAAAACTTGATCGCTGTGAAATCAGAGTTTTAAATATTTATAAAAGAATGATCAAACCTGGAGACTAACTCTGACAACGATATTAAGGCAAGTATACCTATCGAACAATAGTATAGCACGTGTGCCTATGCGATTTCTGTAGACTTTCTCTATAAATGTCTGACTAAATTGTTATTATGATAGTGTGACTGACTTGTGAGCTGTTGCTATTGTATTTGAATAGCACGTGAGGTTAGGTGTGTCTTTTTGTTCCATATGACTGTAAGGCACATATGGTGTGTGTTTGATGTTGGGCGAACTCATTTAACTGTTATCTGTCTGTAAGTGTGTTCTTCTTTTGAACAATTTCTAGTTCCCTGTTTCTGCTTCTGTAGTTTAGCTAGTTTGATCTCACACTAAGCTCGAGTAACTCGCCCCTATTATATTTCCCTTTCAGGTACAGTTATGGATTCTGTAATTAGGCTCAGTAAGCGAAGGTCTCGGACAGACTTGTGAATAGCAATTAAGCAGTTTGTGTTTTCTAGTTTTCACATTTGTTTTTGAACTGTAAAGATTTATAATACTGTGGTACCATTACTGTTTTAAACTTTGTTCGTACATTATGTTTTGTTACGTTTGCGAACGAATTTTTTTAAACGATTAAATGTTTTGGTTGGTTTTGAGATAAATATTTTTAGAAATGGAATTTTGGAACGACTGGTTTTTGTTAAGTTTTCCTACGATCACTTCGGTGATCAATGTAGTATCCTGAATTCGGTCCAGACTTCCAGGCTGGGTTTGGGGTGTTACAATTCAGGGATTTCTTCAACTTCGAGTAGATGAGGCACTAGGTGCCAATTTACTTCGGTTTAACCGATAATACACTGGGTGTCAATTTATATAGCATTGGGCGCAATTATTACTTCAAATTTATTCGACGAGGCACTGGGTGCCAAACTGGTGTGTTGGTTGGATCCGTGTATTCGTCCGAGTCCGAGTCATGTTAATAGTGGTAATCAAATAATAAAGTTCTGTAATTGATATTTAATGATATTTTATGTGAATTGAAAATGAGGTAGTGATTTGAAACATGAAAAATGAGATATGTTGTGATTAAATGAGATACATGAGTTATGTACTCATGAATTTAATATTGAATGGATAATGCCATTGTACAAACAAATGTGGTTTGATATGTGAAAAGCTATTTGTATAGCAAGTGTGTGAATTGGGACATTTGTTAAACAAATGAAATATGACAGCATGTGTAAGTTGAATATAGTATGAAATGATATGCTATTATGCTTGAATTCAAAAGGTTAAAATATGGTAATTGTGATCATGGACATTAATATGTGTTTATAATTCAATTGTGCATTTTGTATTCTCTTGTCTTTAAATGTTCAGATTATAGAAATATCACTGAGTTTTACTCAATGTACGGTTTTGTTTTTCCCGTGCGCAAGTTAGGTACTTCTCTTTTGATCGTCGATTCAACATCTAGCAATGATCTCAATCTCAAATGTGGTGATTTTTATCTTTTTGTGTTGGCATGTACCTAGGATGTCTAGTTGATAGTTATTTTGTGGATGGATTGTAAATGAAGTTATAAGTGTAATGTTGGTTTGAGTATATAAATGTATGTTTGTGTTTGAAGCCATAATTTGGCATGTTGTTTTGAATCAGTGCTTGTTATGTGTATGTGAATATAAGCTGATGTTTTAGGTAGATATAAGCTAGGCCAAATTGATATATTTTGGCATATTTAAAATTTTGATTTGAATGATGCATTGATGATATGTTTTGATGATATAAATGTGGTACCAATGAGGGTACATAGGTTAGGCACATAGGATGATTGTTTTGGCATGTTTTGAGTGTGTTTAATCGTGTTTTGAATAGATTAAACGAATGGTTTTTGAGTTGCTTAATGCCAAGCAAGTAGGAAATGGTAAACTTGTGGTTTAAGGCACATTTTAGGTCCACACGGCTAGATACACGGGCATGTAACTTGGTCGTGTGAGACACACGGCTAGCACACTGGCGTGCGAGTCCATTTTGAGGGTTACATGAGCATGGACATGACTGTGTTTCCCTACTTCGAATGCCCACATGGCCGTGTGACCCCTGCAGTTAAAATTTGAACTTTTTCCTAAATTTTTCCAATGTTTACGATTTAGTCCCAATTTGTTTGCAAAGTGATTTTTAAGCCTTGAAGGCTCGAATAAGGGACGTTATGCATGTTAATGATGAATTATATTATGATATTTTTTTTTGAAATTTTTTGAAATGAATGATTTAGATAGTGGTTACTCAATAATGTTTTGAAACTCTATTCCGGTGACGAATATGGGTTAGGTGTGTTACATTAATCTTATTCAGGCAATGGAGACGGGTTAGCGGTTACATGACATGTTTGGGTAACCATTTGTAATTGGTGTGTTCCACTAAATTGGCTATAATTGAAGCAGCCCTAATTACACTTTCCAATTCTTAGGGGAATGTGAGAATTAGAGTAATTACACAGATAATTACACCCAAATTCAATTTTAAAAAATTATTTATTATATCATAAGCATGACATGTATGATTGTTTAAGATGGTGATGACAAAAAAATTTCTTATATTATAAATCCTAAAAATTATATTTTAAAAATAATTTTTGTATTTTATAAAGTTATAACAAAAATATTATTTAAATCCTAAAAAATTTCTAAAGTTATGGCCAAAAAGTATATTATAAAAAAATTAAATGTTATGAAAGTCTTATACTATATTTATTTATAAAAATTTATGGCCAAGTATGGACATAACTTATTTATGTGTCCATGATATATATTATAAAAACAATATACTTATTCATAAAAAGTGTTATAGTTTTTTTGTCATAATTTATTTTTAAAAAGAATTTTTAAAGTTTATATTATTACTATGAAGTATTATAAAAAAAATTATCATAAAATTATATTATTTATAAAAAGTATTATGAAGGTTTAGGACAAATTATAGAACACTTTTTATAAATGTTAAATATTATAAATTCTATATTATTTTGACTTAATTTATGTATTATTAAAAGGGAGATAACCTAGCATAAGTTTTTCTCTAAATTAAGTTTATATATGTTTTTAAAATTAAAGCTACAGACTATTTGAACAGTGAACCTAAATATTATAAGATTCATGCTAATTATGCAAATAAAATGTAACATCCCGAAATTGGGCCTAGTAGAATTGGGCCCAATGGGCCTTGGGCGTAGGAATGTTTAAAATTTTCGAGACTATGAATGGCGTTATTGCAAATTGGACTTATTAGTTAAGTGAATTTGGGAGGTTACGAGTTTTCTAGGAAGTTCCGGGTTCAAGATGGGCTATAGGAAAAATGATGCACCTTGGCTATTGCAACGAGTTCCAATCAGCTTTCGAGACCAAGGCTAAGAGAAAGATAAGTAGCAGAAAAGGATGGCTTGATTCGGCCTTCATCAAAATAGAATAAGAGGAGTTTAAAATAACAACAAGTGGCTAGGTTCGGCTTAGCCAAGGGATGAGAGTTTCGGCTTAGTCAAGTCAAGCGAAGAAAGAACAAACAACATGAAATAAGAAGAAAGAACATTTACCTTGATAATAGGGATGAACCAAAATGAAGAATACGGTTTGACACTAGTAGCAAGACAACAAAGAAAGATCGGTAGTTTCGGTTTTCAAGAGAAGATGAGTGAAAATAATTAGTCACAAAGGCTAGGTGTTTTCGGCAACAAGGAAGAAAAGAAGAAACAAAAATGCACACTAAAGGCTTGAAAAATTCGGCAAAGAGAAGAGGAAATTTGGAGAGAAAGAAAAATGAGACAAAAAACTAAAGAGAAACAACCTCTCAAGCACTAAAATTGCCAAAAACTCCTAGCAAAATTTGGCTATCCTCTCCCTAAGCCAAAACCGTCCATGCCTTGGCAAAAAGGTCAAAATTTGCCAACCAAAACTTTCCATAACATTTTCCTCTCTTTGTGCCAACATGTTCCATATACTTTCCCCTTTCTTTTGATTTCTTCCCCTACCTTCATCCTTTCCTAATTTCCTTAGCCGCCTTGCCAAAATTAAAAAGTCCACATTGCCCTATTTACTAGATTGGCCGACACTTAGGGACAGAACACAAAAAAAATAGTCAAAATTTGCACATTATGGGATTTGAACCTCCTCCCTCAAAGTACTTTATGTGGCGCCATATCCCCTTTACCAATTGCTCATTTATGCTAGTAAAATGCACACTTATTTCCTTAGGTCTTGATGCTACTTGCCTACTCTCCTTAAATGCTTAAACACAACATTTTTTCCTATAGCCCATCTTGAACCCGGAACTTCCTGGAAATCTCGTAACCTTCCAAATTCACTTAACTAAGAAGTTCAATTTGCAATAACTCCATTCATATTCTTGAAAATTTTAAACATTCCTATGCCCAAGGCCCACTGGGCCCACTTGTTGTTATTTTAAACTCCTCTTATTCTCTTTTGATGAAGGCCGAATCAAGCCATCCTTTGCTGCTACTTATCTTTCTCTTAGCCTTGGTCTCAAAAGTTGATTGGAACTTGTTGCAATAGCCAAGGTGCAAGGTCAGATTTTAGAATCTAGTAGGGAAGGATCGCGATTGTGGTAAGTGACTCTTGTGAGTGAGTACTTTTGGACTTTTTGGAACCTTTAAGAAATCGAGGCTAACTTTTGATCGATTTTATTTTTAGGGGGCAATGAAGAGTGTTTCTTTATGGAATCCTAATCAAGGTGTGTAATCCCGTACCTTCCGAATATATGTTTGAAATGGTGTGTAATCTCGCATCTCTCTAAATGTTTGCATGAAATATTCTGTGATTCGGTCGAAATACCGAAGAAAATCAGAAACCGGCATCCGTGATCACTCGGGCGTGCGTAGGTTCGTAGTGGTAACCATATTTTGCAATGAAATAGTTTTGGTTAGTAGTAGTGATGTGATTTTGAAAAATCACGGAAAATAGGAGAAAAGGGATTAGAAAGTGAATAAGATATCGAATTAAAGCTTACTGTGTCTATTTTTATAATGGAAGAAGCGGAGAAGGAAAATGAATTTTAAATTCTATGATATTTTAATTTTAGTGAGACTGGTTCTGATTGACTTCGTGGTTCCCTGTTCTGTCTTGGAAAAATCGTATAAAATTGTACAAAGTGAATTATGAGTTATATTTTATATGTATATGAAACACCCCAGACCCAGCCCACGAGCCTTGACCGGATCTGGTATGTTCCCCGGTGTAAACCGTTTCAAATTCTTTTGTTACTTTGCGAAAAACTTGTGCGATTTTTAAAAAATTGTTTTGGGTTGGGCTTGTGTTGAAACGGATTCGATTTTATTTTGAAAGCCCCTTTTTAATATTAAGTGATAAAACATATAGAGTATATTTTTTTTTTTAAAAAAAATAAATTACTTAGTCTTTAACTTAATAAAAATTTGTAACATAATTAAACAATAAACAGAAATAAAATGGTTCACCATGGCCTTATGGCCTTATTACATCAAACAAATCCAAATAGTTCAAAGTACTTAAATGAAATAAAAATGTCCATTAAAAATAAAAAATCCAAGTTGAGCATGGCCACCACAAGTTCTGCCGTCCCGGTCCATCACTGTTCATCACCTGAAACATGTTCCCACAACGGGGTGAGTCAACAGACTCAATGTGTACACAACACTAAAATTTAACAGATCAGGCATTCCTTATCATTTCACATGCATATTCATAAACAAATAAATTAATGATGCAACCCATACCCAAACCTAGATGCCATCCGCTACACATCCCCGTACCAACCAGCACACCGTGGGGACTACTAAGTTAACCCTCCATCCGCTACACACCATCGAAGGCAGTCGCTACAGTCGACGTGCTCATCGCCCATATAAAATTTGTGGCATAGCCACCGGATAGTATAATTGTGTCATGAGACACCACATTCAGATTATGTAACTGAAGTTACCACATTCAGATAATGTGACCGAAGTCACCGCATTCAGATAATGTGACCAAGTCACCACATTCAGATAGTGTGACCGAAGTCATCACATTCACTTTGCCTTTTTCATATAACCCGAATGCCCCATTATATTCATATCATGCATATTATACTTAAGTTCACATTCTTATAACTTTTCACATGTTAAAGATAAAATATTTCGTAATCCTAGTAGAAGTAAGAAACGTACCTGAGTACTTTGTACCATAACACGGTACCTTAGCCATATTTACATTCTTATAAACATGCAAATTGCCATAAATCTTATTAAAAGTTAGTCTAGGGTACACACCTGATTCACTTAATAAATTCCTTGAGATCCCGAAAGATCGATCTATTGCCTTAGATCTTAATCCCTACATTCGGCCAACATTTAATAATTAAACCAAAAGCCTATTCGGCTACAAATCCAAATCCTAGTAGGATTTATACACTTAAGACTTGCCTTCCAATTTCCAAATCCCGAAAGTATTCCTTGCCTTATATGTCTGTCGAAATCCCTATAACTACATGTTAGATCAGTTTCTAACATTAAAACTTAAAACAAGACCTTTGGATCTTATAGTTTCTTACCTTAGATCCCGAAATATTCCTCTTTGTAGTCGACAGTTGTAGAAACCCGAGAGATCCCCTTAATACTTCAGTCGACTGCTTCCTTGCTTAGATTCACAGGGAGATTGGGCTATGGCTTCTAATGGAGAGGAAAATATTCGGCTAGGTTCCAACAATTACTTAATTTCGGCATGACAAAAGAAAAGAAAGAAAAGAAGAGAGGAGAGCACTAAGAATTCGGCAGAGAAGAGGAAGAAGCAAAAATTGATGAGTAGCCCTCCTTCCTTCCTTTTATAGCCGAAATTATCATCTAAGGAGTCCCTTACTTGGCCACCACTCCTCTATCTGATAACTTTATCTTTTAATTATCATAAATAAAAGAGTTTAATCCAACATTTATCTCTTCAAAATAATCCAATTTAAAAATCCTTTATTTATCACCTTTTTAATCGAATATTTATGAAAATAAAACACCTCCTTTCTAGAAGCATATGCCGTCCACCTCAGTCTTCTGGAAGCAAAAATAAAACTCCTTTTTATTTGCTTCCCAAGTGACTCGAACCCAGGCCCATTCTTCTTGCATATGGGCCATTTCCATAGGCCCTAAGTGGCATCTCCAGGCCATCTTTCCAAGCCTGTTTGTGTGTCAAATTTCACAAACTTTTTCTTTTAAGGCCACCTTGCCTTTATTTCCTCTTTTAAACCTTAAAACTCGACATTTCTAGGTCATTTCTAAGTTTCCAAAAATTTTCGATCGGCTCTGTAAACTTGCCATTTCCTTACATTTCCAAGTTTCTAGAAATGTGTACTTTCCATTTTTGAATCATTTCCTTACATTTCCAGGTTTCCAAAATTGTTCATTTCCATGCATTTCTAGGTTTCCAAAAATGTTCATTTCCATTTCATTTTCATACATTTCCGAGTTTCCAAAAATATTAAAAATTTATTCATAGTACTTAAGACTTGTCATTTCGTACAATTAAACTGAAAATGCATAGGCCCTTTTCAGGATGTTACAGTATAGATTCCTTAGTGAGTCTATTTTCAATAGAAACAAATGGGAGTAGTATATAAAAACCATACAGTGAGATATTTGAAATTAAGTTAAGAGAGGTCAGAACTATTGGATAGTGAAACAAGGGAAACTTTAAGGAATAAACTGTAGTAAATGGTTAAGCCAAAAAATATGGAAAAATTATAGTAAGAAGATATATGAGCCTAGTTTCAAGGAACATTTACGGATCTAAATTTTGAGTTTCCTAACTCGAGTTATAGTCAATTTAGTCAGTATGACGCGGATGGACAGTTTCAATTTTTATGCTCAAATTAGTAGTTAAGTCTAAGTTACGAAATTACCAAAATACCCTTGAAGGGTAAATTACCGAAATACCCCTAGGTTGCGAGATTACTGAATTACCCTTAGTGGGTAAAATTATTGAATTATGAAAATGCCCCTATGGGCCGATTTGATTGAATGCCTTAATGGGCCAAATTGCAAAGTGTTATAATGGGCCGATTTGATTGAATGCCTTAATGGGCCAAATTGCAAAATGTTATAATGGGCCGATTTGATTGAATGCCTTAATGGGCCAAATTGCAAAGTGTTTTAATGGGCCGATTTATGGTACCAAATTTCTAGATTTATGATTATTGTTTATATTTGTAAATATTATGCTTTATTATGTATGTTGCATTTACATAATTTGCATGGGATGGGAAAAATGTTGAAGAGAAGTGATTCTGGTGGCACTTTTGTTAAGATGATTCAATCTGATTCTGGTGGCTCTGCCACATATTCTGGTGGCTCTGCCACAAATTTTGATAATGGCTATGTGCCTAACATATGAATTAACGACTATGTGTCGATCATATTTACCCAAGGCTGTGTGCCGGTTATATTGCCGTGTATGATATTCTGGTGGCTCTGCCACAATTTGTATAGTGGCTATGCCACGCATAATTCTGATTCTGGTGGCTCAGCCACAAATATTATAAATGGCATCTTGCGTGTGAATTAAATGGCTTCGTGCCTGCGAATTAAATGGGTTTGTGCCTGTGATTGGTGTGTTTGGAGGGGTGGGTTGACTTGATCCCCACAGGTGTGATGGGATGGTACGGGTGGTGTGTAGTGGATGGATTATTAGGATGGGTTGGGTTGCATATATTGCACACATACATTTGTCATATATATATTCTGTTTTGCTATATGGGCTTCGGCCCAACATTATGTTATAGGGGCTTAGGCCCAAGTTATTGCTAAATGGGTTCAAGCCCAGTGGACAAGGGTAAGGGGATTTCAAAATCGATTAACAAATGAATTTCAAAATAAACTTCTACAAATATTTTTAACACGAAAATTTTCTCTCGAGCTATTAACGATGTTTTCAAAAGTCACGTTTTATAAGATCATTAGTTCAAATATATCGATTTATCAATCAATCTTCGAGGTTAGTAGTATTTTATCAAATATTTCAGATCAAACTTGTTTTCTTGATTTTTAACAAAGTAATACCTATTTTAGTACGAATAAAAAGGGTTTAACATGTTTTGCTCATGTGACATACCAAATCTGCTCGTAACGTATAGGCCTGGTTTGGGGTGTTACATAAAAAAAGCTTTCTTACACCATATCATGGGGTATGATACCATTTGAGAGAATTGTGTCCCACACAAACACCATAGACAACTTGCGCACTTTTTAATTTGGCACATTCAACGCTTCGCAATGTCATTGAGAAGACATTTTTTTTTGTTTTCTTTTAAATATTTCTCATATTAATAACATCACTTTAGTATAAGTGAAACACCCCAAACCCGGCCCACGAGCCTTGACCGGATCTGGTATGTTTCCCGGTGTAAACCGTTTCAAATTCTTTTGTTACTTTGGAAAATCTGGGTTTTTGAGAGAGAAATTATTTCTGGGTTGGGCTCGAGTTGAAAACAAGTTTAACTTATATTGGAAACCCTTTAGTTTAGGCGACAAAACACTTAGGATTTATTTTGAAATAAAATTACTTAGTCTTTAAATTCATAAAATTTTCGTAACATAATACTTAAAAGTAAAATAAAATAAAATAGTTCCCTCTGGCCTTATTACATCAAATAAATCCAAATAATTGAAAGTACTTAATTAAAAATAAAAAGTCCAAATCGTAAAATTTCTTGCTGTGCATGGCCACCCTTAAGCTCCTACCGACCCGGTCCATTACTGATCATCACCTAAAAAAAATTCCCACAAAGGGGTGAGTCAAACAGACTCAATGTGTACACAAACACTAAGTCTTAACAAATTCAGGCATAACAAATAATACACATTCATATCATAGTATACAATTAATGATGCATTCCCAAACCCAAGCCTAATTAGCCATCCGCTACACTTCCCCGTACCAACCTGCACACCGTGGGGACTACTAAGTCAACCCTACATCCGCTACACACCATCGAAGGCAGTCGCTGCAGTCGACGTGCTCATCGCCCTTATAAATATTCATGGTCTTAGGTCACCACATTCAGATATCGTGGTCTTAGGTCACCACATTCAGATTTCGAGGTCTTAGGTCACCCCATTCAGATATCGTGGTCTTAGGTCACCACATTCAGATATCGTGGTCTTAGGTCACCACATTCACTTCCCCTTTTCAATAACCCATATGCCCCATATCATACATATTATGCACTATCATGCCAAATTTCACATTCTTATCACTTATCACATGTTAAATATAACATATTTCATAATCCTAGTAGGAGTAGGAAACGTACCTGAGTACTTTGTACCATTGTATGGTACCTTAGCCATACTTTTCACATTCTTAATATCACATACATATATTATTTAAACATTGCCATAAAACTTATTAAGAAATAGTGTGGGGTACACACCTGATTCGCTTAACAATTTCACTGAAATCCCGAAACCTGATCTACTGCCTTAGATCCTTAACTACCTTGGTGCTGATTTCACTATAAATCAAATCCCAAAAACTTTGTGCTATACCTTCCTTCTGGATTCTAAAATCCCAAAAAGATTCACTTGCTTAGGGAGTTGTCGAAATACCTATAGGCTCATATTAGATCCGATCTCAACCTTAAACATAATAAATGGCCTTTGGCCGAATATTCACATGTCTTACCTTGAATCTTTAAATCCTGAAAAGTAGTCTCTTCTCCCTGGTCGTCGACAATAGACAAAATCCTGAAAGAACCCTTACTATAGGAGTCGACACACCCTCGCTTGAAGTCCCACAAATATTCGGCTATGGAGATTAGATAGTGATCAAAAAGGTTTCGGCTTTTGGTGTTAATGGACAATCGTCTAGGCCTAAGAGATCTGCTTTCGGCTTTTGGAAGGTTAAGAGAAAAGAGAAAGGAAGAGAGGAAAGGTGAAGAAATTGGCTTGTCTTACTAGGGTGTTCGGCTTTGGCAAAATAGCAGAGAAAGGAGAAGGATTGCTAGAGAATTTTCGGCAGATAAACAAGAAAAGAAAGAATGAAGATTTGGCCTCCCTTTTCCTTTTATTGCCGAAATTACTAGGCCAAGACTCCCTTACTTGGCCATCACTCTCCCTTATTTTCCTCCTTATCTCCTTATTTAAAATTAAAGAAATAATCCTTGAATTATCCACCTTTTATCTCTTTAATTATCACTTTATTCAAATTAAAAGAATTTAATCCAACAATTATCTCTTATCTCTTAATAAAAAAATAATACTAATAATATTCCATCATTATCTATCTATTTACCGAATTTTAAAAAGGATAAAACGCCTCCCTTTTAGTGCCTTAATGCCGTCCATAACCTCCCCTTGTGCTGAAAAAATAAAACTTTATTTTACTTCCCACGCGACTCGATCCTTGGCCCATTTGCCTATATATGTGGCGTCACTTGCTAGGCCCTTAAGTGGCGCCTTGTAGCCATTTTACCAAGGCTATTTGTATGTCATATTTCACATACATTTTCTCTTAAGACCACCTTGCTTCATGTCCCTCTATTAAACTTTAAACTTGGCATTTCTAAGACATTTCCTTATATTTCCAAGACATAAGACAAGACATTTCCTTACATTTCCAAGACATTTCCTTACATTTCCAAGACAAGACATTTCCTTACATTTCCAAGACATTTCCTTATATTTCTAGGACATTTCCTTACATTTCCAAGACAAGACATTTCCTTACATTTCCAGGTTTCCAAAAATATTCACTTTCCTCTTTTAAACTTAACATTTCTAAATTATTTCCTTACATTTCCAAGTTTCCAAAAATGTTCATAATACATTCATAACACATAAGACATGTCATTTCGTACAACCAAATCAAAAATGCATAGGCCCACATTCAGGATGTTACAATAAGATAAAAAATGTGGACCATACTAACATGTTGTATATTTTATAACTTCAATTATAGGTGGAATTGAGATGATCTATGTATTTCGAAGAGTACATGGAAGAATGAGATTTTGATAATCTTAATGATGCAGATTCAAATTCAGATGATAATGAACTTAGTCAAGAACTAACAGATGATGATAAGAATTAAGAAGCATATATTAAATATTAAATATTGAATAACCCAATGAATATGCACTAGAACAATAGACAAAATTGCATATGATGCTTATTTTTCTTACTATTTTTATCAATAACCGTGTTATCATCTAGTTTTTTAGACTAACATAATTTATATAACGTGTAACACCCTGGTTTAGGGGCTATGCATGTTGGGTATAACTCAAGTGCTAGTAGGTTTTTGGTATGCTTGGGTGTGTTTTAGAGGTTTTGAGAATGCTCGGATTAAAGGGGAAGACTTTGGAAAATTTTGGATTTTTAAGTATTAAAGGGGAGCTTGGCTTTGGAGGTCTTAAGAGAATTAATTGGGAAGTTAAGACACAAGAATTGAGCTGGTAGAGTGGCAAGGGAGATGCCACTTAGAGCATGGGGAAGGTGACGCCTCAAGGTGCAAAGGGGGCCAGAGTTCGAGCTGCTAAGGCAGCATTTTGCTTTTGTTTTTGCGTCAGGAGAGAGGGAAGTGATGGATTCGGCTATGGCACTTAAAAAGGGGAATTTGACTGAGTCAAATTATTTTAAATGGGTGGCTAGGAGAAGAGATGAGTTGGCTTTGGTTTGAATTTTTTGAAAGGTTGGTGGAGAGTAAATTTAGGAGTAGAAAAAGGGATTGGATGAGAGGAGGAAGTGTTGGACGGCTAGGGGGTTCTCTTGAGGGCATTTTCGGCATTGTTGTATGTGCTTAGGAGTGGCCGAATTCTATAAATAGGGGGTGCTCACCCTTTTGTCATCCTTTTCACCATTTATCCCCTCTCTGCCGAAAGTTGTTTCTTTCCTTTTCCTCACGTATTCTTTTCCTTTGCGAGTAAGTCAAAGAAACCCTTTTCTTTCTCTTATTCCTTATAGCCAAAACCAAAAGTGGGCATAGCCTTTTGTGTACCTATTTCCCTCTTCCTTTGTACCTTTCTTTTAAACGTTGCTTAAACCGAAATCACCTCCAAAACTTGCTATTGCCGAATACCCCAACACCATCTAAAAGCCTTTCCAAACCTTTCAGTCTTTTTAGCCGAAGGGGATCTATTGTTAAGCCGGCGTGAGAGGAGCACTTGGGGTCATTTAAATTCGGCTACTCATCAAGTGACTAAGTAGCATCCGGGATTCAGGTGGTTGGTAAGCAGTACGTGGTAGGTGTTTGGCCAAAGGCCACTTCTTGATGTTTATTTGGTATAGGAGCCGAATCTAATATGGTTTCCTCTAGGGATTTCGACAAGCCTTTAGGTGCAACGTGTGACTTCGAGGTTTAGTTGATCGTATCAATCAAAAAGCGTAATCATCGCATCGCTTTTTCTTGATTAATTGTTTATTAACATATATTCCTATGTATGAATGTGTGGTAGCCGACATTAAAGGCTAAGGTAATGGACACCCTTGTTGGGGTAATCGGTTAGCAGGTTAGTCATTTGTGATATTAAATTATTTATGGTGCTCGCTTTGATATGGTAATGAGCATGTGATTATACTCACCCTATATGTGATTTGACATGATGCATTGGCATATGTGCATGGGGATTGGCTTGATCAAAGAAGGACAGGTACATATTATGTACGTGGTCTAATGATAGCTTTGGGCTACATTAGCGCTTGATGATTAGTCAGGTGCTACATCAAGGAGATGTTGGCTAGGTGCCCATCTCGGCGGTTGATGGCTGTGTGCATCATCGTAGATGGATAATTGTGGGATCACTTAGGTGATCGGTGGCACGACCACGGCCTTGTGCAAAACAGTGCGCCGAGGTAAGTTATGTGGGATCACTCGGTTGTGATCGGTGGATTAGCCACGGCCTTGGGCAGGGAGTCTGCTAAGGTTGGCATATTGGATGGACTTAGGTTGGTTTGGGTCATAATTGCATATCTGTTGATATGGGCTGTGTGGGTATGGGCTAGGCCCATACGTGAGGGAACTTGTGTAATGATTATGCACTGAGTCGGTGGACTCACCCTATTTTTCTCAAACCATTTCGGTGAAGCATGAACGTTGGACCGGGTTGAAGTGGATGCAAGGTGGCCCATGTCTTTGCAGAGGAAGATGTTTTGATAGTTTTATGATATTTTACTATTAAAGTATTTTATTTGATTAGGTTTGTAATAAGGGCCTTACTTTTATTATTTTTGATATTATTTTAATTACGTCTTGATTAAATTAAACCATTATGTAAAGATGATTTTATTTTAGCAACCAATTTATTCAAAGTATATATATATATATTTATTTTTACATCAAAGTTTTAATATGGATTATTTTTAATAACAAAGTTTTATCTATAATTTTAATAAAAGACATGGTTTTCAAAAAATTAACAAAATTTTCAAGTTTTATTCTAAGTCAAAAAGATTTTCAACCATCTTTCCGCAGTGACATAACCAGATTCGGTCAAGGCTCGTGGGCCGGGTTTGGGGGTGTTACATAACGATTTGATTTTAATTTTTGTTACTTGTTTGGAAACTCTTTTCATCTTACTAATTTTTTTATAGTAATTAATATTTTTTAAAAATATAAACTATATAACTCTATAATTATAAATTGTACTATCAAACATGACACATGGAATCACTATATAATGATACTCAATCAGCCAAATACATCTAGGGAATTACAATTATTTCCAATTACAAGAGAGTTTAATTACTACCCTAATAATTACATATTTGTGAATATATATGAATATATGTGTATGAATACGATTATTGTGGCAAAATCTGAGAATTTGGTTACTCTGAAAATTATGATTATGAGTTATGAGATATTAATTATGGTTGCATTGTAAAACCGATACTATGAATTGAATTGCTATCTATGATTATTTCATGCAATGTTAATTAATGTGTCTTAATAACTGTTGCTTTGATTTATTTTTGTAAACGAACTCATATTGAGCGTCAATGTAACACCCGATACCCGGCCTAGACGTTATGGCCGAATCTGGCGGTGTCACATTAAAGTGTTTAGCGTAAAACTTGTTGTCGTTGAAATCCTCAGAATCGATTAATTATTTTGTTATTAAACGATGATTGCAAAATGGGTTGTTCATTTCCAAAGCGTGCATCATTAAAAGCTAATCACTTTTAATACGTTACTAATTTTCAAAATCTCATTTATTGCGGAAGTTTTTTAGGAAATGTTGCGAAAACATGGTGTCTTTGAAAACAGTTACCTTTTGAAAACCCGCCTTTTTCTACAACTAGTAGTTTATATCAAACTAAATAAATAAAACCCCCAATTTAAAGTTTATAACTTTAAAGAGGCCTTATTACATAAAAATACCCAAATTCAGTTACTTATAAATCAAAAGCTAAAAACGAAAGCTGATGAGGTTGTGTGGCCATCATCGAGTCCCTCGTAGCACTGACCCACCTACGACTGGGGATTACCTGTATAGTTAAATAGAGGGTGAGTTTATGAAAACTCAGTATGTAATCCCTTAACAAGCAAACAGTCAATTAAACAGTAGATAAATGCAGTTTGGGCCTGAGCCCGTTACAATAACAGTCCAGTTTAGTGTAGGCCTAAGCCCTTTCTTGTAATAGTAAACGATTGGGCTTGAGCCCATCACAATGCCAGTAATCAGTAGGGACTTTGCCCAATTTCAGTAATAGTACCAGTAGGGCATTGGCCCATAACAGTAACAAATATCAGTCATGCAGTGAACAGTATATAATATCATTAATCGATGCAGTAACAGTACAGTATCATTAATCAGTGCAAATATGTAGATAGAAATCCTACCCAATCTAGCCTTTACACACCACTCTGTCCCACCAAACACACCATGTGGGGATAAAATCAACCCACCCAGCCAGACACACCAAGATTAGCACCAGTTGCGGCACTAAACAGAATTGCACCAAAGTTTCCAGTAAAACAAACGACATATAGCCATCAGTAGGTCCATAGTTGTGTTGGGCGACCTGTGCGACCTTATCAGTACAGTACACTTCCTCCAAATATAACAACCCATCCCCATGCAATATGTCGTGACATAATATCATACGTGTATGCAAAATGTCATGCTCAATCATAGTCATACATATCATAGAGCAAATCAGTCATACATAGCATAAGGTCATAACAATCATTTCATCTCTTAGGGGTATAACAGTCATTTTACCCTATGGGGGTATTTCAGTCATTTTATCCTATGGGGTATTTTGATCATTTTACCCTATGAGGGTATTTCGATCATTTTACCCTGTGGGGGTATTCCAGTCATTTTACCCTATGAGGGTATTTCAGTTATTTTCCCCTATTGGGGTATTTCGGTCATTTCACCCTATGGGGCATTTCACCCTGTGGGGGTATTTCGATCATTTTACCCTGTGGGATATCTCAGTCATTTTACCATATGGTATTTCGGTCATTTTACCTTATGGGGGCATTTCGGTCAATTTACCCTGTGGGGGTATTTTGGTGCAGATATCGACCTTTCAGGAGGTCCGCAGTTACCTTGAGTGACTCCGGTAACCTAAACGGTCATAACGGTGTAAATGGGCCCAAGGCCATACCCGACCCAAGTGGGCCCACACGCTCGTGCGGCTCGTTCAACCCAGATTTCGCCACGGCTATGAGACCTACATACCCTAGTCCAATATTTGCCACAAATCGTGGATTTCATCCGTGTGGGGTCCACAAGCCCGTTGGGCTCACACGGCCCACTTTGGCCCAACATGGCCTATTCTGCCTAAGCCCATGAAAATGCTCATGGAGGCCTCTATAGTCATATGCCTGTGATTCATGGGCTGGGTTTGACCATACGAGCGTTCGCATGCCCATGTGACCTCAAAGTCTAATCTTCTAGCCTTTCGGCTTTTTGACTTTTACCGTTTTACAGTCAAAACAATGTGAATATGCACCTGTTTACGCAACCGCTCTAAGTTTCTCAAGCACCCAACCTTGACTGAGTAATATGCGATCTACTCCTCTTAGATCGCTGACTAAAACGATTGAACACTACTTGCCGACTTACTGTAATAATAACAGACCTCATCAGGTAGAATCATTCACAAGTGTCTTAAATCCATGAATATCAAACTTGCAGAAACATAGGGATATTCGGCCTATGCTCAAAAAAACCAAGGTAATACTTTTACCTTAACTGAACGATGAACGAAAAAGGTTTTGATTGCTTCAGTAACTTGCACCCCTCCACTCCACTGAAATACCTAGTACCCAACAAACCACCACATCGCATGGAAAGGACAAGAATCGCAACTAGAACACGTAAGAAGAAGCATTCGGCTTTCGGAAAAGATAGAAGAAAATGGATTTCAACACATAAAGAAATAAAAGAGAATCAAAGGAGGGAACTTATGAGTACCTACCGATTCGTCAGAACTCTTGCAAGACCGAAACCACAACACTACAACAGATTACGGGAACAATCGGCCAAAAACCCGAAAACAGAAAAACACCGAAAGAAAAATATAGAAAGGAATGAGGGATATATTGTTCGGCCAGATTTGAGAAAAGAAAATAAAAACAAGGGAGAAGAGCGAATCAGCTAGGATAGAAATCAAAAAGAACCAAAAGCCGATAAATGAAAGAAAAGAAAAGGAGAATTTGGCATATGCTAACACCAAAATGTTCCTCCAATGCTGAAAATGTCAAACATTTTCCCTAGCTGAATTCTCAAAGCTAGAGTTCCCCCGAATGACACAACACTTCCTTTCAATCAAACTCCTTGATTTTCTCCTAGTAACTCTCCCCTTATCCCTCATGAATTCTCTCTATGACCAGTTCAAACTCCATTCAGCAGTATTTCAATCCAACTCTTCCACCCACACGAATTAGGCAACAAAATAAATACTCCTATTTTGATGCACCACCACTCGAACCTTATACCCCATGTACACTCCACACGCCCCTTACCACTAGACCAACAACTCTTTTGTATCATATTTTAACCACAATAATTTACAAACCTACTATCTAGATCTAAGGATTTTATTCACTTAAAATAAAAATTTTGCCTAAGCCAAGGCTTGAACCCCTGACTTCTCAGACACTTCCGAACACTCCTAAATCACTTAACTACTGAAGCAGACATTCATTTATGTCACTTTCTTGCACAACTAAATATTTATGAGCAGTCTCCTAATTGTTCCCTTGTTCAAAACCTATTTCTTCTAGGCCCAAAATTCGGGGCATTACAGTCAAAACTCACTCCCCCTTAAATTCTCATCCTTTCAGATAACCCACCAGGTTAGGACACGGACGAGGCATTCGGAGGGACTCAGCTTAGTTTCGTTTTTCTTAACATTTTTAGTTTCATTAATATTCTGTATTTCCTTTAAAAGATTATATTATTTATTTAGAAACCATGGCATGGGATTTAGGATTTAGGTTTGTTTTTATTTTGCATGACATTTTAATTTAACTCTTAAGATTTTATTCTATGATTATTAATTAGTATGCATGAACCCCCGATTTTCCTTAAAACCAATAGATATCATAGTTCTGCTATATTAAGGATAATAAAATGGTTTGTAACTATGTTTTCAACTAAATTAAATAAATGTTTTAAAATAACTTGCTTTGATAATCCTGCTAGGCCATCTCGGTGGCTGATATAGTCTCCTAAATTCAAGTCTGATGTCTAGGCCAGGTTGGGGAAGTTACGTTTCCCACTCAAATTTTCTTGTATTCACTCGAAGCCTGAAACGTTACCCCCACCCCAGCTTTTTTAATGTAACACCCCTCACCAGTATTCTATGCCGGAACCGGGTACAATGCATTACCGTACTTAACTCACTTAGTCATGCAACTTTAAACCATAAAATTCTCATTTTCAATCAAACATTCTCCTTAAGGGCCTACGAGGCCTTAAACATGTATACGGAGGGTTTCGAAATCCAACCGAGAACTTTTGTGCACTTAAGAATTTTTGTTTAAACAAGAGCCACAAGCCCGTGTAAAGTGGGACACGCCCGTGTGGGCAGGTCGTGTGGTCACACACGCCCATGTTCCTAGCTCGTGTGGGATTTATTTTCACTTCAAACCTACAGGGGTTTTCACACTGTTGGACACATGCCCGTGTCCTCGACCGTGAGTAAAAACCTGGGTATTCTATTTGTGACGTCAGCAACCTCATAAGGGGCACACGGACTAGGCACACGCCCGTATGGCTAGCAGGTGCTCGACACTGACTTGAAACACTAACATGCAGGGGACACACGACCTCGTCACACACCCATGGGACTGTCTATGTGTCTCACACGGCCTAGACACACACCCGTGTGCCTACCAGTATGGACATGAACAAGGCTATTTGCCAAGCTCTTTTTGTTACTTTAGCTCACATAACATGATCCCATACAACAAATCACCAATTAAGTCAATTTTTGCAACAAACACTTTCTTGAATAACCTCATATTTTCATAAATTAATCATAATAAGCCATCAACTATGGGAATATACAAAAGAGTTCATCTTTAAGGGAGCCAATACACACTTGGCTAAAATGACAAAAAAATTCACCTAGTCTAGCCCCTATACATGCCATACTTAAAATGCTAATTCTAGATATACCGAGATGAGCTGATAGTGTGGGTGATCTTCTAATTATCTTTGTATCCCGACCCAACTCTTTGACACTATAGAACAAGGAAAAGAAAAGGAGTAAGCTTTAAGCTTAGTAAGTTTACATGTAAACAATAAGCATTACAATATATGCTAATCAATAAATAGCATTATGCACTAAGCAAGAATAATCTACATTCTATATTCATGCTTACTCATTTCATCTCTTTCCACATTCCAACCGTATAACAAGCAAAATGCTCACATTTAATAGCATACATTCCCTGCACTTATCACCACAAAGCCACATGAAACAAACACTTAAACAATTTCTCAATGAACCATTGAAATAATACCAAACACTCAGTGGTTTCGCACATAGCCCACCATTAAACTATATTAGGGTGGTATCGCACATAGCCCACCAACAATATTTAAAGTGGTATCGTACATAGCCCACCAAATGATAATATAAATGATGGTACCGCACACAGCCCATCGTGAATGAATAGAAAGGTGGTATCGCACATAGCCCACCATTTATCTTTAATTAGACTTAGACAGGAATTACTCAATATCTATTCAATTCAATTCATCTCAATCATGAATAATTTCATCAATACAATGCACCATCTATAAACAACATGCATACTCGAAATGAGTAGTTTACACATAAACTTACCTCGGTCAAAACGTGTTAATCAACGGTCTATTCTGTAACCTTGCATTTTCTTCGGTCAAGGTCGTTTCCACACTCTTCTTGATCTATAATAGTGAAATTCACTCATTCAACTCATTCAATCACTTTATAAATCATAATACAACAAAATCTATACTTAGGCAAAAAATGACGATTTTGCCCTTACACTTTGGCATAATTATGATTTTACCCCTAGGCTCGTAAATCATTTCTCATCACATTTTCTTATTGAAAAAGCCTATTTGAACATTTATTTCTCTTACAACTACTCACAAATCCAACTATTTCATGCATTTAGTACCAAATTACAACATTTACATCTTAGTCCCATTTAGGTGTTTTCATGTCAACACCCTTCACAAAAGTTGTTTCTCATCTCCCTAACATTCATTTTATTCCATAAAAACTGAGATAACAACATAAATACTCTCATGGAAAATCCTTAAACTTTTAACCATATTGCAAATTAGTCCCCTCATTAGCTAGCTTAAGCTTTGGGGGTTCCAAAAGTACAATAATTATCAAATAAAACCACCAAAATCACTAACTTTCAAGGAAATACCTTGGCTGAAAGTTTGGTCTCTAAAATCCCCTATTTTCCCTTCAATTTTTAATGGAAGAAGAAAGATGAATAGTGAAAGATGATATCTTATCTTTTTATCTTATTTTATTCATTATTACTCACCTAATGTCACCAAATTTGACCAAAAATTTAATGCCCTTGTCTCCCTAGCCCCTATGGCCGGCCAAAACCTCCCAATTGGCCTAATTGCACATTAAGGACCTCCAATTAATATTCTATGGCTATTAGACACCTCTACCTTGTATAATGGAACTTTCCCACTTTATGCAATTTAGTCCTTTTTCACAATTAAACATACAATTGCTAAAATTAAAGCGCCAAAATTTTCATATAGCCAAATATTAATGCCATAACACATAAAATAATACCAAAATAATTTTCCTTAACCTCGGATTAGTGTTCCCGAGACCACTGTTTTGACTAGCCCCAAAATTGAGCTGTTACATTTAACCCTGATTTCATTGCGTGGCTCATTAATTTGCATGCCTTTTTGTTTCAGGTTGTTTACTCTGAATTTAACCCCAGCCAAGACCTTTTTTTGGCCCAACAATAACTTCCAACTGCTCTTTATTTTTTAACACATTTGTTGGTGAACTTCTATTTTCTCCCAACGAGAAGCCCAAAGTAGGCCCAACAACTTGACTACCCTTAAATAATTTCAACATTTGCAACCCCCCAAATTTTCATTCCAATTAGAAATTAAAAAGAAATGCAAGCCAATACTATGGTTTTGCTTATTTGTTTCCTTATTCGTGTTCCTTCTTGTAGGCCTCCATGAATGGCGTGAAAAAACCATCCATGAGCCAAACTCCTTAATTTCCACCCTTTTGTTTAATTCTGCTGGTGTTGACGATTTCACATTCATGTTCTCTTCCATCTAGTTTTCTGTCAATTCGTCTTGTGGTAGCTTAAGGCATACCTCCTTTTGATGGCCATAAAGGCCACAGCCAAAGCAAACATTTCGTAAGCCATCATACTCTACTCTTTGTAGTTTGCCTTCCACATGAACCTTAGCGATTAGAAGATGATTGAGATCAACACTTATTGCCATCCTCGCAAATTGGCCACACAACCTATTTTCCATTTGATTATCCTCGTTGATCACTTGGCCAATTGAATTACTCACTGTTTCTAGTAAGAATTTTTTGTAAAAGGGTCCTGAGAAACCTGAGAGCTAGATCTAAACCACTAAATGATTCGGAAGGCTTTGAGAAGTATTGAACAAAGATGACCATGGCTAAACTGTTAGGTATTGGTCATACTTCGTCCAAGGACCTTCAATTAGTGCCTTGTTATAATCTTCTTTTGACTGAAACTTAACGAAATAGTAATCATTTTCAAAGTTTGATAGCAAGCTAATTTTGTGTGTTTAATTTACTTATTTTTGGTGAAATTTTGAATAGAATGCTACTAAGCTTGTGATTTCTTGTTTAAATTTTGTCAGGACACAATTGGATTGTCAAAGTTCAAATAAACAAGCAAATTGGGCTAAATTGTAACAAAAAGTAATAAAAGGGGCCGAATTGAAAAGTTACAGAATTAGTGGCTCATTAAAAATCAGATTTTGAAGTTGTCAAACTCTATAAATGGAAAAAAACATGATTTTAGTTGGTTATTAGGCATAACCTTAGGAGTAATCATGTTAAATTTAGCATATGAGAAGTGTATAAATACCTTGTAATGGTGGCATGGAAAGACACACATGAAATTGAATTACAAACAATTTTTTCCCTTTTTACGCATTTGTGGCTAAGCTACTGCCATTTTTTTGTTCCCTTATTTTTTTGGTTAAATTGCTCTTTAAGTCCTTTCTCCTTCTCACCTATCACCATTTCAATTAAATTCATTCTCTTAATCCAACAAAGCATGATTAATCTCATGCTCAACTAAACCCCATTTAGCCTTAGGCCAATTGTCATTTCGGTCGAAAATAGTGAGATATGAACCCGCGCTAAAGCTTTACAACACGGTATTCATTATCTCTCTGGTATATGGGATAGTCATATTTGTCCCTTAAAGTTAATCCAATTTCAGCTCAATGTGTGCATTGGGAGGGAGTTGTTCTGATGTACAGTTGGGGAGATGAGTCGGTCGTCTACCATATTTGAGTTCCCGTGATCAAATTGGTGTGTCCAATTGGAAAAAGCTAGTTGGGTTCCGTCAAGGGGGTGATTGGATTTAAACAAAACCATGTGATTGAGGTCATTAATTTGAGTTGAGCTTTCCTAGATCGCAAGACTGATGAGATCTTAAATTGCAGACACATGTTACATGGTTAGATAATCGGTAAGGGTTGATTTGCAGGTCGTACCAGAAGAAACTACACAAGGAAGAGTTGGCAGTTGAGGCGTCCTTAATCGCTATAACCAACTTATCATTTGGAAGAAAGAAATCCACTTTCAACGATCGATTCGAGTTTGTGTGTACCGAGGCTAAGGTTAAGCATTCACATATTTGATTTACCAACGTAATTTAAGTTAACTTATTTTTTGCAATTATCATTCTGTTTTTATTTTATTTTATTTTATATTTGTTTTTTGTCAACTAAATTCTGTTTTATTTATTTTTCAGTTCTGCACGTATAGGTTGTGGTCGCGAGAACTATCTAGAGTCAAGAATATGGTCATGTTAATAGGAAAATTAGGAATCCTAGTCCCTGTGGAATCGACCCTACTACTTTATAATATTTTTTAATTCAATTAGAGCGTAAGAAATTATATTTGGTGGTTTCGACGCCCATCAAATTTTGGCGTCGTTGTCGGGGATTGGAAATAATTCTAATTTGCATTTATTTTACTTATGACCAGGTCAGAACTGGAGACCTTGGAGTTTGACTCAAAAATTGAGAAGTTAGCTTGAACATTGTGAAGATAAGCTGTTCGACACAGAAAACAATCGCAAGTAAAATACGAAGCACTGTCTTACACGGAATAAATTGAGGATACACATAGTGAACCAAAAAAAATGGCGAATCAAATTGTTCGGCAACTCACTATAGCCCCGGCTGAGCAACAATTGCTATGTATAACTTATCCGATGGGGGGAACACCATTTGAACTAAAGTCAGGCTTAATTAATTTACTTCCCACTTTTTGCGGTTTGCAAAACGAGAACCTCTACACTCATCTTAAAGAGTTCTACATGGTTTGCCTAAGTATGAAATCTCAGGGAGTAATCGAAGATCAAATTAAACTTTGAGCTTTTCCTTTTTTGTTAGCTGACTCTGCTAGAGAAAAACTATTTTATTTACCTCCAAGATCTGTTAATACATGGTCTGATATGTCTCGTTTGTTTTTTGACAGGTTCTTTTTAGCAACTCAGACATCTGAATTAAGGAAAGATATTTTTGGAGTACGACAAAAGGAGACCAAATCATTTTATAATTATTAGGAGTGATACAATAAGTTGTGTGCAAGTTGCCTACAACATGGCCTAACTGAACAATCACTTCTTCAGTATTTCTATGAGGGATTACTCCTTATGGAAATGAAGATGATTAATGTCATCAGTGGAGGAACACTTGTTAACATGACTCCTCAAAGAGCAAGGTAATTGATTTCAACCATGGCTAGGAATTCGCAATAATTTCAAACAACTAGAAAACCCACGAGAAGGTTTTATAGGCAAAGTACTCCAACCTTAGAAGATAAAATTGACAAGCTCACTAATGTAGTTCAAAATTTGCTTACAGGAAAAACGAACCCAACTCAGTTGTGCGGGATTTGTACCATGGCTGAGCATTCAATAGACTCATGTCTAATTTTACATGAGGATGCAGCTGCACAAATAGATGCCATTGGGAGCTTCCCAGGGCCACCTCAAAGGCGTTATGATCCACATTCGAGTAATTACAATGTAGGATGGAGGAACCACCCAAATCTAAATTATGGATTGAACCAATGGTACAACCAACGTATCAGCCAAGGCCACTTCCGCTTCAACAGTTTCAACCTCCAAATTCATCCATTAAGACCATTATGGAGAGGTTAATCATTAGCAACGAAAAGTTCCAACAGAATATGGAAATGCACCTATAAGAACTAGATTAGCAAATGAGTAAGCTTGCGCTTTCAGTAAGTCAATTGGAGTCTCAAGGGAAGTTGCCATCTTAAATAGAGCCGAATACACGACAAAATGAAAGTGCTATAACATTAAAAAGTGGAACGATTTTGGAGCCAGCACCTAGCACGAGTCGTGATCACGATACCGAATGGGAAGAATAGAAACTTGAACCAGTAGCTTCCACAGAGTTGGCACCGTAGGAACCCTTCACGGTACCACCCCCATTCCTTAGAAGGCTCGCCTAATGTAAAAGGGAGCGATAAGAGAAAGAAATCATAGAGTCGTTCTGGAAGGTTGAAGTTAACATCCCCTTACTCGATGCGACCAAACAGGTTCCACATTATGTGAAATTCTTAAAAGAGTTGTGCACTAGTAAGGACTAAGGTATGTTCTCTATATTCTGGAAAATAGGTAATGTTGGCGTTAAAAAGGCCTTGTGAGATTTAGGTGCATCTATTAACGTTATACCTCTATCTATTTATAAATTGTTAAACACGAGTCTTTTGAAAAAAACAATGTGATCATTCAATTAGCGGGCAGGTCAATTGTGTATTTAGAAGGGGTGTTGGTAGATGTCCTCGTCAAGGTAAATAATCTAATTTTTCTTGCAGATTTTTACATCATCAATATAGAGGATACAACTCAAAAAATTCCTCTAATATCCTACTCAGGAGACCATTTTTAAGCACTGTGCATACGAAAATTGATGTTTGGAGATGAATACTCACTATGGAATTTGATGGTGAATGGTTAAATTCAATATTTATGAGGCGATAGGCCACTCTTTTACAATGATGAATGTCTTTAGTATTGATATTATTGAACCATTGAAAAAGTTACATTTTGAATATCGTGAAGAGGATGAAATACAAACTATACTTTACACGAGTTTAGATTTCAATGCTATGGAAAAAATTAGAAAAATCAGTAACGATCGAGGAACCAATTCGTGAAGCTGTTATTCCTATGGAGGCATCATAGTTTTCTAGAAATCAAGGTAAAAATTTTGAATTGTCTCATTCACAAACTAAACTTTTGCCTTCCGTTTTGTAAGGCCTGGAATTGGAACTCCAACCATTATCAGAACATTTAAAGTACGCCTTTTTGGGTGATGGAAACACTTTACCAGTAATAGTTTCAAGTAAACTTTCGAGACTTGAAGAAGAGAACTTGGTACGGGTCTTAAGGGACTATAAAGAGGCGATCAAATGAATGATTGTCGATATAAAAGGTATAAGTCCCTTAACATGTATGCATAGGATTCCGATTGAAGAGAATGCAAACCCAAAAAGAGAAACTCAAAGACACTTTAATCCACTAATGATGGAGATCGTGAAAAAGGAAATTCAGAAATTGCTAAACACTGGAATGATATACCCAATTTCTAACAGTAAGTCAATTAGCTCGGTTCATGTAGTGCCTAAAAAATTGGGGTGACTGTAATTATAAAATTCAACAAGTGAATTAATTCTCACTTAGGTCCAAAACGGGTGGAGAGTTTGCATAGATGACAGGAAGTTCAATGCTTTAACTCGAAAAGATAACTTTCCAGTTCTTTTTATTGATCAAATACTTGAAAGCTTAGCTAGTAAATCTCACTATTGTTGTCATGATCGTTATTAAGGGTTTTTTCTAGATTTCGGTAGCACCAGAGGGCCAAGAGAAGATGATGTTTACGTGCTTTTTTGGCACATTTTCCTATAGAAGGATGTCGTTTGGACTTTGCAATGTGACGACCACGTTTTAGAAGTGTATAGTAAGCATATTTTTCAACTATGTCGGGAAAGTAATAGAGGTATTTATGGATGACTTCACGGTGTCTAGTAATTATTTTGATGAATGCCTGTCAAATCTCACTAATATATTGGAAAGATGCCTAGAATTTAATCTCATTCTGAATTATGAAAAATGTCTTTTTTGTAATAGCCCGATTTAGGGCCTAGTCAGAATAGTGGTTGCAAAACCACAAATCTAAAGTAGATATGTGTTTTATGGATTTTATGAGGTCTATGACATGTTTGTATAATTATGTGAAAATTTCATGAAGAAATGTTATAATTTAGTGATCAATTTATTCATTAGGACTAAATTGAAAAGATTGAAAAATATGAGATTCTAGAAGATTCAATAATGAAATAGCATTAGAAAAATTATTAGAGGTCCTTATTTAGCAATTAGACCATTATATGTCAAGATGGACAAAAATAGACATGGGAAGGAAAAATCTCAAGAAATGGGACATAAAGGCATTTTAGTCATTTGGTTAATAAGTTAATAAAAAGGGAAAAAGAAGTCAAAATTGTGTCCATCTTTTCCATGCTTGGCTGAAAACCTCAAGCTCACCATAGCTAGGGTTTTTTCATCTTTCAAGCTTGATTGTAAGTATCTCCTAGCCCATTTTTTATGTTCTTCATATTTTTGAAATCCTCGTAGCTCGATTTGGCTATTTCTAGCCATATTTTAAGCTAGAACCCATGTTTAAAAATTTACACATGTATGACATGCATGTATTTTGATGTTTAATGGAGGAATATGAAAGTTTGATGTGTGATAAACATCCTTTTGTAAGTGATTTTCATGGAAAAAGTATAAAAAGGACCTATTTGTAAAGTTACACAATGTGTAGTAAAAATTAGATTTGAAGGAAAATATGAGCTACTATAAGCTTAAGATAGGTTTGGCTAGGCTTGGGTAACCAAGGAAATGAGTATATTTCTTTATACGAGCCTAGGGACCATTTTGCAAATATGAGAAATTTTAGGGACAAAATTATAATTTTTTCCAAAGTATGATTCATGGGTTATTTTAGTCAATGTGAGGATTAAATAAGTGAAATTTGTCATTATAGATCAAGAAACACGTAGTCCAGATCGAAACCAAGGAAAGGACAAGGTGGTGGACTAAATTGAATAACTACATATATTTTAGTACCGAGGTAAGTTTGTGCGTAATAATTCAACATCATGCTATTATGTTTTAAAATGCTTGACATTTCATGAAGATGTATATTATTTCTATGAAATTGATCAACGATGTTTCAATGAGAATATGATGAAAATTTATGATGTTGAAGTCCTGGTTGAACCTTAGGAAGTGAGAGGATACCATCATCAAGACATGAGATTTATAAGGTCCCGTATAAGACCATGTCTAGGACATGGCCTCGACACTGAATTGAGATCTCGTATAAGACCATATCTAGGATATGGCATTAGCATCGAGTAATAAATCGTGTAAGACTATGTTTGGGACATGGCATCAACATACGATCTCATATAAGACTATATATGGGATATGGCGTCGACATCGATATGAGATCCCGTATAAGACCATATCTAGGATATGGCATCAGCATCGACAATGTGATCCAATGTAAGACCATATCTGGGATATGGCATTGGCACATTACTACGTGTATGACGAATTCTAGGTATCCTTCGATATTCCAAGTGGTTCAACGGGTAAAGAGCCAAGTTTATGTTAAATATGGTAAAGAGGCAAGTTTATGTTCAAGATTGTAACACCCTGGTTTAGGGGCTAGGTAATTCGGGTATAATTCAAGTGTTGGAAGGGTTTTGGGTGTTTTTGGATCTGTTTTAAAGGTTTTAGAATGCTTGGGTAAAAGGGGGAAGCTTTGGAAAATTTTGGATTTTTGGTGTAAAAAGGGGAATAGGGCAGGAAGGCCTTAAAATATTTTTCTGGAGTTTAGGACGCAAGAAAGGACGTGGCAAAGTGGCATGGAGGCGTTGCTTAAGGCTTTGGAAGGTGGCGCCTTAAGGTCTCAGGTTCGAGCTGTGAAGGCAGCGATTTTGTTTAATTTTTGCGTCAAGGGGCTGGGCTAAGTAGGCCTTAAAAAAATAAATGTCCAAGTTGATGGACATGAAAGTCCAACTGGCGAAGTGGCATTCATGCGCCACTTAGGCACTAGAGGTGAGCGAGGGCGCAGGTTCGAGGGCCTGGAGCGGCATTTTGGAGTTTTATTTTTGTTATGGGTGATGGGCTGAAGTAGGAAGGTGTTATAAATAAATGGTATGGCCTTATAGCATGAAATTTAATATGGCCGAATGGCTTGAGGCGTTGAAGGGGAGGCATGCAGCAGTGGTCCCAGGTTCGAGCCAAGAGAATTGCGTGGGGAGTTTAATTTTTATTTTGGTTCTTTTGGGCAGCAGATTTGAAGGTGGACGGCACATTAGATAAGGATTAAACTAATGTTGTTTAATCACTTTTAAATTCGGCTGGAGGAGTTTGTAAAGCACATGGGTTCTTTATTTTATTATTTATTGATAAGGAAAAAAAAAAGGGGATAATATTAGCATTATTATTAGATTATTATTAAGGGATTAGACTAAGGTTGGTTATTTTTTTTAAATTCGGCTGATAGGTAGGTGTTGGCTTTTGTTATTTTATTGTTTTAGATAATATAGGATTATTTTAGTTAGTTTAATTTAGATAATGGTTGTTAATGGGTTTTTGTTTTGATGTGATAAAGAGATAAAATATGGATAGAATAGTAAGGGAATTGGTTTAATTCAAATTAAATTGAGTTAGTGGCTAGGAAGGTGGTAGCCGAAATTGGGTTCTTCAGGTGGGGGAGTAGCCGAATATTATTTAAGGGTGGTGTGCTCTCCTTTTTCCAAATTTTAGTTCACTCTTCTAAATCTTATTTCTCCTTGAATTCTTTTTTTTATATATTTTTCTAGTTGACCGAATCTCCAAGTAATCTTTATTTCTTTTCGTGCTTTGAAATTTAAATCCTCCCAAACACCATTAACCCTTGCCGATTTCTCCTTTGGCCGTTGTAGTCAAATATTTTATTGTGTTCTCTTAATCCCTTGATAGCCGAAACCTTTAGTCCTCCATCCCTCTACGATTTTACTAAGTTTGAAGCCGAATTCTCCCTTGTATTCTAGTGTGGTTGGCCGATTCTTAAGCAAGTGTGGTAACCATGTTCTGTCTTTAGCAGTCGATTTTGGTTCCCTATTTTAGTGGCTAAACCGAAGGGTTGGCCTTAGTTTTGGTGTTAGCCGATTTTAATATTGTGTAACGGGGATTTTTGGCAACTTCAGGAGATCAGTGGTGTTTCGGGATCCGAGTAAGAGGGGTAAGTGATCCATTGGTATTCGGCCTTAGGCCATTGTATATGTTTAGTTGTTGACCGAATAGTGACTTTGGTTTATAGGGCAGATCGGCAAAAGCGAAGGAAAGCCTTCGGGATCTCAGTTTATTTCGGTAAGGACATTAGTAAGTGACTTAGACTCGTTAATAAGTAGATTATGACTTGTTGATTAATGGTGTGATTCTGATTAAGTGTCGATGGATGCAAGTGCCAGTCAAAAGGGGAAAGGGAAGGTCCCTGTCCCGAAGTTTAAGAAAAGAGCCGTCTCGACAGTTCGTGATTGGCCACCGGGGTGTGGACGTGCAGCAGAAAACGACAGGCAGATAGCTGTAGTCTCTTTAAACGATAGCGTTGAGATCGAGGGTTTAGAACTTTAGCTTATAAGGTGTGTAACTAACCTACTGTTTCCGGGTTTTATGTGTTATATGTTTTACTAACAAGTGCAGTAATAAGTATGCCATATATACCCCTAAAGGGTATAGCGATGATCAGGTTAGTATCGGACCTGTTGCAATGTGATTATTTGTTTATGAGTATGTTATGGATATTAATAAGCATGTGCATGCATTATCACGATTATATTTTATGTGGCATGTGCATGGGTGGGTTATGAAAAGAAGGTATGGGTGTACTTCGAGTACGTGGTTGATGTCAGCTTTGTGCTACATCGTGGATTGGCGCTGACTGAGGTCGCGTTGTGGATCTTTGCGATTTAGTTCGCGTGGTTACCTTGATTGATATCGGCTTTATGCCATATCGTGGCTTGATGGGTTGCTATGTGCTCCATCGTGGATGGTATTGGTTGCCTTTTTGGAGGGAAAAGGAGAGGGTGACTCGATAGTCCCCTGGTGTGTGGTAGGCTGGATAAGGGGGTGTGTAGCGGATGGACCCTAGCTTTGGGTTGGGAATCATGTTGCATTATTTTTGTAATAATATGGAAATGGGGCCAAGCCCAATATGACATGTGGATAGGTATGTTTTGGGAACATACGTGGAAATGGGCCAAGCCCAGTTGATATGTGGTTTATTGAGAAAAAGGGCCTAGCCCAGTACTTGGATGTGAATTGATTATAGGCCAAGCCTAGATTGTGGTAATATCTAAATGATTATGATTACATGTTGCATATGATAATTGGGTGGATTTGTGGCTAACATGTGGGTGGATATCAGTGGTTTAATTACACACTGAGTCATTATGACTCACCCAATTATTTTCAAACATCGCAGGTGACATGTTGATCGGACCGGGTTGGAGTGGATACAAGGTGGCCCATGCAGAAGGGGATTTTCATGCAGAAGATGTTTTACTTTATTTAAGTATTTTATATTATCAGTATTTTGGAATTTTATTTGATGTAATAAGGGCCCCTTTTTATTTAAAGTACTCTATTTATGGTTGTTGAAGTTTATACTATACTTAGAAATATTTTCATAAAAGATTCATATTATACTTATAATAATATTTTAATTCAGAAATTTTCAACAAATTTATATTATTTATTAATTTTTAAGGGGACATGATTTTCAAAGTTAACAAATTTTCACGTTTTAATCTAAAGTCAAAGATTTTCAACCGCTCTTTCATGATGATTTTAACCGGATCCTAGTCTAGACTCGTGGGCCGGGTTTGGGGATGTTACAAAGATGGTAAAAGTGCTACAGTTATATGATGAAGTGATATAGGTACTTATGAGATACTCATGAGAAATAAGTTCGATATGTGATATGCGATTGGTAAGAGTAAGCATGAGTGAGCTATGTCAATGTGCTTGAGAACTTGTGTTATTACTTTAAGTAAAGTATGAATGTATCATAAGATTTTATATTGTTATCTATTGCATGCAAATTTACTAAGCTTTATGCTGACCCCTCTCTTTTCCCTTTTTCCTTGTAGTATCACCAAGCTAGCTCTGGGATCGAAGGACATCGGAGTTCAATTCACACTATCAAGTTATTCTTTTGGTATAGTAAAGTTCGATTATTTTGGGTATGGCATGTATAGGAACTTGGTTATTTTGTTATATGTCATATTGGTTAGCCAAGATGTTGGCTATTAATGTTAATTCATTTTGTAAATGGTCATTGGAATTGGCCAATACTAGTTAAGTTATATCTATTCAATGATGATGAAATTCATGAAGTGCAAGCTTGTGCAATTGGATGAGTAATGAGTAAAGTATATACATGATGAACGTAGTGTGGATGTCTTGATTTTGGATATTAGTGATGCCTTATTGTCATGATGTGTGTGTTGCAATGAAGTGGTATAAGTGTGGTTGCTTTTCAGAGTGACAATTGGCTTGGTAAATAGCCTTATAATTGTCCACACGGGTAGGCACACGGGCATGTGTCTAGACCATGTGCGACACACGGTCAGCCACGAGGGCGTGTTGACAGGCCGTGTGTCACCTGTATCTAATTTGCGAAAAATCAGTTCGTCAAACAGGTTAGCACACGGGCGTGTGACTAGGCCGTGTATCCTTAGAGGTTTGTTGACGTCATAAACAGAATGTCAAGGTTTTCATACACGGGTGAAGACACGGGTGTGTCATGGCCGTGTGAGGGACACGGGCCATAGACACGGGCGTGTGCCAGGCTCTATGAAAACCTTTGTAGGTTCGAAATGAAAAATAAAATCCCCACGGGCTAGGAACATGGGCATGTGTGACCACACGGCCTGCCCACACGGGCGTATTCCTTTCCACATGGGCGTGTGGCCTTGTTTTGAGCAGAAATTTTGTAAGTGTTTGTAAATTTTTGGTTTAGTCCCAAACTACTCCATATGTATGTTTTGGGTCTCATAGACCTATAATAGGGACTTTATGGTTTCAAATGAAAAGTTTTAAGTTGGAATGAAAATTTATAGCCCGATATTGTATGATGATGTAAGTTAACTTTGGTAATGCCTCATACCCGCTTCTGGCGTCGGTTATAGGTAAAGGGTGTTACAATTTTATGGTTGACAAAGGATTAATTCTAGGACATATTGTCTTTGCTGAGGGGATTGTGGTCGATAAGGCCAAAATTGATGTTATTAACTCACTTTCATACTCCCACGATAGTGAAGGAAATTCGTTCTTTTCTTGGTTAGGCAAGTTTTTACAGACATTTTATTAAGAATTTTTCAAAGATTTCATGACCACTCTGTAACCTCTTGCAAAAATACAAGGAGTTTGAATCCAATAAAGCATAAGCATAAGCTTGTTTCAGCTCCCATAGTGCAGCCACCCAATTGGGATTATCCCTTCGAGATTATATGTGCTGCAAGTGAGCACAGTATAGAAGCCGTTCTTGGGCAAAGAATCGAAAAGGAACCCCTACCATCTATTATGCCTTTAAAACATTAGATGTTACCCAAAGTAACTATTCAACCATTGAAAACGAATTAGTAGCAATTTTTTATGCTTTGGAAAATTTTATATCATATTTGTTGGGCACTATAATCATTGTTTTCTTTAACCGTGCAACTCTAAAATATTTGATCGAAAAGAAGGAAGCAAAACCGAGATTGATTAGATGGATTCTACTTCTACAAGAGTTTGACATTGAGATAAAAGACAAGAAATGGTGTGGGAACTTAGTAATCGACCATTTAGGTCAATTGCCGCTCTCAAAAGGCGATACACCGCTGAAAGATGATTTCCTGAACAAGAATCTATTTTCGGTATAAGCAGTTTACCCATGGTACGCACATATGGTAAATTACCTCCCTACAGGTGTTATCTCTTTTGACTTATCACGCTCTTAAAAGGAAAAAATCAAATGAGATTCATGGTATTTTATTTGGGACGATCTCTACCTATGGAAACATTGCTCCGATTAGGTAACCCGATAATGGGTCGTAGAAATCAGGGTACAATCTATTCTAGCCTTTTGTCATTCTTATAGTTGTTGAGGGCATTAGGTCCTAAATGTACTGCACATAAGATACTTGAGTGTGGATTATATTGGCCATACATTTTTTGTGATTCTTACTTATTTTGTAAGACTTGCAAAAGATGTCAAAAGGTGGATAACTTGAGCTGAATGACTAAAATACCCCTCACGCCTATACATTTGTGCGGAATTTTTTATGTATGGGGCATTAATTTCATGGGTCCATTAGTTTCCTCATTTGGTAATATTTATATTGTGCTCACTTTTGATTACATATTTAAGTGGGTAGAAGCTAAAGCTACCTGTAGTGATGATGCTAAAATTGTAGTGGAATTTTTGAAAAATTCTGTTTTTTCCAGGTTTGGCACACTAAGAGTATTGATAAGCAATCGAGGAACACACTTCTGTAATAGGATAACTGATGCACTATTGAAGAAGTATGGGGTAAAACAACGAGTGGCCACAGCTTATTACCCCCAAAAAAATGGTCAAGCAAAAGTTTTGAATCGTGTAATTAAGTTGATTTAGAAAAGATAGTGAAACCGGATAGGAAGGACTGGAGCCTGCGACTAAATGATGCATTGTGGGCACACCGTTTGGCTTACAAAGGACCCATAGGCATGTCACCTTACTAACTCGTATTTGGTACACCATGTCATCTTTCGGTAGAGCTAGAACACAAGCCATATTGGGCTGTCAAACAATACAACATGGAATTGGATGCCGCAGGTGAATATCGAAAATTACACGTTCAAGAGCTTGAAGAAATTTGGTGTGATGCGCATAAATGCCCAAGCTTGAAAATACAAAACCAAGGCGTTTCATGACCAGAAGATATCTCGTAAACAATTTTTAGTTGGACAGAAGGTGTTACTTTAGGATCGCACGCTAAGGATCTTTGCAGGTAAACTTCTAACAAAATGGCTAGGTTTTTTCATTATTACTCAATTGTTTCCTTACTATGCAGTAGAAATAAAGATTTTAGGAGTCCAAAAAATGCTTCAAGCTCAATGGACGAAGGTTGAAACCTTTTTACGAGAACTTCCAGGTGCATGTGGTGGAAGAATTAATTTTCGAGGAGCCGAATGAGTAGATTCTCAAGTCGTCGAGCTATCAACGTTAAACAAAAGCGTAGTTTGGGAGGCAACCATATTTATTTATTTAAATTTATTTAATTTTGAATTTAGTTTAATTTACGTTGAAAATAAAAAATAATAAGATTATTATTTAATCTATTTTAATGTGTTGTTTTCTGGATACGATGGTAGAGGTTGTCCTTTTTCAGCCAATAATAAATAAGACTTGGATTTCTATGGTGTGGCACGCCTTGTCAAATTTTAGTGTTGCCATTTGATCAAACATACACCAAGACCGAACCGGCTAGAACCAACCCGAACCGGCCATAACCAACTCGAACTACCCAAACCACCCTCCGCAAAATTAAACATACACGGGGAGTACACTTGACATTTCTATTTATCATTCGTTTATTATTGCAGATTGAGGGCGATGTGGGCTAAGTAGGGGGATTCGTAGAATATGCAATGCTATTATTTGATTTTCATTGCATATGTTAATTCTTAAACTGAGATTATTCCTTAGTTTGTTTGAAATTGAGTATTTAATTCCTATGCTTAGTTAATTCAAATGGTTGAGTGATTCATGAATAATTGCTTATTGCTTATTTTGATTGACAAGTGTTTTGTAGAATTGAAAATATTGTGGTAAAATCAACATCTCAAGAAAATTGTTAGCTCTTTACACTTGCTTAATAAAAATACTCGAGTATCAGATAAGTAATTTTATCTTCTATAAAAAAAAGAGTTAAAACAGTAAAATATATATACATACTTCACTAATGGCTTAATTATGAGTGAAGATTTTGAAAATGTGACCAAATTGAGTAACCGGAATGGCGTGCTTGGGTTTTCATCTCATTTCGCGTTAAAAGATTTAAGTGACGAACCGAAATTTACAACACTCCGTTAATTGAGCTACCATGAGTAAAGAAAATTAATCTATTTGGAGACGTCTCAAAATTGAGTAACTAGGGTGTGGTGCTTCGGTTGTCATCTCATTTCTCAAGTTGAAAATTCTGATTGAGAATGATTGCCTTGCAAGTTTGATTTAAGATTTTATTTAGTAAAGTAGTTGATTTTTGCATAATGTTAGAATTTAATAAATGCTTGTTGGTTAAACCAAGAAATTTCTTATTCATGCTTCACTTAAATTGTTTGCATTATGCTTGGTTGTAGAAGGAGACTTGATTTCGGAAAAATTGACAAATGATTTCTAGTATGAGAATACACAACATGCTTGAGGACATGCATCGGTTAAGTAGGGGGATTTGATAGCAAGCTAATTTTGTGTGTTTAATGTACTTATTTTTGGTCAAATTTTGAATAGAATGCTACTAAGCTTCAAATTTCTTGTTTAAATTTTGTTAAGACGCAATTGGACTGTTGAAGTTCAAATAAACAAACAAATCGGGCTAAATTGGAACGAAAAGCAATAAAAAGGGCCAAATTGAAAAGTTACAGAATTAGTAGCTTATTAAAAATCAGATTTTGAATTTTTCAAACTCTATAAATGGGAAAAATCTGATTTTAGTTGGTTGCTAGGCATAACCTTAGAAGGAATCATGAGAAGTGTATAAATACCTTGTAATGGTGGTATGAAAAGACACTTGAAATTGAATTAAAAACAATTTATTTTTTTCTTTCCCCTTTCACACATATGTGGCTAACAAGCTACTGCCATTTTTTTGTTCCATCATTTTTTGGGTTCAATTGCTCTTTAAGTCCTTTTCTCCTTCTCACTTATCACCATTTCAATTAAATTCATTCTCTTAATCCAACAAAGCATGATTAATCTCATGCTTAACTAAATCCCTTTTAGCCTTAGGCTGATTGTCATTTCGGTCAAAAATCATGAGATATGAACCCACGTTAAAATGTTACAGCATGGTATTCATTCTCTCTCCAGTATTTGAGATAGTCACATTTGTCTCTTAAAGTTAATCCAATTTCAGCTCAAAGTGCACATTGGGAGGGAGTTGTTTCAGCATACAATTGGGAAAACGATTCTGTCGTCTACCATATTCGAGTTCCCATGAACAAATTGACGTGTCCAATTGGAAAAAGCTAGTTGGGTTTCGTCAAGGGAGATGGTGATCAGATTCAAACGACCCATGTGATTGAGGCCATTAATTCGAGCTGGGCTTTTCTAGATTGCAAGGCTGTCGAGATTTTAAACTGCGGACACGTGTTACGTGGTTAGATAATTGGTAAGGGTTGGTTTGCAAGTTGTACCGGAACAAACTACACAAGGAAGAGTCGGCAATTGAGGCACCCTTGATCGCTATAACCATCTTATCGTTTGGAAGAAAGAAATTCACTTTCAAGGATCGATTCGAGTTTGTATGTACCGAGGCTAAGGCTAAGCATTCACATATTTGATTTGCCAACTTAATTTATTTTTGCAATAATCATTCTGTTATTATTTCATTTTATCTTTTTTTTATCAACTAAATTCCCATTTATTTATTTTTCAGCTTTGCACATATAGGTCATGGTACGACAATTGCCTAGATGCAGGAATTTGATCACATAAACAGAAAAATTAGGAATCCTAGTCCCCGTGGGATCAACCCTATTACTCTATACTATTGTTTAATTCAATCAGAGCGTAGGAAATTAGATTATTAAAGCCAGTTTTCCTTCCAAGAAGCTTGATGATCACTATTTTCACCATACTTTTTTGAACCAGTGTGTACTCTCGGAACACTTGATGTCTGGAATCCTGTTCATCGTCTTTGTCACAACATCACCATCAAGGAGTTCAAAACCATCCTCCTTATAATGTTCCTCCACACTTTCATTCAAAACCCAACCTAGTAGTTTGTCCTTAAACGAAAGCCAATTTTTAACCTCCATCATTAGTCCCTATATCACCTACATTCAGTGGATCATCATCCCGCCAGCGAACTTTCTTGGTTGCCCTTCCTACCCTCGGACCTCCTAATGGTGGCTCCATTTTCAAAAGATAAGACAAAAAATACTACATTAATTTTTGTTACTATATAGATTCCAACTTTATAAACGTTACATTTCAAAAAGAAATAATAAATATAAATATAAGGTTAAATTCTGACATTAACCCCTATATTTTTATAAAATTTGAGATTTAATCTCTATATTTTAAATTTTAAAAATTCAATCCTCATACTTTCAATTAAAAATCTTTGTCTAATTATTATTTGTAACACCCTTAACCCGTCACCGTCGCCGGACTGGGTTTGTAAAGCATCACATCAAATAACTAAACAATTCATAACTTAAAACTTCTCAAAATTTAAAACAAGTTTAAAGGACCTAAATATGATTTAAAATTACTTAATTAAATATAAATTTCAAAAGGTTTAAAGTTTAAAGTAACTATTGAAAATTCGTAGTTGGTATCGATACTGCATCGATACCTTTTTGAAAATCGATACTAAAATACTATATTGTTTTCATTTAAAAACAAAAGGTATCGATAATTATTTTAAGGTATTGATATTTTATGATTGAGTATCGATACTTAAATAAAAATCGATACCATTTTGACATTCTGTTTTTTTTTTTTTTAACTTTTTCACAAAATCAAGTATCGATACCAGATGCCAAAATATCAGGCCTAAGTTTTAAATGGTAAAATCTCAACTTTAATAGCACAATTCATGCCTTAGCCACCTAACAACAAGAAACAATAGATCTTGTCTATATACAACCATTCAAAACACACTCCAAAACATGTCAAATCAATCAGTCTATAAATTTAGCCAAAATGCCATTAATAAGCACCACATTTCACACATCAAAGTTTGGTTCAATTCAAAATTTCAATTTCACTCATTATGCATATATCACATACCAAATAACCATTTCAAGAACATACCATTCAACCATAAATTACCTAATACCAAAAGGGCATGGATAAGTATCCAATACCACATATTTACACCATTATTTACAAGTCATCAACTAGGATATTAAGACACAATTAAGCTTGGCACAAATCCAAAACAAACCAAATTGCCAAGATAACATTCAAGCTCTATTACATGCCTTTTATAACCATATGCCAAAATAACCAAAAACTACCAAAATGATGGATGGATAGTGTGATTGAGCTCTGAAGATATTCCAACCGATCGAGCTTTTTGATGATCTACAAAACAAAGGAAACAACTACATAAGCAACTAATGTTTAGTAAGCTCGTATAAATGGAAATCAAACTTACCAAATATAATATGACTTAAATCAAGCATAATCTCATTATATCATGAGTAAAACTTCCTTCCATAATACAACCACCTCAAAAGGTTAGTAGGTGAATAGATAAACATATAATTCCATCTCATTTCATGAAACATAACTCAATAAGCAATCAATAAACATATCATCCATCATGTAATTAATTAATACACTTTTCCTTTTAAACACATACACCAACATTTTCCATTCCATCTTATAATATAACATAAACCTTTTCATATACATACATATTCAAATGAAACCTTTATCACCCAATGAACCCAATAGAATATTATCGGATGATCGAGAAATGCTCACATGAGCTGCGACTGTAACCTGTAATTGTATATGCTCACACGAGCTGTGAAATGGGCTTGCTTATAATAGCCCATTTTCAGTGAAATCAGAACAGTGGTTTCAGGACCTCAAATCCGAGTCCAAAAACAAAAATTATTTTAATATTATTTTATGGTCTGAATTATGATAAAAATATCGAATGAAAATTTCGTTAGGAAAATTTTACCGATTACAAGTTTAATTGATAAAAGGATCAAATTGCATGAAATGTAAAAGTTGAGTTCTAGTAGCTATAAGTATCAAATAGCTATGGAATTCAAAATCGGAGGTCTTTATATGGCAAATAGACCATTAAGAAGAGTTAGTAGATAAGTATGATGATTCCTCCATGGAAAATTAAATAAAGAAAATGACTAAATTGGAAATAGAAATAATTAAAGACGATAAAAATCTAATATCATCTTATTTCATCATCTTTCCCAAATTTAAAAGATGGAAACCCTAGCCATGGATAATTGAAGAAAGAGAAACTTATTTAGCCTAATTAGGTAAGCATTATTGTCTCGTTTTTAGTAATTTTTATATTTTCGAGATCGTAATAACTTAATCTAGCTATCTCGGGGGTTAATTTGCAAAGTTATCAAAGTATTAAAATTTTTCCATGGATGAGTATGCTGAAAATTTGAAGTTTATGGTAGAAAATGAAAGGTTGTTGATAGATAAACAACTTTTGTAAAGGAAAGTTTGATGAAATTATGATTTAAGGACTAAATTGAAAAGATGAAAACTTCAAGGAAAAATTCTAAATTTTGTGAAATACATGGGCTGCAAATGTTATATGTAAAATTTTATTAGGCTTGGAATAAGGATTAAATTGCATGAATTTCATTTTCCGAGCCTAGAGACGAAATCGTCATTAATTAAAAGAATAGCAGCAAAATGGTAATTTTGCCTAAGATGTGAATTGGATCAAATTGAATATAAAATATATTAAATTAATGTTAAATTCATTCGTATAGATCTGAGTATACCAAATACGGAGTTAGAATGAGGAAAAGAGAAAGTAGCGGATTAGTAACTTTTGTGTGCACGAACATTGTCAAGGTAAGTTCGTGTAACTAAATTGTAAAATTATATGTATGAATTGAATGTTATGTATGTGTTGAATAATTGACATGTATGAGATTCAGTCACATATCCAAAAATTTCGAATAAATATTAAGTCCCGTTTGGATAAATAAAATTCGATGGATACAGGGTTTCTGAATTGGTTGTGGTCCAGCATATGTTGCAGACACACCACAGCTTGAAAGAGCGTCCCGTTACTAGCCCTCTCGAGCTTCCCGTTAATAGCTCTTCGGAGCATCCCGATCGGTTGTGATCCTGCATATGTTGTGGACACATCGCAGCTCTTATGAGCGTCTGATATATGGCTCTTCATGAGCTTCCCAATTAAAGGCTCTTTGTGAGCTTCCAGATTAATGGCTCTCCCGAGCTTCCTGATATGGATCGCTTGAACTTCTCGATATATGGCTATCTGGAGCTTCCCGATGAATGGCTTTTCGAAGCTACCCATTATTGACTTGTATGAGCTTCCTTATTATGGCTCTTATGAGCTTCCCGTTTTACAGCCCGGATAAGCTTCCCATTACATGGCTCACATGAGCTTTCTATTATATGGCTCGAGAGAGGGCTTCCCGATTATGTTCCCTAATGAACACCTCCGAATATGAATTGACGGATTTCAGATTCGTACACTTCATGTGTACTACCTTTGTATCTAACGATATTTTAAATGATTCAATGGGTAAAGTTGCGATATGAGATGAAATGAATTCAAGATGAATTACTATGAGAAATATTTGAAGTACAAAGATATGATATGTACATGTTCACGGATACTTGAAGTGATAAATACATGTACGTGGAAATTGAATATTGATGAGCTCACTCATGTTTCTTGGCATTTATGTGACTTACATGACTAACATGCTTAATGAGGATATGTGTTTAGGCAATTGGCAAAATTGGTTTGAGCATGTTTAGTTAGCTTGCCTTAAATTTGAGATAAATGATAAGTTAATTTCCTATTATATGAACTTACTAAGCATTAAATGCTTACTTTGTTTTATTTATCTATTTTATAGTAACCAGGAAGCTCGTTAAGGTTGGAAGTTGGTCGGAGCCACATCACACTATCAATAGCCTTTTTTCGGTATATTTATTAAATCAATTTTGGTATAATGGCATGTATATGTTAGTTTGGCCATTGATGACATGTAAATGTTTTGTTGTAATTAGCCATTTGAATGATTTATGTTTGATACATTTTGATATATATAAGTATATAGCGTTATCATGGTTGATATGTGTTTTGGTATAATTGATTGATTGTTAACTAATAGGAAAATTGTAACATGGCTTGAGTTGGTACAATTGGTATAGATATGAATATATATATGTAAGTGATCAAATTATTAAGCATGGATACTTGATTATATAAGATGATATGATATGCATAAGTCTTGGATATGGCTTGATTCAAATGTTTTATATGGGATTGAGAATGTGTTTAAGTGTTAATGTAGGTGCAAGACAAGTTTGGGTGAGAAATAAGGCTTGGAAATGGCCTTATTTTGTCCACATAGGCAGAGACACAGGCGTGTGTCTCAGCTGTGTGTGACACACGGCCTAGCACAGGGGCATGTGCTTTGGCCCTGTATCCCCTGCATATTTAAAATTTCAAAATAGAATGTTCAAAATTGATCACACGGCCTGACACACGGACATGTGTCTTGGCAGTATGACCCCTGCACCTACACACGGCCTAGCGCATGGGTGTGTGACTTGGCCATGTGACCCAAGTCAGAAAGTTACATGGCTACAGACACTGGCTGGGACACAGCAGTGTGAGCCACACGGCCTGACCACACTGGCGTGTGTACCCTGCACCTAGGAAAAATTTTGAATTTCGCAAAAAATTATTTAGGTACCCGGATTAGTCCCGACTTGTTTCTAATGCATATTTTGGGCCTTGAGGGCTCATATAAGGGACTTTATGAATAATATCTGACATGAATGTTAAATAATATGAAATGACTGTATTTGATCTATTTATTCTGGTAATGTTTCATAACCCTATTTCAGCGACGGATATGGGTTATATTTATTAGTATCAGAGCTACGGTTTAGCCGATTTTCAGACTAACGTAGCATGTACGAGTCTAGCTATACATGCCATTATATAACCTGTGATAGTGTGATATCTCTTGACCATTTTAAACATGTTTTTTGGTATAGTAATGTCATCCAACCGAGCTGAATTTGAAGAAGCTGAGAGCAATGCTCAAGCTTCAGTACAAAAAAGCATCCTCGAGTAGTAAAAGGCCCGTATCTGAGGGCCGGGGAGGAGAGGCTAAAGAATCCTTCTTCCAAATGATGAATAAGTGGTTTTCTGAACATGTAAGCACAAATTCGACTGTACAACAACTTGCACCCCCTCCTGTTTCTCAACTGGTTCTCGATATGCCTCAAGGTACAGAACTTGTTAGAGCCGGTAAGCCTCCTATTGATAAAATCCGTAAATATGGGGCAGAAGAATTTAGAGCTACAACTATAGATGATCTGGAAATGGATGAACTTTGGTTGGAAAATACTATTAAGGTTTTGGATGAATTATCTTGCACACCGGCCGAATGTCTGAAATGTGCTGTATCTCTATTAAAAGATTCGGCTTACCAATGGTGGAATACACTGATTTCTGTTGTACCGAAAGAGATGGTCACTTGGGAATTCTTCCAAACTGAATTCAAAAAGAAGTACATCAGTCAGAGATTCCTGGATCGAAAACGGAAGTAACTTTTAGAGCTTAAACATGGGCATATGATGATATCTGAATATGAAAGAGAATTTGTCTGACTAAGTAAGTATGCCAGAGAATGTATTCCGACTGAAATTGCCATGTATAAGCAGTTTGAAGAGATTTTAAATGAAGACATCAAGTTATTGGTTGGGATTCTTAAATTTCAAAAAAAAAAATTGTAATGGTCGAACGAGCACATAAGGCTGAAGAACTGAGTAAAGAAAAGAGACAGGTTGATATGGAAGCCAGAAATCAAAGAAATATCATGACAGTTTTACCACCTTTACAGGGTATTCTAGGAGAGACAGAAGTATTCAACGCTCTAATATGATATCTCAAGCTACATCTGTAATAAGTGCAGGCAGTGTTGGAAATCCCATACCCAAATGCAAACATTATAATTAACTGCATTTTCGTGAGTGCTGCATGAGAAGTGGAGCTTGTTTTAGATGTGGTTCCTTTGACCACTGTTTGAGAGATGCCCAGAAAAGCATGAAAAAGACAATGTTCAAACTTCAAAGCCGAGCAATATAGCTACCAAAGGTAGACTACCTCGTAATCCCGTAAATGATAGTGGTAGTCGGGGTACGACAAAAAGATTCCATTGTAAAGTATGAAGTACAAGCACTAGCAAAGACATATGCTATTCGTGCACATAAAGATTCTTTTGCTCTTGATGTTATTACTGGTACATTTTCTCTTTTTGATACTGATATAATTACTTTATTTGATCCTTGTTCTACCCATTCATACATTTGTACAAATTTAGTGTCCAATAAAAATTTATCTCTTAAGTCCACTGAATTCGTGGTTAAAGTATCAAACCCCTTATGCCAGTATGTGATAGTGGATAAAATCTGCAAAAATTATCCATTAATAGTACAGGGTTATTTTTTCCCGACTGATTTGATGTTATTTTCATTTGATGAATTTGATGTGATACTAGGTATGGATTTACTAGGTACGGATTGGTTAACTCAGCATGATGCAGTGTTAAATTGCAAACAAAAGCATATTGTATTAAAATTTCAGAATGGTGAAATGCTCTGTATTGAATCTAATAAAGTGGAAGGGTTATCTGATGTGATATCAACCATATCAGCACAGAAATATATCAAAAAAGGGTATGACGCTTATCTTGCTTATGTGTTGGACACTAAAGTATCTAAGTCAAAGATTAAGTCAGTGTTAGTAGTCTATGAGTCTTCTGATGTATTTCTAGATGAATTACTCAGATTATCGCCAGTTAGAGAAGTGGAATTTTTTATAGATCTTTTTCCGGGGATAACACTAATATTAATAGCACACTATAAAATGGCTCCTACCGAATTAAAGGAGTTGAAAACAAAGTTGCAAGAATTGACTGACAGAGATTTTGCTCGACCTAGTTCTTTACCTTGGGGTGCACCGATTTTGTTTGCTAAGAAACAAAGATGGATCCTTAAGATTGTGTATTCATTACCGACAGTTAAACAAGGTTTCAATCAAGGATAAGTATTCACTGCCCCTTATAGATGACTTATTTGATCAGTTAAAGGGTGCTACAGTATTCTTGAAAATATATCTTCATTCTGGTTATTATCAGTTATGAGTGGAAGACTCGGATGTTCCAAAAACAGCCTTTAGAACCAGGTACAGACATTATGAATTTCTTGTGGTGACGTTTGGTTTAAGAAATACACCCGCGATATTTATGGATCTGATGAATAGAATTTTTAGACCATATCTGGATAGATTTGTTGTGGTATTTATTGATGACATCTTGGTGTATTCTAGAGATGAAAATGAACATGCTAATTGTAACATCCTAAAAATGGGGCTATTTGGAATTAAATTATTTTTCCTATGTTTGAACTGCGGTGATATTGTTTAAGGAATAATAGGGCTTAATTAAAGGCTTTGAGTAGGCTCGGTTTAGTAGAAAATTTCAATCTTGAACTTTAAAGGCAGGGAGCCTTAGCAAGAGGGGGTTATAAAGATAAATGAAGGATTTCTGAGATGAAAATCAGCTTGGTAAAGTGGCAAAAGGAGGGCCACTTAGGAGTGCATGTGACGCCATCCAGGGGAAGGGAGAGCCTTGGTTCGAGTTACAAGATTTTCTCTTTTTGCTCTTTAAGTGGACGGCACAAGGGGGAGAGACTTTCTCTCTTTAAATTCTTTTAAAATCAAGGATAATATTAGGTTGGGATAAAAAGGATAATATGAGTACTTAAATTGTTTTTTTTTTTAAGGATAATAGAAGATAAAGAAGATATTGGTTGGATTATTATTTGATTAAAGGGGGATTAATTCAAATTAGTTTGAATAAAATTAAATGAGTGGCTTGGAGTAAAATAAGGTGATGACCGAATTTGAACTCCTTGGTTAATAGGAGTGGACGGCAAGCTTGAAGGGAGGGTGCCGAATGCCTATAAAAGCCTCAGCCTACCACCTTCTTTCTTTTTTTTTCCATCATTTTAGCCGAAATCCCTAACCTTTCCTCCTTAGTTCTTCTCTTATTTTCTCCACTTTCTCAAACACCTCTAGCCGAAAACTTTTATCATCTTTTCCTCTCCATTAGGTTTCTTCTCATTGTTTTCTTTCTTCAATAGCCGAATCCACCCCCTTGGGTTGCCGAAAATTCCCCTTCCTCTATCCTATAGTCTTGGCCGAATATCAAGTGGTAAAATCTCTTCAGATTTTTGGTGGACAATCGACTTGGAAAAAGGTAAGTGTGTGGCCGAATACTTAGGGGTCTCTCCTTTATATTCTGTCGACTTTTACAAGGAAAAGTGCCAATTTTGGCAGTTGTTAATAAGGCCTCTAAACACTTTTCGGTAATCAATCTCTTCTAGGTACTCCAGAATCGAAAGCAATCGACCCAAGCCTCTAATCCATAGTGTTCGATTTTTGGTAAGAAATAATAAGATTTACTTAAATAGTTATTTGGTATTCATTAAAGCCGAAGGCTACTGATATGAGTATGGCAATGGCCGAATATAGGGGCAAGAGGATTTGGGTGACCTAGTGACTTTTTCGGGATTTAGAGCATCCAAGGGTGACAGGTGTGTACATACACACGTTATAACTTATTAACTGTGCTGAGTGTTATGTATGCTAACTTTGATTTATGTGGCATTGAATTTAATACCATAACAGTATAAGTGGTGATTCAGGTAAGTACCTGTAATTATGAATTTGTTATTTGATGCTTTTGGGAAGCATGATGTATTGACGCATGAGATTTAAGTTTGTGATGGCATGAAATGTATATATTAATGACTGATGTGGGAATGATGAGTGGAGGGGGCAGTGATATTGTGCCGACGGGCACCAGTGTTTTGGTAACACACCGTGACTACGGTCCACCGTGAGGTTTGGTACCTCCGCAGGTTTGGCACCTCATCGCGCCTCGTCCCAATGGCTTAGCACAACAAAGGGGGTTGGCCCCACGTGATGATAAAACGGATTGACGCCAAAGATTTGGTATCACACGATGGGTTGGCCCCATCAATCGATTTGTGTCTACGGACACCGTGTTTTGGTAACACATTGTGACTATATGTCACCAGTGGTTTGGCACCACCAGTGGTTTGGTACCACAACGGGGTAGACAGTGGCGTTTGGTTGGCTAGGTTGGGGCACATAATATTATGCACATTAATTGTTATATGTTGTGTATGAAAATGTTTAAAATCGGGGGAAGGGTTACATACTGAGTCTTGGTGACTCACCTTCTCCTTTACATTTTTCAGGTGACACGTAGATCGCGGGTGTGGAGCCGGGTGGACTCGTGGTGGCCATGCAGTGGATTTAAATTAAATGGACTTTAAATTTAGTTATTTTATTTCATTATTGGTTAGATTTTATTTTGAATGTAGTAAGGCCTCCTAACACTTTATCTTGTTTTTTTTTTTCGGATTGTTAAACACTCTGTTTAAACTACTTTTATTAATATTAATTAAAATCACATGTTTTCTCAAAATAAACAAAAATGTTTTACCGTGCCATTAGGCACATTTGGAACTTTAAAAATAACTTGACTTAATTGATTTCCAAATTAAACCTAAGTATGGTTTTAAAAAGACCACTAAAATGAAGGGTTTTCAAAACTTAAATCGGTTTCAAAAAGGATTGCAAAATATTTTTCCCTGTAACAAACTGGATTCGGCCATAGTGTTTGGGCCGGGTTTGGGTTGTTATAGAATTGGTATCAGAGCCCAGTTCAAAGCTCGGCTGTGGAGGCCCAAGGCCCAAAAATGTTTTGGTAGGCCTTTTTAAATTGTTTTTGGGTTTCTAAGTAGCATGGCCTGAGTCTCCGGCACCGATCCGCCCAGGTAAGTACATCTGAACTTCTTTGTGAAATATTTTCTATAGAAGGGTAGGAAGCATGGAACGTAGATAGACTTATAGGAACTTGAACCCTAGGATTAGACTACTCAAACACACAAACCAAACATAAGACTTAAAGAACTAAACCAACCTATGACTTAGTCACTGAGCTAGGGTGTGGTAACCCCTGTACGCATGTCTAGGAGTGGATCTGGAAGAGCCTGGTATTTAAGCAGTCCTCGTGACTCACCTCCTCTTCGTAGGTATCCTACCTGGTGCGTAGCTTCGGTTCACCCTAACTCAGAGGGCTCAGTGGTGTGGTAACCTCTGTGCGCATGTCTAGGAAGGTTCGGTGAGAGCTTGGTATTTAAGCAGTCTCCGTGACTCACCTCCTCTTCACTCGAATCCTGCCTGGTGCGTAGCTTTGGTTCACCCTGACCAAGATGGCTCGGTCATAGGCTTAACATAATGACTAAAACTCGAAAGGGAACTAGCCATGTTTTTCGAAAATGAATGAAACAACGAAAACCCTAATGTTTTCAAAACTTTTGCAATAAACTCTTTCAAAGCTGAGAACGTCACTTTTACAACGTTTTTCTCGAAAAACTTGATTTGTGAAAAATTACAAAAATACCTTTAGGGGTAAAATTACCAAAATGCCCTTGACTCATACAATATTAATTCAATGGTTTTGCCCAAAAATTTCAATGATTTTACAAACATTCAAAAACCTTGCTTTGCAAATCATCAATAAAATACTTTGGTTTTGGAAAATTACGAAAACGCCCTCGAATTGTAAAATTACCGGAATGACCCTGGTTTTTTTTTTTGAAATCCTTACAAATATCACTATTTGAAAAAGGAAAATTTTCAAAAAGGGACCCTCGAAGTTTTACAATTGTTTAAAATATCCCTAATTTATTAAAATTACAAAATTACCCCTGAATGGCAAAATTACTAAAATACCCCTGGTTTTCAAAACGAGGCCATACCTCTGAATTTCGCAAATTTTCAAAAGCACCCTCCAGTTTTGGGAATTTCAAAGTGACCGGTTTTACTAAAGTTTTAAAATTTTCTTTTATTACGAAAATACCCCTGTAGGGAAAAGACGGATATACCCCTGGGGTAGAAATGGGCAGAAATGTCCGAAGAGCGAATAGGTATGGAAAGTATTAGGCTACGTTTGGTTCGCTGTAATGGAATAGAGCTGTAATAGAATAGAGGTGTAATGGAATAGAGGTGTAATGTAATAGAGATGTAATAACTAATTCAACTGTTTGGTTGAATGGAATGGAATAGAGCTGTAATAGAATTCTTGTGTTTGGTTGAATGGAATGATGTTGTAATAGCATGAGGAAAATAACTAAAATGACCAGAATACCCTTAGCAGAATTTTTGTTAGGTAGATGATTATTGTTATTGTTATTAAATTTTAATAAGGTTATTATTGAAAATAATTTAATAAAAATAATAAATAATTTAATCATATTTTAACATAATTATTATTAAATATAATTTAATAAAAAATATAATTTAATAACATGCTTAATATAATTATTATATTAATTAAAAAATCTTGATATATAATATTATAAAAATATATATAATTTATTTTATTATTTTTAAATTGCAATACATATATGTGCTAAAATATCATTATTGAAACAAATAATTTAATTACTTTACAAAAAAAAAATATTAGAAGTAATTAATTAACTTGAGAATTATATTTCACATCCAAGCATAATATTCATATATTAACAAAAAGTTATATAATTTCATTAATTTATATGTCATAATCCATATGTTTTAAAATTTTACAACATCAAAAAGTTACAACATTGTAATATAATATATACTTTTACTTAATATCTTTTACTTAATAATAATATATAATTTAATAATATACTTATATAATAATATTACAAACACAAAAAGATACCAAAATATAATATATACTTAATATCTTTTACTTAATAATAATATACAATTTAATAATATACTTATATAATAAGTATATATACATGTATTTTACAAATATATATATATTAGTATCACACATGTCGCCATATGCACCATACATTTGTCTTAATTTAATTTATTCATCACATAATATCAAATTAATAATAATAAATACCTTAAATATTTACTTAAATAATAAGTAAATGCATACATGTATTACAAATGTATGTACAATATTAATTACACATGTATTTTATTTTTACCATACACTTACCTTTCTTTTATTTATTTAATAATAATTAATTTAAAACCTTAAACATAAAAAAAAATCCAATAATTAAGATTTTATCTAAGTTAGGGAAGCAAGCCTTGAAGGAACAATCACACATTATTTTCGGATTTTTGAGGCAAACGATGAAGCAATTAGCAGCATGTGCAATGACAATTCAAAACGATTTGAATGGAAACAATGGGTGAACAATGAGAAGGTAAAGTGGTATTAAATTAAGCCAAATAGCAGCAGATGTTTGAACATGTTCAGTACCCGAATCGTACAACAAAGTGTAGCAATTTTGGAACCAAAAAAGATTGATTTACAAGTGAGGAATTTTTAGAAAATGGCAGCAAAGTAGCAATACCTTGGAGGTGAAGCAATTTAAAAAGTAAATTAAGAGAGATGGCAGCAGCAGTTTAAAAAGTAAAGAAAACATCATTTGGTAACACAAGCGACCATATAGCACCTTGCTTTTACTATTGCTTCGACTGTTTTTGTTTCTTGTGGGCTTAGTTGGCCACGCTCTGTATCAACACTTCTAGTCACCTGCATCCATTACCAGATAGAAACTATCGACAACGATTTCACTTAAAAACATGTTTTAGATAGAAAGCACAAATTTCAGCAACAGAAGATCATTACCCGAGGAGTCTTGCGGTAACTAACGGGGTTAAAAGGATGAAAAACAAATTTGCCTAGTGCTGATGCCATTCAATACTAGGACTAGATTGTAATGTATAATTTATAATTATATGCAGTATACTAACCTATTAAGTACGAGCAGAGGCATTCCCAAACCAAGTATTTGTGTGTGTTTAAAGAGGATTTACGAAGCATTTGAAATTAAACAAATTATTGTACAACACAAAGCAGGTAAATTACCTGCCCATCGGCTATTATCAGCAACACATGGTATTGCCCACCACTTTGCTCAACAATGGTGATGGCCATTTCAATTATAGGAGCAAATGACGTTGGCCCTGTCAAAAAGAATAAATGCGGGTAAGAGTAGAGATGAATGAAAATATCCCGAAAATAAGCTAAGCACGGGACTGACAAAGGAAGAAGTGAAATGAATTATAACCTGCAAGTTTCAGATTAGGGACTAATTCTCTGTATCGTCTCAACACTTCTTCAAATCCATTGCAAAACCTCTCATCCGGATAGAAGCTGAATACTTCTTGATCATGTGTTAATGCTGCCGGATTCTGCAAGATTCAACATATGCGAACATGAATGCAGCAAAGAACCCAAGTTAACTGTAAATAACAATAATGTATTTTCGCAGATATTATACATAATTTTGAAACAAATAGCAGGTTTAAACTCAGTTGATTATATGCTATTATTAAGATTAAAACAATGGCCAGCTTTTTTGGAAAAGTGGTACCAGTTTCACATAGAAAGGCCCATTTCCATACCAAGTTGTGATCAGAAGTAGCAAGAATCAACAATGAAGCAGGAAAAGAAAAACCTATCAAGCTTCAATTCTGAGGCAAATGCAATGTCACTCAACGCCTATCCCATCTCCATCATCCATCTGCAAGGTAATCAAATTATATGCCATTAATTTGCCCCGTTTTCTTTGGGATTCACTAATGCATTTATCCGGATAAACTTAAGTTAATTAATAGAAAGATCAACGCTTTTAACATTTTAGAAGCAATCACATACTTATTGCTTCAAAATATACAACAATCAGAACTGCTGCTAAACTATTAACACTAGATATTAAGCCACACCGAAGATTCCTTAATTCTATAACTTTTAGTTTATCAGGAAATACATCATATAAACTTTGTTCAAACAAAAAATTAGTACTCAACTGCTGAAGAATGTGTCAGTCTCATAGAATCTAAAATATATAAGTTGTGTGATAGACCAAAGTTTAGGAAACTAAAACTAACTATTGTTAGGACACGTATCTAGCAAGTGAATAGGGAATATGTGAGATCTTGCAGATTATCCATTACCCGCCTCTCTTGCTTTGGTGAGTGCAATGGAGTCTCTGTTCGATCTTACCTAAACCCGATAAACCGTAATAAATTTGGGTAATACCATGTTACTAGGATGTTGAAATTTGAAAACCAAGATCACCGCATCAAGATCTTGATAACATAGAAAACAAAAATAAAAATAAAAATAAAATAGTGCTTGAGAATTGTTGATTGCATGCAACTCTTTTTACCTTGATACAATCCAACTGATGTTTTAGGATAACAATCCAAGCATGACGAATTTCTGGTACGGACTATGATCGCATGCGCAGGAATTAAAAAAGGAAAGAAAACCGAAGAGGATAGCGAAACAATAACAAGAAACAAACCCAAAAAGAAAAAAAGAAAGAGGGTTAGTTGGAGGACCATACTAGCTATAGCTACTAAAAGGCAATTAATAACATGAATGGTCCTATACTTTTCATAGTCTTGCCGTTAAATCCATGCGATGATCGTGCATAGTCAATAACATACAAAACTATGGCATATCGTAATCTGAATAGATATTCAATGGCAAGAAAATGAAAAGTTTCTAACAATTACTAAGACGAGCACACACCCTAAAACCATCGGTGTAGTATATAAATAACATTAGAAAGCAAAGAAATACAGAACCATCACAAGTGGATGTGCATTGTGCATAGTGCGTAGACTGGAAACAATGACTAAAAGTCTAAAACAATCACCTACAATGTTGTCTATTGTATTGAGACAAAGATTGGAGTTATCCAACATAAGACTCAACTATTGCGAAGTAAAATCTTACAAACCGCTTAAAGACCATCTAAATTGTCAAACATTGCTTTACTAAAATATGGATTAAATGACTTGAACAACCAATTTCATGAAGAAATACGAGATTATGAACCCAAAGTACATCAAAGATTTGATATGTGCCTCAACTATACAAAAATTAACAATTAAGTGCCCACAATGATATGGATACTTCCTCGAGCTCTTTTAAGTAAGGAACAACGTATTTCTCTCTAAACTTCTTGTCGGGCATCTTATAAATTGTAGTCATGCTAACTTTCCTTCTTACCAAATTCTTACTTTCCGAGTCTCAATAACAAGTAACCGAGGCTTCACCTTTCACGCTTAAGGCAAAAATAAGCACCATTGGGTGGCTTATTATAAATGAAATACCTACATTCGCTCTATTAAGCAAAAAGTCGTTGACTTGCTTAATCTTCCTTTCAAATACAAAGAAACACCGTGGTGTCCTCCTAAAAGTAGACATGATATCATCTTCAGAGAAACCCAATTTCCTAAAAGATTCAATTTGAGTTCCCAATTCTCTTTACTCATTGAACTCAACATCCTAATAGCAGAAGAAACATATTTGACTTCCTATCGAACCCCAAGGCATCCGTCTTTTCAACAAACCGCTTAACGCTCTTAGGTTGAACCTCACCTACACACACACGCACGCACACGCATATAAACGAGAGGTGTAAATTCAATACCAAGAAGAAAAAACCCTCTGCTCGCTTCTCCCAGAGTAAACAACCCCCACCGTTGGAATCGAAAAAGAGAAGAAAGAAAAGAAAGAAAGCCAAAAAAGAACAAACTCAGAAACGTGAAGAAGGCGAATGAGGTTAGGGTGATTAATGTAAGGAGAGAAAATTAAGCTCGCAATCCAAACAGCTTGGCGAGGTGTTTGTTGATCTTGGAAAGGAAAACTTGCTTCATCGCCACTTCTTCACCGCTTGATTTCGTCTCGACTTTCCAAACGATGGAAGCGTAACTTCACGTAGCTTTGATTTTAGCAAATAGTCTCCGATCGTGAAGGGTTCCAACAGATCACAAAGGAGAAAGTTTGAAGGAGATTTTGGGAAAAAAAATCTCATTTCTATTCGGCGATGGTTGGAATAGCCATACGGAGTTTTCAGCGCAGAATCCCTATTACGCGTTAGAGGGAATAGAAACGTAATAGATAATACGGCTGAATAAAAAAACAGTGAACCAAACAAAAGAAATTAGGTGGGCCCAGGGAATAGGGGTGTAATGGCATAGCCATTACACTCAACCAAACATGCTGTTAGGGAATGGATGCATGAACTCCTTTGTGCGAACTAGGATAGAAAACTGAAACGTTATTTGCTCGAAAGAATCTCTGATTAAAACTCTATCCATAAAATTTCTTCGCGAATAAGAAAGTGGAACAAATGCTAACGCATAAAAATTTTCTTAATCAGATTAAAGCACGGTAGATAGAATGAGTTCTAGAGGACGTGGACGCCGTGGACGCGGTAGGGGTAGGGTAGGATGACCGACGTAACCCGAACTGCCCGGTCGTGGTTCTCAAAACGAGGTACCACCGCCACCACCACCTCCTATTTTTAGAGCCGAGAGCGGATCGCACCGGCAGAGGTAGGCGATCGCAAGCGCGATTGCGAGTTCGAGATGGTGGCTGGGGCTGGTGGAAATTTGGGAGCTCGGAAATCTGTTTCCGAGCGACTCCGATCTAACGGAGCTGAGGTATTCCGGGGTGTGTCGGGCGTGGCACCCAGTGCAGCGGAATACTGGTTAGAGTCGACTGAAAGGATCATGGATGATCTTGACCTGACTGAGGAGGAAAAGCTGAAAGGGGCTGTGTCGCTTCTAAAGGATGAAGCGTACCAGTGGTGGCTGACGGTCCGAGATGGAGCCACGGCAGATGATCTGCCTTGGGATCATTTCAAAACCACCTATCAGAAGAAGTATGTGGGCACCAGCTATACTGATGCTCAGAGGAAAGCCTTTCTAGGGTTAGTGCAAGGGAATAAGTCAGTATCGGAGTATGAGGCGGAGTTTTTAAGGCTGAGTAGGTATGCTAGAGGCATCGTGGCTACTAAGCACGAGCGCTGTGTTCGCTTTGAGGACGGACTCCGAGATGATTTGAGGTTACTGATTGCCCCGCAGCAGGTTTGTGAGTTCTCATCTCTAGTGGAAAAGGCTAAGGTAGCCGAAGGGATCAAGGAGGCGGTGAGGCAAAGTTATAGTAGGAATAATCAGAAGAGAGGATTTGGGTCAGCTGGATCAAGTGGTAGTGTCCAGAAAAAGGCTAGGCCAAGTGGGCCAAATTAGGCGGCAAGGCCCATGACTACTAATTAGAGACCGACTCAGTGTAACCGCTGTGGAAAAACCCATTGGGGAGGTTGTTGGACCGATGATAGGGGTTGCTTTGAGTGTGGGTCTTTGGAGCATCGTGTAAGGGACCGTCCTCAAAAGTCGGGCTAAGAATCACCGAGGGATGTAACCGTGCTCGTGGCGTAAATGTTGGACCACCACAGAGGGGTCGTGGTAATGGTAGAGGAAACAACGGTCTTAACCGAGGTCGTGAAACTCAGGGTAGAGGTTTAGGCAACACAGAGGCTAGGCAGCCTGGCTTAGTCTACGCAGCGAGGCATCGCGAGGAGGGTGACGCACCGGATGTCATAACCGGTACGTTTCTAATTTTTGGTCTTCCTTACGTTGCATTAATTGATGTGGGTTCAACGTACTCGTACATTGCTAGCAGTGTGGTAGGAATTATGGACCTAGACTTTGAAACTGCTTCTAGGGAGATGACTGTAGTTAGCCCTTTAGGTCACTCTGTAGTGGTAGATAAACTTTATAGAGACGTACCCCTAGAACTCCAAGGGGTAGTATTTGTGGCTGATCTGATGGAACTACCGTTTGGGGAGTTCAATTTGATCCTTGGAATGGACTGGCTGGTTAAGTATCATGCGAATTTGGATTGCGCGGCTAAGCGCATGGTCCTTAAGACGGCTGAAGGTGATGAAGTGGTTATGGTAGGTGATAGAAGGAATTACCTATCCAATGTGGTGTCTACCTTGAAGGCTGAGAAGATGGTCAAGAAGGGTTTTGAGGCGTATTTGGTTCGAATCTGTGCTTTGGAAGCTAAGGAGTCAGTAGTTGGAAAGGTCCAAACGGTTGGGGAATTCGCTGATTTGTTCCTAGAAGAGCTTCCGGGTCTACCTCCAGATCGGGAAGTTGAATTCGGGATAGACTTGCTACCCGGAACGGCACCTGTGTCTATAGCACCATACCGAATGGCACCAAAGAAATTGGTGGAGCTGAAGGCTCAAATTCAGGAGCTCTTGGATAGAGGGTTTATCCGACCCAGTATATCTCCGTGGGGAGCACCGGTGTTATTTGTCAAGAAGAAAGACGGGTCGATGCGGATGTGTATCGACTACCGCCAACTGAACAAGCTAACGATCAAGAACAAGTATCCGTTGCCTCGGATTGACGACTTGTTCGATCAACTGAAGGGTGCCTCGGTGTTCTCGAAGATAGACCTTAGGTCGGGTTATCATCAACTTAAGGTGAAGGAAGTTGATGTTTATAAGACGGCATTCAGAACTCGGTATGGGCATTACGAGTTCCTGGTGATGCCATTTGGGTTAACCAACGCACCGGCAGCGTTCATGGACTTAATGAATAGCGTATTCCAACAGTACTTGGATCAATTTGTCGTGGTGTTCATAGACGACATATTAGTTTATTCTAAGATGGAGGAGGAGCATGATATGCATTTGTGTATAATTCTATAAGTGTTGAGGGAGAAGTAATTATATGCCAAATTCAGTAAGTGTGAATTTTGGCTTAGGGAGGTGGCTTTCTTAGGACACGTGGTGTCGGCTGAGGGAATTAGAGTAGACCCTCGCAAGGTTGAAGCAGTGTTGGATTGGAAACCGCCTAGGTCAGTGGCGGAAATTCGGAGTTTTCTAGGTCTAGCGGGGTACTATCGGAGATTCGTGGAAGGATTCTCTTTAATCGCAGCGCCGTTGACTAAGTTACTAAGGAAAGGTGTTCCATTTGTATGGTCGGAGAAGCAGCAAGAAAGCTTTGATAAGCTAAGGAAAATTCAGCGACTAAGCTCGGTTTTGGTATAGCTCAAGCGGAAAGTTGTTTACCGTCTATTGTGATGCATCCCATACTGGTTTGGGATGTGTGCTGATGCAGGAAAGGAAGGTAGTAGCCTATGCATCCCGTCAGTTAAGACCGCATGAGGTTAACTACCCGACACACGACTTGGAGTTAGCGACAGTCATCTTTACTCTGAAGATATGGAGACATTACCTGTATGGGGAGAAGTCGATAGTCTACACAGATCACAAAAGCTTGAGGTATCTTCTGACTCAAAAGGATCTGAATCTGAGACAGCGTCGATGGATTGAGTTGTTAAAGGATTACGACTGTTCAATTGAATATCATCCGGGTAAGGCTAACGTGGTAGCTGACGCGTTGAGCCGGAAGGTCGTAACAGACTTAAGAGTGATGTTTGCTCGTCTAAGTTTATATGACAATGGAAGCCTTTTGGCAGAGCTTCAAGTCAAGCCCACGTGGATCGAGGTGATTAAGGACAAGCAGTTAGTGGATGAAGGGCTGAATGCTAAGAGGGTGCAAGTCCAGGATAGTGGTTTGGAAGGATACAATCTGTCTAGTGATGGAGTGCTATGTTTTCAAGGGCAAGCATGTATGCCGAAGGATGAAGAGTTGAGGCGGAAAATTCTCCATGATGCACATAGCAGCCCATACGCTATGCATCCGGGAGGAAGCAAGATGTATGGAGATCTACGGAAACAGTTCTGGTGGCCTGGGTTAAAGCGTGAGGTAACTGAATTTGTAGGGAAGTGTCTGACGTGTCAGCAGGTTAAGGCTAAACACCAGTTGCCATCAGGGCTACTTCAACCGGTAAAGATCCCTCAATGGAAATGGGAGAGGATCACTATGGATTTCGTCGATGGGCTACCCCTTACGCCCCAAAGCAAGAAGGACGCAGCTTTGGGTAATAGTAGACCGTCTCGACTAAGTCACCACTTTATACCTGGTAGTAGGGTGGATTTCTCTCTTGTGGCTAGCTAAGTCAGATGTGTCGAAATAGTAAGATTGCATGGTGTGCCAAAGATGATCGATCATCTCGGATAGGGATCCCGATTCACGCCAAGATTCCGGAAAGCGTTGCATCAAGCTTTGGGTACACGGTTGGATTTCGATGCCTTTTCATCCACAAATCGACGGACAATCTGGAAGGGTGATACAGATCTTGGAGGACATGTTAAGAGGATGTGTCTTGGATTTTAGTGGTAGTTGGGAAGAGTACCTACCATTAGCGGAATTCGCTTATAACAATAGTTATCAAGCGAGTATTCGAGATGGCTCCATATGAAGCAATCAGATGGGATGTAAATGTCGCACTTTCTACATGTTGGACGGAGTTGGGAGAACGACAAGTTTTGGGTCCGTGAGTTGGTAATCGAGACCGAGGATAAAGTCAAAGTGATCCGGCTCATCTTAAGGAAGCATCGGATAGACAGAAGTCCTATGCTGATTTAAAACGCAAGGAAATGGAGTATGCTGTGGGAGACAAGGTTTTTCTGAAGGTGTCACCCTGGAAAAAGGTGTTAAGATTTGGACGGAAAGGGAAGCTAAGCCCAAGGTTCATCGGGCCATATACCATTGTAAAGCGAGTGGGACTGGTAGCTTATCAGCTTGAGTTACCAGCAGAACTGAACCAAATCCATGATGTCTTTCATGTATCAATGTTGAGACGGTATCGGTCAGATCCTTCGCACATTGTGCCAGTAGCAGAGATTGAGGTGAACTCGGACTTATCTTTTGAAGAGGAACCAGTTCAGATCTTAGATCGAGACGTCAAGGTTCTACGTAGGAAGTCAGTGCCCTTAGTAAAAGTGCTATGGCAGAACCATGGTGTAGAAGAAGCGACGTGGGAACCCGAGGATGCGATTCGACAGTAATACCCCCACCTCTTCTGATCAGGTAATTTCGAGGACGAAATTATTTTAAGGGGGTAGAACTGTAACATCCTAAAAATGGGGCTATTTGGAATTAAATTATTTTTCCTATGTTTGAACTGCGGTGATATTGTTTAAGGAATAATAGGGCTTAATTAAAGGCTTTGAGTAGGCTCGGTTTAGTAGAAAATTTCAATCTTGAACTTTAAAGGCAGGGAGCCTTAGCAAGAGGGGGTTATAAAGATAAATGAAGGATTTCTGAGATGAAAATCAGCTTGGTAAAGTGGCAAAAGGAGGGCCACTTAGGAGTGCATGTGACGCCATCCAGGGGAAGGGAGAGCCTTGGTTCGAGTTACAAGATTTTCTCTTTTTGCTCTTTAAGTGGACGGCACAAGGGGGAGAGACTTTCTCTCTTTAAATTCTTTTAAAATCAAGGATAATATTAGGTTGGGATAAAAAGGATAATATGAGTACTTAAATTGTTTTTTTTTTAAGGATAATAGAAGATAAAGAAGATATTGGTTGGATTATTATTTGATTAAAGGGGGATTAATTCAAATTAGTTTGAATAAAATTAAATGAGTGGCTTGGAGTAAAATAAGGTGATGACCGAATTTGAACTCCTTGGTTAATAGGAGTGGACGGCAAGCTTGAAGGGGGGTGCCGAATGCCTATAAAAGCCTCAGCCTACCACCTTGTTTCTTTTTTTTTTTTTCATTTTAGCCGAAATCCCTAACCTTTCCTCCTTAGTTCTTCTCTTATTTTCTCCACTTTCTCAAACACCTCTAGCCGAAAACTTTTATCATCTTTTCCTCTCCATTAGGTTTCTTCTCATTGTTTTCTTTCTTCAATAGCCGAATCCACCCCTTGGGTTGCTTAGAAATTCCCTTCCTCTATCCTATAGTCTTGGCCGAATATCAAGTGGTAAAATCTCTTGATTTTTGGTGGACAATCGACTTGGAAAAAGGTAAGTGTGTGGCCGAATACTTAGGGTCTCTCCTTTATATTCTGGTCGACTTTTACAAGGAAAAGTGCCAATTTGGCAGTTGTTAATAAGGCCTCTAAACACTTTTCGGTAATCAATCTCTTCTAGGTACTCCAGAATCGAAAGCAATCGACCCAAGCCTCTAATGCATAGTGTTCGATTTTTGGTAAGAAATAATAAGATTTACTTAAATAGTTATTTGGTATTCATTAAAGCCGAAGGCTACTGATATGAGTATGGCAATGGCCGAATATAGGGGTAAGAGGATTTGGGTGACCTAGTGACTTTTTCGGGATTTAGAGCATCCAAGGGTGACAGGTGTGTACATACACACGTTATAACTTATTAACTGTGCTGAGTGTTATGTATGCTAACTTTGATTTATGTGGCATTGGATTTAATACCATAACGGTATAAGTGGTGATTCAGGTAAGTACCTGTAATTATGAATTTGTTATTTGATGCTTTTGGGAAGCATGATGTATTGACGCATGAGATTTAAGTTTGTGATGGCATGAAATGTATATATTAATGACTGATGTGGGAATGTTGAGTGGAGGGGCGTGTGATATTGTGCCGACGGGCACCATGTTTTTGGTAACACACCGCGTGACTACGATCACCGAGGTTTGGTACCTCCGTGAGGTTTGGCACCTCATCGCCTCTCGTCCCAAAGGCTTAGCACCACCACGGTGAGTTGGCCCCCACGCAGATGATAAACGGGATTGACGCCAAAGGTGATTTGGTATCACACGATGGGTTGGCCCCATCAACCGATTTGTGTCTACGGACACCAGTGTTTTGGTAACACATTGTGACTATATGTCACCAGTGGTTTGGCACCACCAGTGGTTTGGTACCACAACGGGGTAGACAGTGGCGTTTGGTTGGCTAGGTTGGGGCACATAATATTATGCACGTTAATTGTTATATGTTGTGTATGAAAATGTTTAAAATCGGGGGAAGGGTTACATACTGAGTCTTGGTGACTCACCTTCTCCTTTACATTTTTCAGGTGACACGTAGATCGCGGGTGTGGAGCCGGATGGACTCGAGGTGGCCATGCAGTGGATTTAAATTAAATGGACTTTAAATTTAGTTATTTTATTTCATTGTTGGTTAGATTTTATTTTGAATGTAATAAGGCCTCCTAACACTTTATCTTGTTTTTTTTTCGGATTGTTAAACACTCTGTTTAAACTACTTTTATTAATATTAATTAAAATCACATGTTTTCTCAAAATAAACGAAAATGTTTTACCGTGCCATCAGGCACATTTGGAACTTTAAAAATAACTTGACTTAATTGATTTCCAAATTAAACCTAAGTATGGTTTTAAAACGACCACTAAAATGAAGGGTTTTCAAAACTTAAATCGGTTTCAAAAAGGATTTCAAAATATTTTTCCCTGTAACAAACTGGATTCGGCCATAGTGTTTGGGCCGAGTTTGGGTTGTTACACTAATCATTTGAGAATTGTTTTGCAAACTTTACGTGAGAAACAGCTATATGCTAAATTCAGTAAATGTGAATTTTGGCTTCGGGAAGTTGGTTTTATGGGACATATAGTATCCACTGAAGGCATCAAAGTTGATCTGAATAAAATTTCAGCAATTGATAATTGGAAACAACCGAAAAATGTGTCTGAAGTCAGAAGTTTTCTGGGAATAGCCGATTCTCATCGGAGATTTGTACAAGGATTTTCGATGATAGCTTCGCCGATGACACGACTATTGTAAAAAGATGTGAAATTTGAATGGACCAATAAATGTCAGCAGAGTTTTGACAAATTGAAAGCCTTGTTGACTGAAGTACCAGTTCTAGTTCAGCCTGAATTGAGTAAGGAATTTGTAATTTATAGTAATGCGTCATTGAATGGTTTAGGCTGTGTTTTGATGCAAAAAGGTAAAGTAATAGCCTATGCTTCTAGACAGCTAAAACCACATGAAAAGAGTTACTTGATACATGATTTAGAATTGGCAGCTATTGTCTTTGCAATGGAAATTTGGCAAAAATATTTGTTCGGTGAAAAGTGTCACATATTCACTGATCATAAAAGTTTAAAGTATCTGATGTCGTAGAAAGATTTGAATTTGAGACAACACAGGTGGCTTGAATTGTTAAAAGATTATGATTTAATAATTGATTATCATCTTGGAAAAGCAAATGTGGTTGTAGATGCTCTGAGCAGAAAGTCTCTTTTTTTTTTGCGAGCAATGAATACCCAATTGTCATTGTCTGATGATGGCTCAATCTTAGCTGAGTTAAAAGCTAAACCGATGTTTCTGCAACAAATTTGCGAAGTGAAAAAAAATGATGATGAAATACAGGCTAAATGTAACATCCTGAAAAGGGCCTATGCATTTTCAGGTTAATTGTACGAAATGTCATGTCTTATGTGTTATGAATATATTTTGAACATTTTTTTGGAAACCTGGAAATGTATGGAAATGTTAGGTTTAAAAGAAGAAAGTGAACATTTTTGGAAACCTGGAAATGTAAGGAAATGATTTAGAAATGATTCAAAAGAGGAAAGTGAACATTTCTGGAAACTTGGAAATGTAAGGAAATGTTAGGTTAAAGGAGGGAAACGAACGTTTTTGGAAACTTGGAAATGTAAAGAAATGACTTAGAAAATGTTGAGTTTTTAAAGTCTAAAAGAGGAAACTAAGGCGAGGTGGCCTTAAGAGAAAATGTATGTGAAATATGACACACAAACGGGCTTGGAAAAGTGGCCTGGAGATGCCACTTAGGGCCCTTGGAAATGGCACCACATACAGGAGTATTGGGCCAAAGTTCGAGCTGCAGGGGAAGCAAAATAAAAGTTTTATTTTGCAGCAGGGATTAGTAGCAAGGGACGGCACAAGGCTATAAATTAGGAGCTTTTATTCTTTTATAATTAGTGGATAAATAAGGGATAAATAAGGGATTTATTTATCATTATTTTCAAGAGATAATTGTGGGATTAAATTCTTTTAATTTGAAAAAGTGATAATTCAAGGGATAAAGCTATCAAAATAAGGGAGAGTGGTGGCCACGTAAGGGACTCTAGCTAGTAATTTTGGCTACTAGAGGAAAAGAGGCTATTCATTTATTCACTCTTCCTTTGCCGAATTTCTTAAGCAAATTCTCCTCTCTCTGCCGAATTTCCTAGAGCTTTGTTCTTCTTCTTTTTTTTAGCCAAAGTCGAAAATTCAAGATACACCATTAGCCGATTTCTTTTCTTTCCAATCCATCAAAAGCCGAATCTTTGAGGGGCTTCAAGCATAGGTGCTATCGATTTCTTCAGGTAAGGGTAAGAGCAAGATTGATTTCTATTCTTTTCTTTTAGATTTGTCGAGATCTAGGACTAATCCCATCAATATTCTTATTTGACGAAATTTGGAAGGATTCTTTCAGGATTTTTGCCATAGTCGACTATAAAGGAAGAGATCTTCGGGATTTGACCATCAAGGTAAGTCATCTCTGACATTCGGCCAAGGGCCATTGATTTTGATTAAAAGTTAGAAGTTGATCTAACATGTGGTTTTAGGGATTTCGACAGAAGCTATAACCAAGGGATAATTTTGGGATTTAAGATCCTTAAGGTAAATGACTATGAATATTCGGCCAAGGCCTATTTTAGTAGTTAGATCTATTTTTTTATGTGTTTTAAGCCGAAAACTAATCGATTCAAGGGATCTAGTGATTAGCCGATTTCAAAGGGGAAGAATACAAGTTTCCGGGATTTAATTAATTATCAAATCGGTAGCAAGGTAAGAAAGTGGATACAAAAATCCTTCGGGATTTGATTAATTTAGCCGAATAGGCTTTTTCCTAAAATACTAAATGTGGCCAAATGTAGGGATTAAGGATCTAAAGCGATAGATCGGTTTTTTCGAGATTTCAAGGAATACGTTAAGCTAATCAGGTGTGTACCCCACCCTATTTCTTAATAAGTTTTATGGCAATGTTTAATAAATATATGTATGTGATATTAAGAATGTGAAAAGTATGGCTAAGGTACCATACAATGGTACAAAGTACTCAGGTACGTTTCCTACTCCTACTAGGAATATGAAATATGTTATATTTAACATGCGAAAAGTAATAAGAATGTGAAATGCATGACATGTATAATCTAGGGCATATGGGTTATTGAAAAGGGGAAGTGAATGTGGTGACCTAAGACCATGAAATCTGAATGTGGTGACCTAAGACCACGAAATCTGAATGTGGTGACCTAAGACCAGGAAATCTGAATGTGGTGACCTAAGACCACGATATCTGAATGTGGTGACCTAAGACCACGAAATTATAAGGGCGATAAGCACGTCGACTGCAGTGACTGCCTTCGATGGTGTGTAGCGGATGGAGGGTTGACTTAGTAGTCCCCACGGTGTGCAGGTTGGTACGGGGAAGTGTAGCGGATGGCCAACTAGGTTTGGGTTCGGGATTGCATCATTATCTTAAATTATTATGTGATTATGATATGTATGGTATGCCTGAATTTATTTGGATTTAGTGTTGTGTACACATTGAGTCTGTTGACTCACCCCATTGTGGGAACATATTTCAGGTGATGAACAGTGATGGACCAGGACGGCAGAACTTGTGGTGGCCATGCTCAGCTTGAAGTTTATTTTATTGGACATTTTATTTCATTTAAGTACTTTAAATTATTTGGGTTTGTTTTGATGTAATAAGGTCACTGTTGAACTATTTCATCGTTTAATTATGTTTGCAAATTTTTACTAAGTTAAAGATTAAGTACTTTATTTTTTTTAAATATCAACTTAAAATTAAAAAAGGGTTTTTAATATAAAATCGAATTCGTTTTCAACTCGAGCGCAACCCTAATCCTTCAAGACGCACAATTTTTTTTCAAAGTAACAAAAGAATTTTAACCAGTTTACATCGAGGAACATACCAGATCCGGTCAAGGCTCGTGGGCCGGGTTTGGGGTGTTTCACTAAATGAGTACAATGTGAGTGGACATCTGATTTAGAATTTCAAATTGGATCTGATGATTATCTGTTATTCAGGGGCTGAATCTGTGTACTGAAAAATTCAGAACTTGTACAGAAAATTTTGCATGAAGCTCATAACGGTACCAAGTCTGTTCATTCGGGGAGTAATAAAATGTATAATGATTTGAAAAAGATGTATTGGTGGTTGGGAATGAAGCGTGATATTTCTGAATTTGTATCTAGGTGTTTGATATGTCTACAAGTTAAAGATGAACATCAGGTACCTTCGAGATTATTACAGCCAGTCATGATACTGGAATGGAAATAGGAAAGAGTTACCATGGATTTTGTGTCGGGATTACCCTTATCTTTGAAAAAGAAAGATGCCATGTGGGTAATCATTGATCGTTTGAAAAAATCTGCACACTTTATTCCGATACGTACCGATTTTACCCTGGACAGATTACCTGAGTTGTATGTTTTTGAGATTGCCAGATTACACGGTGTGCCAGTTTTTATTATTTCTGATAGAGATCCACGATTTACATCCCGCTTTTGGAACAAGTTGCAAGAGGCCTTGGGTATACAATAACATTTCAGTACTACATTTCATCCTCAGACTGATGGCAGTCTGAACGTGTAATACAAATTCTTAAAGATATGCTTTGGTGTTGTGTTTTAGAATTCGAAGGCAATTGGGAGAAATATTTGTCGTTAGTCGAATTCACATATAATAACAGCTATCACTCAAGCATTAAGATGGCACCAGACGAAGCTTTGTATGGTCGTAAATGTAGAAATCTGTTGTATTGGATTGAGCTCAGTGACAAAAAGATACATGGTGTTGATCTAATTCGTGAAATTGAAGAAAAAGTGAAAGTGATCCGAGACAACTTGAAAGTAGCTTCCGATCGTCAGAAATCTTATGCAGATCTTAAACGAAAAGAAATAGAATTTCAAGTTCGCGATAAAGTATTTCTGAAAGTTTCACCGTAGAAAAAAGTTCTTCGTTTTGGCCATAAAGGAAAACTAAGTCCACGGTTTATTGGGCCATATGAGATCACTGAAAGAATCAGACCTATTGCATAGCGGTTGGCTTTACCACCAGAATTAGAAAAGATTCACAATTTCTTTCACGTGTCTATGTTACAACGGTATCGATCAGACCATTTACATGTTATCTCCCTGATAGAGGTTGAGATTCAGCCCGATATGACTTATAGTGAAGAACCGATCAAATTTCTGGCACGTGAGACGAAAGAGTTAAGAAATAAAAAGGTAGCTTTACTAAAAGTCCTTTGGCAACGACACAGAATAGAAGAATCTACCTGGAAACTAGAGAAAACTATGATAAAGCAATACTTGAACCTCTTTACTGGTAAGATTTTCGAGGACGAAAATTCTTTAAGGGGGAGAGTTGTAACAGCCCGTTTTTAGTGAAATCGAAATAGTGGTTTAGGGACCACAAATCCGAGTCTTAAAAGAAAAATTATTTTAATATTATTTTATGGTCTGAATTATAATATAAATAAAGTATGAAAATTTCGTTAGGAAAATTTTAATGATTACATGTTTAATTGATAAAAGGATCAAATTGCATAAAATGCAAAAGTTGAGTTCTAGTAGCTATAAGTATCAAATAGCTATGGAATTCCAAATTGGAAGTCCTTATATGGCAAATAGACCATTAAGAGGAGTTAGTAGATAAGTATGATGAATCATCCATGGAAAATTAAATAAATAAAAGGACTAAATTCGAAATAGAAATAATTAAAGATGATAAAAATTGAATATCATCTTATTTCATCATCTTTCCCAAATTAAAAAGATGGAAACCCTAGCCGTGAAGAATTGAAGAAACAAAAACTTATTTGGCTTAATTAGGCAAGCATTCTTGTCTCGTTTTTAGTAATTTTTATATTTCTGAAATCGTAATAACTTAATCTAGCTATCTCGGGGGTTAATATGCAAAGTAATCAAAGTATTAAAAATTTTCCATAGATGAGTATGCTGAAAATTTGAAGTTTATGGTAGAAAATGAAAGGTTGTTGATAGATAAACAACTTTTGTAAAGGAAAATTTGATGAAATTATGATTTAGGGACTACATTGAAAAGATGTAAAATTTATGGAAAATTTTTGAATTTTGTGAAATACACGGGCTGCAAATGTTACATGTAAAAATCAATTAGGCTTGGAATAAGGATTAAATTGCATGAATTACATTTTCCGAGCATAGGGATAAAATCGTCATTAATTAAAAGAATAGCGGCAAAATGGTAATTTTGCCTAAGATGTGAATTGGATCAAATTGAATATGAAATGTATTAAATTGAAGTTAAATTCATTCATATAGATCCGGATAGACCAAATACGGAGTTAGGACGAGGAAAAGAGAAAAAAAGCGGATTAGTGTGTACACGAACATTGTCAAGGTAAGTTCGTGTAACTAAATTGTAAAATTATATGTTTGAATTGAATGTTATGTATGTGTTGTATGATTGACATGTATGAGATTCAGTCATATATCTGAAAATGTCTGATAAATATTAAGTCCCGTTGGATATATAAAATTTGATGGATACAGGGTTTCCGCGTAACACCCCAAACCCGGCCTAGACGTTATGATCGTATCTGGCAATGTCACACGATAGTGTTTTTCAGACCTCTTTGTTACGATGAAAACATTAGAATAATCAATAATAAACAAATCATAACTCGTAAACTAAAAACCATGAAGTCCAAAAATTACTGTGGTCACTGTTAAGTCCTCCGTCGCACCGATCCATCTAAGTTTAAGGATTACTTGTGCACATTAAACAAAAAGGGTGAGTTTACATAAACTCAATGTGTAATCCTGCAGAAACAAACAAACAATTAGTACTCATAGTGCACAGTTGAACAGTCTTGGGCCTAAGCCCTTTTCAGTATCAGTGACAGTTTGGGCCTTAGCCCATCTCAGTACAGTGTCAAAAATGCAGTTGGGCCTTAACCCATCACAGTATCAGTAGCAGTAACATTTATGCAGTAGCAAAATCCTAACCAACCAGCCTCTACACACCATCTCCGTCCAATCCTACACTCCATGTGGTGATATAATCAACCCATCCATCCCTACACTCCAAGTAGTATCAAATGCGGCACAAAACAATAGTTTGCAACTGAGCTGCCAGTAACATAGGTTTAAAGTCTTTCAGTACACTTCCTTCGAATAAAAACCCCCAACCCAATGCAATGCATCATACAATGGATGATATGCAATTATGCAATTTCAATACATATATTCAGTTCAGATATTAACATGCTATGTACAGATATCATTCAGTCAATTTCACATATTTAGGGGTCTAAGTAGCGCTTAGCAACCCTACAGTAGGTTCACAGTCGACTTGGGCGACCCGTGCAACCTTAAAAACATTTTGGTAAAAATGGGCCCATGTGCCCATGTGATCTACCTGTGTGGGCCACACACCCGTGTGGCTTACTCGGCCCAAATTGGCCTTGGCCGTGTAATACATTTTTAAAGTAACCCATGCTAGCTCAATACTCATATATGTTTTCACTATTTACTTATATGTTCATTCAGAGCTGTCTACTTGAGTCATTATCACTAAATTATTTATATCTTGAGTTACAGAATTCCAAATTAAGATCCGCTTCATGTTTTTGAAACTAGACTCAAATACCTTTCTACCATAAAATTTTTAGAAATTTTAGTTCATCAAATAAGTACAGTAAAATCTTTAAAGTTATCCCTATTTTGCTGTTTGACAGCTTCATCCTTTCCTTACTAAAAATTATTTATCTCTTAGTGAAGAATTTAGAAGATTTTTTTGTTTGTTTTTCCGAAAAATAGACTCATTAAGGTTTTAAACATATAAATTTAAGCCCCTAATTATTTTTTTACAATTTTTGATGATTTTTCTAAGTCATAACAGGGGAACCCGAAACCATTATGACCTTGTCTCACAAAATTTATTATATCTCATGATCTATAATTCCATTACCTACACTGTTTCTTCCACGAAAAAATAAACTCAATAAAATTTAATTTCATATTTTATTCAACCTATAACTCAATTCCCACTATTTTTGATGATTTTTCAAAGTTAGACTACTGCTGCTGTCTAAAATTATTTTAGTGCAAAATGTTGATTTCCAAGTTTATAACACCCTTATTTCCTTTCTCTACAATTTTTCGCATCATTTTCTCTTATTTCTAGACAGCAAGCAATTTCAGCTTTTCGTCGAATCCTATTTTTTTGTTTTGAGTACACACCTGTATCGTTTTCATTGCTTACGCAATCCCGAGATCACCAAAAACCTATAACCGACAATCCCAACTTTAAAATTGGTCTTAAACTAAGATTAAACTGTATTCACGTACCAAAAGGCCTAAGCTTGTCTGTTCATCACTTACCTTCTAACTTCGTACAATTCCACCACTACTCAACATGAGGGAGATAGCAACCGAAATGATTCGTTGCTGTAAAAATAACCATTCCTCATTAACTAAGAGTTCAACAAAGTTAAGAACGAATTCAAAGCCAAAACCACTCGCCCAAACAACACAAGAAAACGCATACCCTATACGCTTACCAAACAATCACCACTTCAAGTCAAATCGATGAACGTTAATTTCAACCTCACGATCGACTCCTAAACAGTCAACAAAACACCACTTTATCCTTTATTCAGAGTAACATTCAAGTTTAATAAAACGGGAACTTATCATACAACACAATTGCACGCTTGCACAAAGGGGAAAAGATGAAGAAAGACAAAGAAAACGGAAGGGGAATTCAAAGGAAATTCGGCAGCAAGGATTTCTTATTTAGAAAAAGAGGAAAACCGAAAATTGATAGTGGGGGAGAAGAGAGAAAATGTCAAAAAGGTGGAAAAGAGTTTGAAATTTGAAAAAAAAAACTAAATAAAAAGATAATGCCTAAAAATCTGGTAACTCATCTCCTTAAATCTCTCCCTAACCTCCCACAACAACTCCACTACTCGGAATTTCAATTTGACTAGGACTCCACTACGACACAAGGCCAAGTAACAAAAATTATTCCCTTGCTCGTGCAGGGACTTGAAATCCAGAACTCCCACACGCCAACACACACCTTAGCCACCAAACTAGCAAGCCCATTCTGATATAAACTTACCAACAATTAAACTTAAGCCCTTTGCACAAGGTTAAGGCTTTATTTATAAAAAAATACCAAATTTTGCCCAAGTAAGGCTTGAACTTGGAACCTCACACCCACACCCAGAACACATAACCATTGAAGTAGATAGACATTGCGTGTCACACATACACGAAATCAAAAATTAAAATTTTGGGGCCTTACATTAAGAATTAGTTGTGGTCCAACATATGTTGCGGACACACCACAGCTCAAAAGAGCGTCCCGTTACTAGCCCTCTCGAGCTTCTCGTTATATGATTCTTGCAAGCTTCCCGTTAATAGCTCATCAGAGCATCCCGATCAGTGGTGATCTTGCATTTGTTGTGGACACACCGCAACTCTTATGAGCGTCCTAATATATGGCTCTTCATGAGCTTCCCGATTAAAGGCTCTTTGCAAGCTTCCTGATTAATGGCTCTCCAGAGCTTCTCGAAATGGCTCGCTTGAACTTCTCGATATATGGCTATCCGGAGCTTCCCGATTAATGGCTTTTCGGAGCTACCCGTTATTAGCTCATATGAGCTTCCTGATTATGGCTCTTATGAGCTTCCCGTTATACAGCCCGGATAAGCTTCCCATTACATGGCTCACATGAGCTTCCTGTTATATGGCTCGAGAGAGGGCTTCCCGATTATTTTCCCTAATGAGCACCCTCGAATATGAATTAACGGATTTTAGAGTCGTACACTTCATGTGTACTACATTTGTATCCAACAATATTTTAAATGATTCAACGGGTAAAGTTCCGATATGAGATGAAATGAATTCAAGATGAATTACTATGAGAAATATTTGAAGTACAAAGATATGATATGTACATGTTCACGGATACTTGAAGTGATAAATACATGTATGTGAATATTGAATATTGATAAGCTCATTCATGTTTCTTGGTATTTATTTGAATTACATGACTAACATGCTTGATGAGAATATTTGTTTAGGAAATTGGCAAAATTGGTTTGAGCATGTTTAGTTAGCTTACCTTAAATGTGAAATAAATGGTAAGTTAATTGCTTGTTATACGAACTTACTAAGCATTAAATGAGATCGTTAAGGTTGGAAGTTGGTCAGAGCCACATCACACTATCAATTGCCCTTTTTCGGTATATTTATTAAATCAATTTTGGTATAATGGCATGTATAGGTTAGTTTGGCCATTGATGACATGTAAATGTTTTTTTTTTTTTGTGATTAGCCATTTGAATGGCTTATGTTTGATACATTTTGATATATATAAGTATATGGCCTTATCATGGTTGATATGTGTTTTGGTAAAATTGATTGATGGTTAAATAATAGGCAAATTGTAACATGGTTTGAGTTGGTATAGTTTGTATAGATATGAATATATATATGTAAATGATCAAATTATTAACCATGGATACTTGATTATATAAGATGATATGATATGCATAAGACTTAGTTATGGCTTGATTCAAATGTTTTATATTGGATTGGGAATGTGTTTAAGTGTTAATGTAGGTGGAAGACAAGTTTGGGTGAGAAATAAGGCTTGGAAATGGCCTTATTTTGTCCACACGGGCAGAGACACGGGCGTGTGTCTCAGTCATGTGTCAACACAGGGGCTTGTGTTTTGGCCGTGTGTCCTTTACATCTTTAAAATGTCAAAACAGAATGCTCAAAATTGATCACACTGCCTGGCACACGAGCATGTGTCTTGGCCGTGTGATCACTGGACCTACACACAGCCTAGCACACGGGCGTGTGACTTGGCTGTGTGATCCAAGTCAGAGAGTTACACGGGTACATACACGGGCTGGGACACGGCCATATGCCCCATTTTGAATGCCCACACGGACATGTGTACCCTACACCTAGGAAAAATTTTGAAATTTCACAAAAAATTTTCTTGGTACCCGGATTAGTCCCGACTTATTTCTACTATATATTTTGGGCCTCGAGGGCTCATATAAGGGACTTTATGAATAATATTTGACATGAATGTTAAATAATATGAAATGTCTGTATTTGATTTGTTTATTCCAGTAATACTTTGTAACCTTGTTCTGACGACAGATACGGGTTAGAGGTGTTACACTGCTCACACGTGTTGTAGGTCGGGATGTTAAGCTACACAATGCTGCTCACACGAGCTGTGGAGAATCCGCAAAAAATGCAGGATCTTAGCCATCGGTAGGACATCCAAGACCAACACCCGAAATCGTATAACCTCTTATGGCATGTCATTTATATCCTAGGTATTCTTGAGGTTCAAACGGGAAATTTTCTATATTAAATCCTTTAGCTTCTTTCCATTATACATTTTCTAATAAAAACATTCATGACACTCACTTTTTTTCACATTTATTCATCAATTAAAATAACATTACAATTTAATCCAACTTACTAATTAGCAAATTTGTATTCAATAAAAGTTATACAAAGCATAACCTCAAACAATCATCTATCTATATTGGAAATTAACAAGTTTACCATTATACGAACTTACCTCGACTACCATGGTTGCAAAAATAGAACTGACAACTAATCCGAAACTTTACCTTTTCCTCGATTTAAAACCGATTGTGGCATTTCTTGATCATGCAAGCCAACAATGCTTGATTGAATGCTTCTTACTCCTCTAATGGTGGCGTCCATTAGAAAAAAGAGAAATGGAGAAGATGATGACATTTTGGTTTATTTTTTTATGCATTTATTTATTTAATTACCAATTTACCCTTAAGATATCTTTTAACAAAAAGCAAAACAAAGCCTACTACCGCCCAACATACATTCACATGGTATAATTACAACATAAAGCCCTTAACTTATAATTCCATGACCAATTAACTATTAATACTAACTTTTGCAACTTTTACAATTTAGTCTCTTTTACTTAATTAACTATTTAAACCTTAAAACTCTGTTACAGGTATCGATATTTATGAAGATAGGTATCAATACCATTAGGAAAGCATTCTATTTCTTCACAAATTTTTAGAACCAAACAAATTATTGATACAAAGTAAAAGTATTGATATTTTTACCCCAAGTATCGATACTCGTGAACAGGTATCGATACCAAAATGATCTATTGTTTACCTGCACATTCGGTACAACATGGAGGTATCGATACTTATTCCTGAATATTAATACCTCTGCACAAAGCATAAAAAATACAACAAAACAAGGAAAAGATTCTTACTTAAACATCTTCCTATCCAATAGGCATCAAAACCTCATTATTCAACATCAAAATGACCATACTTGAAATTCAAAGCAACATCAATATTTCAATTATTCAAGCCAAAATAGAACCAATAAGATAGTAATAAACACCCACCAAATCCTAAGAGTCTAAATTCATAGTAAACCTTTAAAAACATAATAAATATCAGCCAAAATCTCTAACTACATTACCTTTATTTCAACAGTTCAAAGAATAACCAAAATGGCACTTACTCAATTTACTAAGCCTAACTTGGATCAATTTTTTAGAACCGTACCACTAACACAATAATGCTAAATATCTGCAATGGTTTAGAATGGAGTGTGTGAACTTAAACAAGCTCAATGAATGTATAGAATTACCGCAAATACACACAATATCATACATTAAACGGAAGCCACAAAGGAAATATTCTCAAAAGTGTTTAACTTTAGTGCCAAATTAACATATTTATGTATCACTTACTAATACTCTAACATTGTAATCACATATTTATACATACATCATAATTCACAAACAATTCATTGATTGATACATTGGCAACTTGAGATTGTGAAACATAAAAGTGGGTTCTATCACCACACATTGGATACACAGATCTCCAACACATCAATGACTCGAGAAGTCGAACGTATCTCAAAAGTGTAGCAATAAGCTAACTCTCTCCAACACACCAACATATCCCCATGAATGGAGCTTAGCTCACATTCCCTTATCTCTCCAAAGTCTCCCGGGCATTAATGCCCCAAAATCACAATACAAGGGTGAGTACTCACAAAATCCTATGGCATGCCAATTAGAACCAACGGTCTCAAAAGATCCTAAGGCCAAAGTATCCGAAAATGAAAACATATTTACTTATCATTTGTTGCATACTTTCACTACACATTTACATCATTAACACAACATCATCACTATGTGTTGGCATGTTTAGTATGCTCACAACTGAAACATTTCACCATAGCTAACACAACATATATAACATATAGCATTACACATCATACTATTCAATCCATAAAACATAGTCACAATTTTTTGCAAAATAACCAAGAGGAATAAGAAAGCATACATTGGGAACTTAAAGTAGGGTTTTAAGCTACTCCTAAGCTCCTATTTAACACTATGAATCGTGTCTAAAAGCAGCGATTCCAAACACTCACCGTTCACACTTTTGCCTAATTGCTGAAAGCTTAAACTAGATTTTCCTTGCCTTTCGCCTTACTCGAAGAAGGTCCTAATGATTCTGAAGCATCACACATAACAACCACATAATATGCACAATTAATTTATAGCTATAAACACATCTTAACAAGTAAAAATGTTGGTCTAAGTTAGTTTCTCTTGAAACTGAATTTTTTGACTAGCATAGCCGAAACTCAAATATCTTAATCCACGTCCATTCATATCACTTAAAATTGATTCTAAACATATATTTACTCATCTAAGAACAATTCTCAACCATTAAAACACTCAAAATTGCTCAAATTCATGGTTCTAAAAATTTGACATACATGACCAATTTTTAACGAAAACACAACAAAACCTTCAAATATTTTAATGAAACTTTAAAGCGAGTTTAAACCTTCTAATCACATCAAAACAAGTTGAAAAACACTTTGAAATAGTAATTTCATTCAAAATTCTAGATTTCACCATTAACGACTCCAATTTCGGCTAACATGAAAAATTCTCGATTTATTTGATTAAAACTTGATTTAAAAGACTAGACTATATTAAAAACTATTAGGAAAATGAGGCATTACCTTTGTAACACCCTATACCAGATCGAGTCGCTGGACCTAACCTATAGGATGCTACAACAGTAAATCAGAATGTTCACAAGTGATTTGTTCGATAATACTCAATAATTAATAGGTACAAGTTAATTATATGTTAAACATGCATTAAAATCATAACCAAGCCTTAACTAGGCTTACAAAAGCCTTCAAACAAGTTCAGGACTAAATCGGGACCTGTAACACTCATGTCCAGTTTCTGTCGCTGGAATAGGGTTACGGCACATATAAAGACTTTTCATAACAATTGGCATCCAAAAATAAAATAAATTCCATTAATACGAATATGTTCAAAAAGAAATAAAACATATGTGTACAAGCTTTAAATCGGGCCTTCGAGGCCCTAAAAATAGTTTATGAATAATCGAGGATCAAATCAGAACAAATTAGGACATTTCAGGCGAAATTGAAAATTTTTCACCTGTAGGGGTCACACGCCCGTGTGGCTCTCCCACACTCTCATGTGGCCATCCCACACGCCGATGTGCTTAACCGTGTGTCTGTTCGTGTAACTCACTAACTTGGGCCACATGCATGTGTCTTAGCGTGTGCCACACCATGTGAACCCTACGCCTAACACGCCTGGTCACACTCCCATGTGTGACACACGGCCATGTGGTAACCCATGTCCTAGGCCGTGTGCAACATTAATCGACCCAAAACTTGCCCTTTCCATACCTAAATGCTTGTGTACCTACACATACCCAAAGTACATGCATACAAACCTTAAAAGTAAATTAAAATATGCTCAAAATAGGGAAAATCAATTAGTCCAAGTGCCGACCAATGGGTCATCAATGACGTCACAACTCAAACACCTAGACAATTCATTACTTTAAATTCACATACAAGTCACAAATGCACATCCAAGGTCTTTCTTCCACAACCAAATGTCTTCCTCATTTCATACTCAAACCATACCAATTTCCAACTCACTCCACACACTTGCATATGCTACAACATGACTCATATAACACCCCTCACCCGTATACACCATCAAAATAGGGTTATAAAGTATTACCGGAATTACAACACTTTTAATCATACATTTCATATACAATTTATCAATTCAATCACAATCAATCATAGTGTCCCTTAAACGAGCCTACGAGGCCATCAACATACATTGAGAGGGGTTCGCGACTAAACTAACAACTCAGGAAACTTTTCCACAATTAGAATTTTTTCTCAAAATAGGGGACACACGCCCGTGTGTGTAACCCGTCTGCCTTTTGAAGTTGCCACACACACCCATGTGCTAGGCCGTGTCAAACCTGTAGGGTATACTGACTTATGCAACACGGCCAAGTCACACGCCCGTGTGCTAGGCCGTGTGCCAATTAGGGAGGTATATTGACTTGTACCAAACGGCCGATCACACGCCCATGTGTGAGACCATGTGGGGCATACTGACTTCAATTCAATTTCAACACCAGGGGACACACGGCCGTGTAACATGACCGTGTGTCACACATGGTTGAGACAAACGCCCGTGTCTCTGCCCGTATGGACAAAAATAGGCTATTTACTAAGCCATTTTGCCACCCTAATTTAAATGTACCTACATCAACCAAAATGGCAACAATTCAAAGCATAAATGAACATCAAATTAAGCCACAATCAAGACTTAATCATACCATTTCCAATACTGGCAACCAACATGCTTATAACCTCAAGTTTTATCCAATCAAAACATACCAAATTACATATACCAAACAACTAGCTAAACCTTTCCCAAACATACATCATTTTGCACCAATTCACAAATACAATTCAAATCCAACATCAATCAATTAACCTTTACTATGACAGTATCCATAACCTTCATAACAAGCCATAATGCACATATAAGCACATAACCAAATCCACCAAATTAAGTCAAATCTCATGGCTATTTTTGCAAACCAAAACATATATATTTACAAGCCATCTCAAATGGCAAAACTCACTAACAAAACAAAACCAACATGCCCATAGTTCTTATACATGCCATAAACTTAAAATACTAAGTTCATAGGTATCAAGTGAAAGACGGATAGTGTGAAATAATCTCCGACGATCCTCGAATGTGAGCTAGCTTTGATAACACTACAAAACATGAGAAAAACGAACAAAGTAAGCCTTATAGCTTAGTAAGCTCGTGTGTTAACAATGAGAAAAAATCACCATTCATTAATCATTCAAATAATAGAAAACAATATACAAGAATTTTATTAGATTCAAAGCTATCAAATGATCATTCACATAACTTACCAAAGAACCCATCAATTCCATAGTTTCAATACTCAATTCATTATCGTACGTACCTGTACCATCTCATACCAATCTCATACTTGACCACATTCTTCATTTACCCGTTGAACCATTCAGAATAGAAGTCGGATACTCAAGGTCTCACCCGATAAGTACCTATACCATGGCCCGAAGCCAAATCAAGGTAACTTATCTGAAATTCTGATATCAATGGCCGAAGATAAATCAGCCGATATGCATGGCCCGAAGAAAAATTGGTATATCTCGCACCCGAAGTGCTAATAACATGGCCCGAAGCCAACTCAAGTATACCTAATCACATGTCACTAGCATCCTAAACTATTCCTAAGGTTCAAACAGGATTTCAACTATCGAATTATCGTCAAATCATTTTCAAACTTGCCCGTAATCACATAATCACAATTCATGCTATATCAAAGCATATAAAATGCATTGGTAATGAAATTATAACATACGAACTTACCTCGGATGTTAAAACGGTGAATTTAGTCGATTAATCGATAACTTTCTCTTTTCCCCGATCCAAGCCAGTATTTCGCTCTTCTTGATTTAAATATAATAAAATTGACTTAGTCAATCATCTATTCATTCAATTTAGTCCAAATCACACTTTAAAATACATTTACAATTTTGCCTTTAAACTTTCACATTTTTCACAATTTAGTCCTTATTACACAAAATTACAAATTCATGAAATTCAAGACTAACCCATGCTATCCGAATTATCATTATACCCCTAGCAGCCCATATTTTTCATTTATTTCACATTTTAACCACTAACTTTTCACATTTCTCAATTCAATCCCTATTTTTTATTTTCACTAAAAATCACTAAACAAAACTTGTATATATATCAACAGTGTAACACCCCAAACCCGGCCCACAAGCCATGACTGGATCTGGTATGTCACGGGGTAAAAAGGAGTTTGAAAGGTTTGGACTAATAGTAGAAAATCTAAAATTTGTTAAGGGTATAAAACAGTATTTGCTAAAACTCAAGTGGGTTGATTTGGTAAATCCGATTGAGTTGAAAATCCTTTCTTCCTTTAAAACTATTTGATCATTTAAATTTCAGAACATTAGAGTGATCAATAGCTTAGAAAATTTCGTTACCCGATGGTAACATTTTTGAAAACGCGTACGAGTACTTATTTTTGAAAACGTTACTTTTAATCGATTTACATAACCGTTCGTAAGTTCATCAGTTATATAATAAAGTAAAAACAACTACCTAAACATCCAAAATAATAATAAGCGGCCATATTACAACCCAATCGAATTGTAGTGAATAATAAACTTAAAGCGGGGCAAAACAAAATTTCGAGTCCACAAAACCAACATGGCCGCCTCGAGCTCTCCTCGGCTCCGCATCCGCGCTCTACTTACCTGCAAGATGATATGGGAAGGGGTGAGTCACCAAGACTCAGTGTATAAATCCCCAACCCGGAAATAACACTCATACACAAGATATTAGTATGCAATTATGCAACCCAACCTAGCTATCCATGCTCCTTTTCTACCCCGTGTGGTACCAAACCACTGGTGGTGCCAAACCACTGGTGACTTATAGTCACGATATCCGTCAATACGTGTGGTGACAAACCACTGGTGGTGCCAAACCACTGGTGGCCCGAAGTCACAATCAAATGATGGGGCCAACCCATCGTGTGATACCAAATCACTGGCGTCGATCCCGTATCTCAAATGTGGGGCCAACCCACGGTGGTACTAAGCCACGTGGGGCGACGCTATGAGGTGCCAAACCTCGAGGTACCAAACCTCTCGGTGACCGTAGTCACAATGTGTTACCAAAACACTGGTGTCCGTCGACACGATTATTACTCCCTCTCATCAATCCCGCCATCATCATGCTCACATAACAAGTATCATGATCCCATATATCATGCAATCGTATATAGCATAGCATTTAACAGCATATGATGGCATACACAACATATATCGTAGATCGAGTAATAGGGGACTTACCCGAAGACCAAGCTTATGCCCACAAGGCAAAATTTCTACATGAGAGGTTATAATATCATCGTAATAACAATTATTCTAATAAAGTGTGTAAGAGATTACACACCTAATTAATCGAAGGTCTAAAAGAAATCCCGGATCTACGTGATATTATAAAAGTCCCGAACTTGTCCTCGTATAGCTCCTATTATTCGGCCATCACGGGTTAGTATTTAGGGGTCTTATTAATTAACTAATAAGTCCAAAGTTATTGGTCATAACATAATCAAAATAGGGCTCTAGGCCGAACCTTTATCAACACAAAGCAAAGTGATCAAAAACTCGAACTTCTGATTTCTTGGCCGATTTGCCTCCTAAAATCATAGTACAAAATTCGATTATCACTCAAGAATACCAAGAATGGCCTTTGGCCGAAAATGATTAATCACCTCCATGCTTACCGAAAACCCGAAGTTGGCACTTGTCTTTATCGAGCTTCCTATCAAAAATACTTGTTAGAAAAGACATGCGCACCAATCATAAATAAGGCCTTGGCCGAACCTCCATGTCTCCTTACCTAAGAAATGAAGCCCGAAAGACACCTTCCAAGCTTCTGAGTATCGGTTACCTACAAAGGATACACCATTAACATGGTCTATACCTATTCGGCCTATCCTTACAAGGGCCTTACTCGTGCTTTCGACATGCATAAGGGAGATGGGTCAAAATCGAAGTTAAGGAAGAATACTTACCAACCTTTAAACTTGATAACACTCTCCTTTTTGGGGGGGGTTCGGCCTAGCTTGCAAAAGAGGGTTGAATACTCGGCTATTCCAACGAAAAAGAAGGTAGGAAGAGGGAGCAAATCTCGGCACCCAAATGAGCCTACCTTCGAACGAAAATACCACCCTAAAACCTCCTTTCAAAACCGAATCCTCAAATTCTTGGAGTCTCCCTACTTCGGCTAGAATAATGTGGCAAGGAAAGAAAACAACTACAAGTTCTCCCTTAATAACTCAAGGCCGATCAAGCTCCCTTAACCAAACTCCATTCGGCCAAACCTTCAAAATTGGAGAGAAAGGAAAGTAAAAGAGTCATTTTCGGTCATGCCCTTCTTTGCTAACCTTCAAAACCGGCCATGGTCTCCATCTTTTCTTAATTTCAATCCCCCAAACATAAGCATTATTTCCCATAATATTCTTTCTATTTCCAACAAATAAATTAAAGGAAAATTTGCCCATACATCTAATATATATAAAGTAAGCAACCCAAGGAATATAATGCCCATGCCCCTAATAAAATAAGAAAATTTTACCCATGCCTCATAAATAAAATAAATCATAATATAAAATAATAACACTAAATGCCCAAAATTTTGGCACAACCATGGCAGCATGCCTTGTGCATGCGTGCGCCACATGCAGGGTGCCATTTGCATTCTGCCGATCAAAGGCCAAAATTAAAAATTCCTTCTAGGCAACTGCCAGGTCTCGAACCCGAGACCTGGGGGAGGACTGCCCATGCCTCTGACCATTCTGCTACTACGCCATATCTGCTATAATTGCGTCGGGATTTCATTTTTAAGCTTCCTTCACTTGGCTCTCCCACGCGTTTAATGCCAGAGGCCAAAAACGAAATACCCAACTGCTGCCCAGGGGTTTCGAACCCGAGACCTGGAGCAATATCGCGCCCTAGCCACTCGGCCAATTGACTTTCATGTCAAAAACACGTCACGTATTTCTTTTAAACCTTCTTTCCTGGGTTTCCCCTTTGCCTTAACGCCAAGCAAAAATAAAAATGCTCGCGCGTCCCCAACGGTGCTCGAACGTGCGACCCCGAGCTGCCACGAACCATTATGCCCCTGACCACTATGCCAAGGCATTATTTGTGACATGTACCCATCACAAATTCTTTTAATCACTCCTCCGCTCACAACGCTAAACGAAAACAAAAATAAAAACCTGCACCTGCGCTATCCCTAGGATTCGAACGCGCGACCTCATCCCGACCCTTCTTCCAAAGAATAGCCTTAGCCACCCTGGCCAAGGGGGTTCATTTTTGCAATAAGTTCAACGAATTTATTCTTATACCTTTCTCCTTAAGTCCTCCTTCATGACAACAAAAATAAAACTCCTCCCACGCGAATCGAACCTGAGCCCAGCGCATCTTCTAGCCTTCTAGCAGCACCCTAACCACTCCGCCAGCCATTCCTTTGTGTCCATATTTGCCCCAATTAATAAAAATACTTATACACTTAGCCTTTCCATCCCAAGCACTTAAGGAACTTTTTAACCCTATACCCGACTCAACTCGGGATTTCTGACCAAGCCATAACACATGCATTTATTTAGGCAATCATGCAATAAATAAAATACATTGCAAACAACCCTAGTGTAGGATGTTACAGTTCTACCCCTTAAAATAATTTCGTCCTCGAAATTACCTGGGTCAGAAGAGTTGGGCGTATTGCTGCCGCATCGCATCCTTGGGCTCCCACGTAGCTTCCTCCATGCCGTGATTCCGCCATAGGACCTTCACTAAAGGAACTGACTTCCTACGCAAAACTTTCACATCCCGATCTAGGATCTGGAACGGGTTCCTCTTCCAACGCCAAATCTGGCTCACCTCAACCTCCTCAACTGCCAAGACGTGTGATGGATCAGAACGATAGCGTCTAAGCATGGAGACATGGAACACATCATGAATCGACTCGATTCGCGCAGTAACTCGAGCTGATAAGCTACTGGTCCCACTCGTTTCAACACCTTAAACGGTCCAACGAACCTTGGACTTAACTTGCCCTTCTTCCCAAATCTTAACACTTTCTTCCATGGCGAGACCTTCAGAAAAACTTCGTCTCCCATGGTAAACTCTATGTCCCTTCGCTTGAGATCGGCATATGACTTTTGCCTATCTCGAGGCTTCTTTCAACCAAGCTTGGATCTTCTTCACCTTATCCTCGGTTTCGTCACCAATTCGGTCCTAACATCATCGCCGCTCACCCAACTCGTCCAACAAGTAGGTGTGCGACACCTCCTACCATATAACGCTTCATATGGTGCCATCTTAATGCTTGCCTGATAACTGTTATTGTATGCGAACTCAGCTAATGGCAAAAATTCTTCCCAACTACCTCTGAAGTCCAAAACGCAGCCTCTTAACATGTCCTCCAAAATCTGAATAACTCTTTCCGATCGCCCATCGATCGTGGATGGAATGTCAGATCAAATCCAATCGTGTACCCAAAGCCTGATGTAGTGCTCTCCAAAACCTCGACGTAAATCTGGGGTCTCTGTCTGAGATGATTGACACTGGCACACCATGCAACCTCACTATCTCTGCCACATACAACTTAGCTAACTTCTGGAGCGAGTAATCCACCCTTACCGGTATGAAGTGAGCCGACTTGGTCAGACGGTCCACAATCACCCAAACTGCGTCTTTCTTGCTGGGCGTGAGGGGTAGCCCACTGACGAAGTCCATAGTGATCCTCTCCCATTTCCACTGAGGAATCTTCACCGGTTGAAGTAACCTGGATGGCAACCGATGTTCACCTTTTTTTATCGACACGTGAGACACCTTCCCACGAATTCTGTTACCTCACGCTTCAATCCTGGCCACCAGAACTGCTTCCGTAGATCTCCATACATCTTGCTACCTCCAGGATGCATAGCGTATGGGCTGCTATGTGCATCCTGAAGAATTCTTTGCCTCAAGCCCACATCATTCGGCATACAAGGCCGCCCTTGAAAGCACAACACACCATCACCAGTCAAACTATACCCTTCCAAACCGCCATCTTGAACTTGCAACCTTCGCGTACTTAAACTGTCATCCCCTAATTGCTTTTTCTTGATCTCCTCGATCCAAGTTGGCTTAACTTGCAGCTCTGCCAAAAGACTTCCGTCGTCGTATAGACTAAGACGAGCAAACATCGCCCTTAAGTCTGTCACGACCTTTCGGCTCAACGCATCAGCCACCACGTTAGCCTTGCCTGGGTGGTACTCAATTGAACAGTCGTAGTCCTTCAACAGTTCAATCCATCGGCGCTGCCTCAGATTCAAGTCCTTCTGAGTCAAGAGATACCTCAAACTTTTATGATCCGTGTAGACTATCGATTTCTCCCCATATAAGTAATGCCTCCATATTTTCAAAGCGAAGACCACTGCCGCTAACTCCAAGTCGTGAGTCAGATAGTTAACCTCATGCAGTCTTAGCTGACGGGATGCATAGGCCACTACCTTCCCCTCCTGCATCAACACACATCCCAAACCATTATGGGACGCATCACAATAAACCGTGAACAATTTCCCCGCCTCAGGCTGTACCAAAACGGGAGCTTCCGTCAGAACCTTTCTTAGCTTATCAAAACTTTCTTGCTGTTTCCCTGACCAAACAAATGGGACTCCTTTCCTTAATAGCTTAGTCAACGGTGCTGCGATTAAGGAAAATCCTTCCACAAACCTTCGATAATACCCGGCCAGACCCAGAAAACTTCGAATTTTCGCCACTGTCCTAGGTGGTTTCCAGTCCAATACCGCTTCAACCTTACGTGGGTCCACTCTAATCCCTTCAGCTGACACCACGTGACCCAAGAAAGTCACCTCCCTAAGCCAAAATTCGCACTTACTGAATTTGGCATACAACTGCTCCTCCCTCAGCACTTGTAGAACTATGCGCAAATGCCTATCATATTCCTCCTCTGTCTTTGAGTAAACTAATATGTCGTCTATAAACACCACGACGAATTGATCTAAGTATTGCTGAAACACCCTATTCATCAAGTCCATGAACGCTGCCGGCGCGTTGGTCAACCCAAACGGCATCACTAAGAACTCGTAATGCCCATACCGGGTACGAAATGCCGTCTTGTGCACATCAGCCTCCTTCACCTTAAGTTGATGATAGCCCGACCTATGATCTATCTTTGAGAACACCGATGCACCTTTCAGCTGATCAAACAGGTCATCAATCCGTGGCAACGGATACTTGTTTTTGATCGTTAGCTTGTTAAGCTGACGGTAGTCGATACACATCCGCATTGACCCGTCTTTCTTCTTGACAAACAACACAAAGTGCTCCCATGGAGATATACTAGGTCGAATGAACCCTCTATCCAAGAGTTCCTGAATTTGAGCCTTCAGCTCCACCAACTCCTTTGGTGCCATTCGGTAGGGTGCTATAGACACAGGTGTCATTCCGGACAACAAGTCTATACCGAACTCAACTTCCCGATTTGGAGGCAAACACAGGAGTTCTTCCGAAATACATCGGCCGAATTCCCCTACGGTTCGGACCTTCTCAATCGCCGACTCTTAGCCTCTAAGGCATAAATTCGAACCAACAATACCTCACAACCTTTTCGATCATTTTCTACGGCAAAGGCGGATACTACATTGGATAGATAGTCTCTTCATACCTATCATGACCACTTCATCACCCCCACCGCCTTTTAGAACCATGCGCTTAGCGGCGCAAATCCAACCTTGCACGATACTTAACCACCCGACCCATTCCAAGAATTAGATCGAACTCCCCAAACGGCAGTTCCATCAGATCAGCCACAAACACTACCCCTTAGAGTTCTAGGGGTATATCTCTATATAGCTTGTTCACTACCACAGAGTGCCCTAGCGAACTAATTACAGTCATCTCCCTAGGAGCAGTCTCGAAGTCTCATTTCATAGTCTCTACCACACTACTAGCAATGTATGAATGTGTTGAACCCACATCAATTAATGCAACATAAGGACGACCAAAAATTAGGAACGTACCGGTAATGACGTCCGGTGCGTCACCCTCCTCACGACGCCTCGCTGCGTAGACTAAGCAGGCTGCCTAGCTTCGGGGTTGCCTGCTCCTCTGCCCTGAATTCCGCGACCTCGATTAGGACCATTGCCTCCTCTACCATTTCCACGACCCCTCTGCGGTGGTCCTACATTCCTTGCATGAGTACGGTTCTGACCCTCTGGCAGATTCCCTGTCAACTTTCAAGGACAATCCCTTACACGATGATCCAATGATCCACATTCAAAGCAACCTCTCTCACCAGTCCAACAACCTCCCCAGTGTGACTTTCCACAACGATTACACTGAGCCGGTCTCTGATTAGTCGCCATGGGCCTTCCAACCTGATTCGGCCCACTCTACCGGGCCCTTTTTTGTGCATTATTTCCCGATCTAGACGACCCTACAGCTCTTTTCTGCTTGCTCCTATCATAGCTCTGCCTCACAGACTTCCGGACCCTTTCGGCTACCTTAGCCTTTTCTACCAAAACAGCAAACTCACGTACCTGTTGTGGAGCAATCAACAGCCTTAAGTCATCCCTAAGTCCGCCTTCAAAACGGACGCAACGATCATGCTCAGTAGACACAACTCCCCGAGCATAGCGGCTCAGTCTCAGGAATTCTGCCTCATACTCAGATACCGACTTGTTTCCTTGCACCAGTCCCAGAAAGGTTTTCCTCTGAGTATCAGTGTAACTGGTGCCCACATACTTCTTTTAATAAGTAGCTTTAAAGTATTCCCAAGTAAGGTCGTCTACTGTAGCGCCGTCTCGAACCGTGAGCCACCACTGGTATGACTCGTCCTTTAGAAGTGACACCACTCCTTTCAGCTTCTCCTCATTTGTTAAGTCGAGATCGTCCATGATCCTCTCGGTCGATTCTAACCAATATTCACAGTATCGGGTGCGACACTGACACACCCGAAAATACTTCACTCAGTTGGATCGGAGCCGCTCGATCTGACTTTCGAGCTCCTGCACCTCTCACCGGTCTCAAATCATCATTTCTAAAACACGCAAAGATAGCTCGCGATACCGACTCACCTCCCGTCTGATCCTGATGTCCATCACCAAAAGTTGGGGGTGGTGGTGGAGGTGGTATTTCATTATCCGATCCTTGGCCCGACCTAACTGGTTCTGTCATGGCCATCCGGCCTCTACCGCGTCCCCGACGGCCGCGACCTCTAGAACTCATTTCTTATAGCGCAATCTGTCTTAAAAAGTTTTATGCGTTAGCCAATGTTCCACTGATCATTAGCAAAGAATTTTTTATGGGCGAAATTAAGAAGTTGTTCTTTCGATCAAGCAAGTTTCAAGTCTCCTATTGTAATTCGAAGATACACATTCACTAATTCCATCACTCTCTTTGACCAATTCTTAACCCGGGGGTATTTTCGTCCTTTACCCTACAGGGGTATTATGGTAATAAAACAAAGTAAGCTTGTAAATCTTGACAAATCAAAGGAAATTTAAAAATCTGTAAAACTTGGGGGTTCTTTTTGAAAAATTGTCTTCCCAAATTGGTAGTGTTGTAAAAACTTTAAAAATCAGGGTCATTTTGGTAATTTGCAAATTAGGGGCAATTTCGTAATTTTCCAAAATCACGACATTTTTGATATTTTGCAAATTAGGGATTTTGGGTATAAGAAAATTTTGTTAAAATTTTGGGGTAGCTTAGTAGATTTTAAAACTAGGGGTATTTTTACTACTAAGGGCATTTTAAAATGTCCATAAATCAAGAAAATTTTATAATATAAATCTTACGGTTTGAGGGAAGTCTTTAAAACTAGAGTTTTTATAAAAATGCGGCTAATTCCCTTTCGGGCTTTAATAATAAGGTTTAGCCCACGAACAAGTCCTCACGGTTTGGGTGAACCAAAGCTACGCACCAGGTAGGATTCCTGCGAAGAGGAGGTGAGTTACTAGGACCGCTTAAATACCAAGCTCTTCCGGATCCAATCCTAGACATGCGTACAAGAGTTACCACACCCTAACTCGGTGACTTAGTCATGGGTTTGTTTAATTAGGCAATTATAAATCTTATGTGATTGTTGGGGTAAACTAGTCCTAAAGTTCACATACTTTTTATACTATCTACGTCCCATTTCTACCCCTTTACAGATAATCATTCACACATAAATTAGAGATACTTACGAGAGCGGATCGGTGCCGGAGACTCGACGCCATGTTGTTCAACCAAAACCGTTTTCTTAGAGGTTTTCAAAAGTCTATCTAAAAAAAACATTTTTAGGCCTTAGGCCCTCACAGCCGAGTTTTGAACCTGGCTCTGATACCAAAATGTAACACCCCAAACCCGGCCCACAAGCCATGACCGGATCTGGTATGTCACGGGGTAAAAAGGAGTTTGAAAGGTTTGGACTAATAGTAGAAAATTTAAAATTTGTTAAGGGTATAAAACAGTATTTGCTAAAACTCAAGTGGGTTGATTTGGTAAATCCGATTGAGTTGAAAATCCTTTCTTCCTTTAAAACTATTTGATCATTTAAATTTCAGAACATTAGAGTGATCAATAGCTTAGAAAATTTCGTTACCCGATGGTAACATTTTTGAAAACGCGTACGAGTACTTATTTTTGAAAACGTTACTTTTAACCGATTTACATAACCGTTCGTAAGTTCATCAGTTATATAATAAAGTAAAAACAACTACCTACACATCCAAAATAATAATAAGCGGCCATATTACAACCCAATCGAATTGTAGTGAATAATAAACTTAAAGCTTAAAGCAAAACAAAATTTCGAGTCCACAAAACCAACATGGCGCCTCGAGCTCTCCTCGGCTCCGCATCCGCGCTCTACTCACTGCAAGATGATATGGGAAGGGTGAGTCACCAAGACTCAGTGTATAAATCCCCAACCCGGAAATAACACTCATACACAAGATATTAGTATGCAATTATGCAACCCAACCTAGCCATCCATGCTCCTTTTCTACCCCGTGTGGTACCAAACCACTGGTGGTGCCAAACCACTGGTGACTTATAGTCACGATATCCGTCAATACGTGTGGTGACAAACCACCGGTGGTGCCAAACCACCGTGGCCCGGTTACAATCAAATGATGGGGCCAACCCATCGTGTGATACCAAATCACCGGCGTCGATCCCAGTATCTCAAATGTGGGGCCAACCTACGGTGGTACTAAGCCACGAGGACGAGACGCTATGAGGTGCCAAACCTCCGAGGTACCAAACCTCTCGGTGACCGTAGTCACAATGTGTTACCAAAACACCGTGTCCGTCGATACGATTATTACTCCTCTCATCAATCCCGCCCTCATCATGCTCACATAACAAGTATCATGATCCCATATATCATGCAATCGTATATAGCATAGCATTTAACAACATATGATGGCATACACAACATATATCGTAGATCGAGTAATAGGGACTTACCCAAGACCAAGCTTATGCCCACAAGGCAAAATTTCTACATGAGAGGTTATAATATCATCATAATAACAATTATTCTAATAAAGTGTGTAAGAGCTTACACACCTAATTAATCGAAGGTCTAAAAGAAATCCCGGATCTACGTGATATTATAAAAGTCCCAAACTTGTCCTCGTATAGCTCCTATTATTCGGCCATCACGGGTTAGTATTTAGGGGTCTTATTAATTAACTAATAAGTCCAAAGTTATTGGTCATAACATAATCAAAATAGGGCTCTAGGCCGAACCTTTATCAACACAAAGCAAAGTGATCAAAAACTCGAACTTCTGATTTCTTGGTCGATTTGCCTCCTAAAATCATAGTACAAAATTCGGTTATCACTCAAGAATACCAAGAATGGCCTTTGGCCGAAAATGATTAATCACCTCCATGCTTACCGAAAACCCGAAGTTGGCACTTGTCTTTATCGAGCTTCCTATCAAAAATACTTGTTAGAAACGACATGCGCACCAATCATAAATAAGGCCTTGGCCGAACCTCCATGTCTCCTTACCTCTAAGAAATGAAGCCCGAAAGACACCTTTCAAGCTTCTGAGTATCGGTTACCTACAAAGGATACACCATTAACATGGCCTATACCTATTCGGCCTATCCTTACAAGGGCCTTACTCGTGCTTTCGACATGCATAAGGGAGATGGGTCAAAATCGAAGTTAAGGAAGAATACTTACCAACCTTTGAACTTGATAACACTCTCCTTTTTGGGGGGGTTCGGCCTAGCTTGCAAAAGAGGGTTGAATACTCGGCTATTCCAACGAAAAAAAAGGTAGGAAGAGGGAGCAAATCTCGGCACCCAAATGAGCCTACCTTCGAACGAAAATACCACCCTAAAACCTCCTTTCAAAACCGAATCCTCAAATTCTTGGAGTCTCCCTACTTCGGCTAGAATAATGTGGCAAGGAAAGAAAACAACTACAAGTTCTCCCTTAATAACTCAAGGCCGATCAAGCTCCCTTAACCAAACTCCATTCGGCCAAACCTTCAAAATTTGAGAGAAAGGAAAGTAAAAGAGTCATTTTCGGTCATGCCCTTCTTTGCTAACCTTCAAAACCGGCCATGGTCTCCATCTTTTCTTAATTTCAATCCCCCAAACATAAGCATTATTTCCCATAATATTCTTTCTATTTCCAACAAATAAATTAAAGGAAAATTTGCCCATACATCTAATATATATAAAGTAAGCAACCCAAGGAATATAATGCCCATGCCCCTAATAAAATAAGAAAATTTTACCCATGCCTCATAAATAAAATAAATCATAATATAAAATAATAACACTAAATGCCCAAAATTTCTTTGCACAACCATGGCAAAGATGCCTTGTGCATCGCGTCGCCACATGCGGTGCCATTTGCATTCTCACCGATCAAAGGCCAAAATTAAAAATTCCTTCTAGGCAATCACCAGTGTCTCGAACCCGACACTGGGAGGAGAGCCGCCATGCCTCGACCATTCTCGCTCTTTGCGCCATATCTCTTATATAATTGCGTCGGGATTTCCCTTTTTAAGCTTCCTTCACTTGGCTCTCCCACGCATTTAATGCCAGAGGCCAAAAACGAAATACCCAACTGCTGCCCAGGGGTTTCGAACCCGAGACCTGGAGCAATATCGCGCCCTAGCCACTCGGCCAATTGACTTTCATGTCAAAAACACGTCACGTATTTCTTTTAAACCTTCTTTCCTGGGTTTCCCCTTTGCCTTAACGCCAAGCAAAAATAAAAATGCTCGCGCGTCCCCAACGGTGCTCGAACGTGCGACCCAGAGCTGCCACGAACCATTACGCCCCTGACCACTATGCCAAGGCATTATTTGTGACATGTACCCATCACAAATTCTTTTAATCACTCCTCCGCTCACAACGCTAAACAAAAACAAAAATAAAAACCTGCATCTGCGCTATCCCTAGGATTCGAACGCGCGACCTCATCCCGCAGCCCTTCCAGCAGCGCCCTTAGCCACCTAGCCAAGGGGTTCATTTTTGCAATAAGTTCAACGAATTTATTCTTATACCTTTCTCCTTAAGTCCTCCTTCATGACAACAAAAATAAAACTCCTCCCACGCGAATCGAACCTGAGCCCAGCGCATCTTCTAGCCTTCTAGCAGCACCCTAACCACTCCGCCAGCCATTCCTTTGTGTCCATATTCGCCCCAATTAATAAAAATACTTATACACTTAGCCTTTCCATCCCAAGCACTTAAGGAACTTTTTAACCCTATACCCGACTCAACTCGGGATTTCTGACCAAGCCATAACACATGCATTTATTTAGGCAATCATGCAATAAATAAAATACATTGCAAACAACCCTAGTGTAGGATGTTACAAACAAGCATTCATAATATATCAAAAACTTCAAAAAAACATGCTTATTCATCAACGGAAACATCTAAAATCTTATTCATTAATGGAAACATCTATTCATTAATGGAAACATCTAAAATCTTATTCATTAATGGAAACATCTAAAATCTTTAACAATTTTACAAATTGGTCCCTGGGCTAGCTAGATCTAGCTGCAACGATCTCAAAAACGTAGAAATAATTAAAACCGGGACAAAAATCGTACCTTAATGAGCAATTTAACCAAGGCTGAATGTAAAACCTAAAAGAATGGTTTCTTCCTCTTTATAACCAATTGAAGATGATGATATTAGGTGATGGTTTCATTTTGTTTTATTTATTTTAACTTAATATACGAAATTACATTTTTAACCTTAATTAATACACAAATAAATCACTTAATACTTGTCCATCTTTGTCCACTCACAATTAAAATGGTCAACTTACAACATAAGGACCTTAAATTTAAGGTTCTATAGCTATTAGACACCTTTAGCTAATAGAACATCACTTTTGCACTTTACGCGATTTAGTCCTTTTTATCAAATTGACCAACTAAACGATAAAATTTCTTAACAAAATTTTTAGACAATCACATTATCATGCTGTAAACATTAAAATAATAATAAAATAAAAATTTTGACCTTCAATTTATGGTCCCAAAACCATTGTTTTGATTTGACCAAAAACGGGTTGTTATAACTTCCCCCCTTAGGGATTTTTGTCCCCGAAAATCTTACCAGTGAATAGGTTAGGGTACTATTTTCTCATAGCTTTCTCGAGCTCTCACATCGCCTTTTCAATATCGTGTCATTGCCAAAGTACTTTTACGAGAGCTATGCTTTTATTTCTCAACTGTTTAACCTCATGTGCTAGAATTCTGATCGGTTATTCGTTATACGTCATATCAGGTTGAATTTCAATCTCTGACGGAGAATGTAACACCCCAAACCAGGTCTATGCGTTAAGACGAGATTTAGTTTGTCACACAGATCGAACATCCATTTAATTCTCTAATAATTTAGGTAAAACAGTTCCACAAAACCTTTTGAAAGTGAAGTTTAGTAAAAATTAAGAGCTATGATTTAAAATCTATGAATTAAGAAATACTAGTTTGAAAACTTATCATTTAGTATTTTAATTGTCAAAACCTTAAGGTAATTATTAAAGAGTTCAAAAGAATTTGAAAAGAGAAAGAAGATAATTTAAGTATCTAAAATGTTATAAAACACAATTTTTAAGAAAACCTTATAGAATTAACATAAGCCCATGTTAAGTGCCTTAAATCCAAAATTTAAATCCATCCACACATATAAATCCATAAAAATATTAATAGAGGCCTTATTACATCATACCCAAAATAGTAATTAAAATAGATAACTTAAATAAAGTTCATAGTTTAGAAAACCCATGTTCGTAGTATGGCCTCCATGAAGTCATCCTCGGCCCAAGCCTCCATCAATTGCCATTACCTGAGATGGATAATAAAACAGAGTGAGTTACTCAGAACTCAGTGTGTAACTCACTTACCACATTTATTGGGCCAGATCATCGAGACATTATTATAGGCTTGAGCCCATTTACAGATTTAACATTATAATAAATAAAATGCATGTAAAAATGAATTTCCCAACCAAACCTAATTTCCATCCGCTACATACCCCCGTACCAACCAACACACCTGTGGGGATCAAGTCAACCCACCCCGCCAACACACCAAACGTAGGCATTAAGCCATTTTAAATAATATTGTGGTGCACCACCGAACTAGATTGTGACATAGTCACCGAACTAGAGGCAATAAGCCATAAAAATTTGTGGCAGAGCCATCGAACTAGATTTTTGGCAACAGGCCTTTCTTCTCTTCATCAATTATCCCAACCCATGCAAACGTGTATGCATAACAATCTATATCCATATAATAATTTATCAAGTAGTCCACAATACATATGAGTCTATATTTAAAATTTTCATTTGGGCCCATAAGACAAAATAGTATTTAGCCCATTTAGCGATCTAGCGAACCTTGGCCCATATATCGAACTAGAGGATTTTTGGCCCATTTGACGATCTAGCAGTTTTTCGGCCCAAATTAACAATCTAGCAGTTTTTTTCGGCCCAAATTAACAATCTAGCAGTTTTTCGTAAATTTCACGACTTTAACCGTTTTCATGTATTTACACAAAAGTGTTAATTATTACGTATTTTTCGATTTTGCCATCTTTACGATTTTATCTCAATACTTACGGTTTGGTATTTAACCCGAGAGATAAGTGTGAAGTTACACACCTGGTTATTGTGAGAACTAGACTTTCCCGCTCGTCGATACCTAAACGCATCACGATAAATTAAAACACTATAATTTATTAACAAATCGAATCTTAGAAATAATGATCTAGACTTTTACCCTCAGAATTTTGAACTACTTCTAATTGCGGTTTCTCCCCGATTGATGGTTCGTTAACCGATGAAAGTCCACGAATAAACAAAGGTTCGGGAGTACGAACGACTTCAAACAACTGATTCTTCTCGGATGAGCGTCCGTAACCCGGTGGAAAATCTCGAATTCCCGAAATAGCCCTTCGCTTAAACTTAGGGGGAATAGCGGAACCACCCCTCTTTCAGACACTATTCACCGCCCTTTTCGTCCTTATCTTGATTGTCTTCATTGACAAAGGATCATTAGTCCGACCTAATAATATATATCGAAAATATGACTAAAGGTTTTAAGGGTGAGATTTGCTTACCACAAATATCCTTGTTCCACAATATGAGAATTGAGCAAAACATTCCCTTAACACCTTAAATCGATTCCAACGTTCTACGATACTCACGAACACTTGAGTTCCGGTCCTCCACTATCGCACTAAAGTCTAACAAATGAAAACGTTTAATAGAATGAACGATGATTTCGATCAAAGAGATCCTTCTTACCACCATCAAGATTCGGCCAAAGCAACTAATAACCAACATAAACTAAAAAGAACTCTTACCTATTATCCACGGTTGAAAAAGAAATGATTGAGAAGGATGTTTATGAATAATGGAAGATTCGGTTATGATTAACCAAAGAAAAGAGAAAATGATTCGGCCATGGAGTACACTAACGTTCGGCCATGAGAGAAAATAATGAAGAAGGTTTGATTGGAAAGAATAAAAGATGAGAGAAAGTGATGATGATGATGATGGTTCGACTTTCAAGGGAAAAGGAAAAGAAAAGAGATGTGTTTTGGAGCAAGGTACATTCGGCAATGGGGAAAGAAAAAGGAAAAGAATGGCCTTTTGTGTTGGTAGTTTCGGCACTAAGAGGAAGGCACAAAAATTGATTAGCAAAGAAAATGACCAAATGGTCAAAAAGAAATGCCTAAATGAAACCCAACAAAATTGTTATCTCCAAGCTAAAGACACATTCAGTTATGAGAGAAAAGAATTGCTAGGAAGGATGTTTTGGATGAGCAAAAATTTTGACCAAAAAAATTCTAACAAGCTACCATTCTACCCCAAACTATCCATCAAAAATTCGGCTCCCTCTTTTGTCCATAATGCCGTCCAAGTTCATGGTCAAAATGGCCATGAAATAGTTTCTAAAACATCCACTTTGATACATGCCTTATGTCCCCTTATCATACCAACATTTCTTGATTCCATACCTTAAGTTAGTACTTACCTTATTCCTTTAGTCTACTTTCTATAAATGAAAAAGTCCATCCTTACCATAAGTATTGCTTGATCGACACTTGCCATACAAGTGCAAAAATAAAAGTTATCTAATTGCTATCCAACGGATTTGAACCTCTCCCCTCATGCAATTACTCAAGCGCCAACACCACCTTGCCAATTACTCATCTTATGCTAATTTTTGACACTTAAATTAACTTAAGTATCAATGTCACTTGATCCACTTCAATAAATTCTCAATACTAAAGATCATTCTATTCCTGAATAATTCTATGCCCTTTTCAAGGCTGTAATAAACACGAATAAGAAGTAAGAAATTTTCCTTCATGAGCTAAACACCAAAACATGCAATATGCCGATACTCAGACTTTTAGGGTGTTACAGAGAAATCACATGTGATGGATCAGATCTATATCGGTGTAACATCAACACATGAAATACGTTATGAATCTTTTCTAACTCCGATGGTAACGCTAATCGATATGCTATTGGCCCTATTCTTTCAATGATCTCATACGGCCTGATAAATCGCGAACTCAATTTGCCTTTGCGACCGGAACGAAGTATTTTCTTCCACGGAGAGACTTTCAAGAACACTTTGTCGCCGATCTGGGATTCAATGTCTTTTTGTTTCAAATCTGTGTACGATTTCTAACGATCTGAAGCTCCTTTCAAACAGTCTCGAATTACTTTCACTTTCTCTTCTGTTTCTCTAACCAAATTAACACCATGAATCTGTTTTTCACTAAGTTCAGTCCAGTACAATAGAGTTCGGCATTTACGACCGTACAATGCTTCATATTGTGCCATCTTTATGCTCGTTTGAAAACTGTTATTATAGGCAAATTTAACCAACGAAAAATATTTCTCCCAATTACCTTCGAACTCTAAAACACAACATCTGAGCATATCTTCAAAAATCTGAATTACTCTCTCAGACTGGCCGTCAGTTTGCGGATGAAAAACTGTACTGAAATTCAACTTTGTACCCAGAGCTTCTTGCAATTTCTTCCAAAACCATGATATGAATATCGAATCTCTATCTGAAATAATTGAAATTGGCACCCCGTTCAATCTAACTATTTCAGCAATATACAATTCAGCTAGTCTATCGAGTGAATAGTCAGTACGTACTGGAATAAAATGTGTTGATTTCGTCAATTGATCAATAACAACCCAAATTGCATCTTTCTTTTTCGAAGACAAGGGCAATCCTTGTACGAAATCCATAGTCATTTTATCCCATTTCCACTCGGGTATCATCACAGGTTGAAGTAAACCTGAAGGTACTTGATGATCAGCTTTCACTTGCTGACAAATCAAGCACTTCGATACAAACTCAGAAATGTCCCGTTTCATACCCGACCACCAATTCAATTTTTTCAAATCATTGTACATTTTAGTACTCCCAGGATGAACAGATAAACAACCACTATGTGCCTCGTATAAAATTTTTTAAATCAACTTTGTATTTTTCGGTACATAGATTCTATCTCGGAACATTAAACAATCATCTGATCCAATTTGGTACTATGAATAACTAGTTGACTCACATTGCACTATTTTAGCTTGCAGTTCTAGTTGACTCACATTGCACTATTTCAGCTTGCAGTTCACTATCACATTTCTGAGTTTCGCAAATTTGCTGAAGAAATACTAGTTTAGCCTTTAACTCAGCTAAAATTGAACCATCATCAGACAATGTCAAATGTGTGTTCATTGCTCTCAGGGCAAACAACGACTTTCTACTCAAAGCATCCAGGACCACATTTGCTTTCCCCAAATGATAGTCAATCACCAATTCATAATCTTTTAGTAGCTCGAGCCATCTCCATTGTCACAAATTCAAATCTTTCTAAGTAAAAATATATTTTAAACTCTTATGATCAATAAAGGTGTGGCATTTTTCACCGTACAAACAATGACGCCAGATTTTCAATGCAAAAACAATAGCAACCAACTCTAAATAATGCGTCGAATAGCTCTTTTCATACGGTTTCAACTGTCTGGAGGCCTAAGCTACAACTTTTACCTCTTGCATCAATACACAACCCAAACCGTTCAATGACGCGTCACTGTAAATTAAGAATTCTTTACCTGACTCAAGTTGTACTAAAACTGGTGCCTCTGTCAATAATGCTTTCAACTGTTCAAAACTTTGCTGACACTTCTCAAACCATTCAAACTTTACATCTTTCTGAAGTAATCGAATCAGTGGTGCTGCAATCATAGAGAATCCTATCACAAAACGTCGATAATAGCCAGCTAGTCCCAGAAAACTTCAGACTTCAGATACATTTCTCGGAGGTTTCCAATCTATAATTGCAGAAACCTTGCTCGGGTCAACTCTAATACCTTCGGCTGAAACAATATGTCCCAGACATCCAACCTCTCGAAGCCAAAACTCACATTTGTTGAATTTAGCAAATAATTGTTTGTCTCTCAAAGTTTGCAGCACAATCCTCAAATGTTTAGCATGCTCGGACTCATCTCCAGAATAGATCAGAATGTCATCAATGAACACAACAACAAATCTATCTAAATACGGTCTAAAGATCTGATTCATCAAATCTATAAAAATGGCAGGAGCATTAGTTAGTCCAAAAGGCATAATAAGGAATTCATAGTGTTCGTACCTCGCTCAAATGCGCCAAAGCACATCTAAGTCTTTAGCTCATGAATCGATAATAGCGGATCTCAAGTTAATCTTTGAAAATATTGTTGCACCTTTCAACTGGTCAAATAAATCATCTATTCTTGGTAACGGATACTTATTCTTTATCGTAACCTTGTTGAGCTGACGATAGTCAATACACATTCTCATAGACCCGTCTTTCTTCTTAACAAACAATACTGTGCAACCCAGGGCGAAAAACTTGATCATGCAAAACCTCTATTTGTTAACTCTTGCAACTGAGCTTTCAACTCTTTCAACTCTGTCGGAACTATTCTATGCAGAGCTACAGATATTGGTGAAGTTCCCGGTACTAATTTAATAGCAAATTCAAGCACTCTGACAGGTAGCAACCCTGGTAATTCTTCAGGAAACACATCCGGATATTCACAGACAACTGACGCTGATTTAATCTTTGATTCAGAAACTTTTGTATCCAAAACATAAGCAAGATAAGCTTCGCAACCTTTTCTCACACATCTCTGAGCTGACATAGACGAAATCACAACAGGCAATTCATTCGATTCATTTGATTTAATCCAAAGAATTTCATTATTCTGACACTTCAATTTTATAATCTTTCATCTACAGTTCACAACAGCATCATGCAGAGTCAACCAATCCATTTCTAGAATTACATCAAACTCATCAAATGGCAAAAGCATCAAGTCAGTCAGAAAACAGTAACACCGAGTCATTAAAGGATAGTTCTTGCAAACTTTATCAACTAGAACATACTTGCCTAAGGGGTTCGATACTTTAATCACAAACTCAGTAGACGCAATAGGCAAACTCTTATTAAACACCAAATTCATACATATATACGAGTGTGTCAATCCAGGGTCAATTAAAGCAATTAAAAAAGTATCATAAAGAGAGAATGTACTGGTAATAACATCTGGGGATGACTCTTCTTCGCGAGCGCAAATAGTGTAGGTGATAATGTGTATATCGAGTTTTAAAATTTATAAAGAGAATGATCGATCTTGGAAACTAACTCTGACAACGATCAAAGGCAAGTGTACCTATCGAACAGTTGTATAGCTTAGGCAAGACCGGATTATCGAACCCAAAGGAACTAAAAGTACTAATACTAACTTTTTTTTTATTATTTAGCCTAAAATAGAGTGAAGTTGATTTAATCTAATCTAAATTAACTACTAAGCTAAAGACACAAAGACAAAAGGAATGAATTGGGAAATAACTAGAGGAAAAACTCAATTGATCAGACGATACCCTTAGGAAGAATCCGCCTAAACTTCACTTGTTATCTAACACTAAACCATACGATTTATTCACTTGACTTGATCCGTAGGACTCCCTAACGTATATTAAACCCTCTCTCGAGGCGAATAACGTCTAACCCTAAGTTAATTAATGGAAATCTCTTTCTATATTAATAACCCCCTAGAATAGCAGTAAATCGATCTATGGATTCCCATATTAGGTTTCACCCTAATCCGGCAAATTCTCGTCACCCTATCTCTAGGCGCGCGAACGATTCTTCTGTAATTATGCTAGATCTATTCTTAAGCAGGGACTTTTGCTCTACCACCTAAGAACATCTTACTTGAATTAATATGCCAGAAACATTAACACAAGAATTAAGCACACATAATTAAGAACAAATCAAGTATTTATCTTATAGTTCAAAAAAAAAAAACAAGATCCATCATAGGTTTCATCCCCCTCAGGTATCTGAAGGGTTTAGTTCATCACAAATAAAGAAAACATCTCAAGAGAAAAGATAAAACAAAACATAAGAAATTCCTAAAACTCCCTGAAGGAATTGAAGGAGAGATCCGCCGTCTTGAGTAGAATTTCGGCTTCTTGGGATGGATTAACTGGCTATCTTTGAGTGATTCCCACAAATCTGACCTTTTCAGCTTGGCTCATTGGCCTAGCTTGACACCCTGCTAACCGCCCCCTTTAAGATGGTACTTAGGGGATATATATAGGCTCTTGGAATGTGTTTCTTTGCCCCTAAGTATCCCTTTTCCAAATGAAACTCTTATTCCAGCGACAGGGACACGGCCATATTACACGCCCGTGTGATTAGTCTTCAAGCTGTGTTCGGATTTCTTTCATGAGGCACGACCATGTGAATCGGGGGTCAGGCTATGTGCGGGTCTGAACAATGCGGCACGGCCTTGTGCTCTTGGGCCCAGGCCGTGTGGATTTCGTGATATGGCCTATTTACTCTGTTTTGGGCCCGTTTTATGTTCTTTTCATCCTCGGGTGCTTTCCTGGGTATAAGACATGAAAAGAAAGGATTAAGAACACCGTTTTATATGAATAAAGGGATAAATCATCCAAAAAAAAGCTAAATGCGGGATTAAAATATGTTACCATCATGCTTTTTCAGTAGGCTCTAGCAGGTGCTCTGGCCTCAGATCTCACAGCTGAGTCTCTAGTCATACCTCTACCACTGGATACATTCCCCGTATTTCTTGGTGGTCTCCCTCTCTCATTCGTATTGCTTGATCTTACATTTTGAACTTTTTCTTTCTTTGATAACTCTAGACAGTCTCAAATAAAGTGATCTGGTGAACCACATTTAAAACAAGCTTTAGTACTCTTATTCCAGCATTCACCAAAATGTCTTCTCCCGCACTGTTGACACTTGGGTTTGTTATTTCTCACACTGACAACACTCGAGACAGATGTAGCTTGAGCTTTAGAATTCATAGTTTGATTTCCATAATCTCTATTTTGATGTCCCACTGATGCATTGGATCTACTGTAAGAATCTTGAAATTTCTTTGATGAAGAATGAGAAGGTTTATTCATCGGTCTTTTCCTCGAATCTCTAGCCTTTGAATTAGCTTTCTTCTTTTCTCGACTAAAGTCTTCAGCTTTGCAAGTCCGATCAACTAACACAACAAATTCTTTTAAATCTAAAATCCCAACCAGAAGTTTAATGTCTTCCTTCAGCCCATCAACAAACTTCTTGCACATTATCTCTTCAGTAGAAACATATTCTCGAGCGTACTTGCTCAACCTTACAAATTCCCTCTCGTACTCGGTTACAGTCATACGGCATTGTTTCAATTCTAGAAATATTTTATGCTTTTGATCAAGGAACCGTTGACTTTATATTTCTTACGAAACTCGGTCTGAAAGAACTCCCAAGTGACATGCACTGTCCCTGTATTCCACCACTGATATGCACTGTCCCTCAAAAGTGATATGGCATACTTTAAACATTCAGCCAGTGTGCAAGACAGCTTATCAAACACTCGGATTGTATTTTCAAGCCAAAAGTCAATGCTCTCAGGGTCATCATCAACATTAGCTCTGAACTCTTCAGCCCCGTGTTTACGGATCTTATCAACTAGAGGCTTATTCAATCTTAAAAGCTCGACTCCTTGAGAAGCTACGGGTACAGGTTGGGGATTAGGAGGGGGTAGAGGTTGTTGAGCAGCAAGGTTTGTAGATATGTATTGAGTGAACCACTTGTTCATCCTTTGGAAGAAGGCTTCTTTAGCCTCTCCCCCCTGGCTACACGTCACATGTCTAGAATCAAACGACGCTGTCCCTTGCATGGGAGCAGGCGCATTACTCTCAACCTCATCAACTATAGCTCAATTGGAACCCTTTTGTTATATAAAAACACATTTTCAAATCTCATTAGTCATCACACTATCACAGTTTATATATGGCATATATAGCTAGACTCTCATACACACTACGTTAGTCCTAGAACCGACTAAACCGTAGCTCTGATACCAATAAATGTAACACCTTCCACCCATATTAACCGTCAAAATAGGGTTATGGAGTATTACTGGACTTACAACACTTTTAATCATACATTTCATATACAATTTATCAATTCAATCACAATCAATCATACTGTGCCTTAAACGAGCCTACGAGGCCTTAAACATACATTGAGAGGGGTTCGAGACTAAACTAAAAACTCGAGAAACTTTTTCACAGTTAGGAAATTATTCTCAAAACAGGGGACACACGCCCGTGTGTCTAACCCGTGTGCCCTTCGAAGTGGCTATACACGCCCGTGTGCTAGGCCGTGTACCAATTAAGGGGTACACTAACTTGTACCACACGGCTGATCACAAGCCCGTGTGTGAAACCCTCTGGAGCATACTGGCTTCAATTCAATTTCAACACCAGAGGACACACGGCCGTGTAACAGGGCCGTGTGTCACATACAGCTGAGACACACCCCGTGTCTCTGCCCGTGTGGAAAAAATAGGCTATTTACCAAGCCATTTTGCCACCCTAATTTAAATGTACCTACATCAACCCAAATTGCAACAATTCAAAGCATAAATAAACATCAAATTAAGCCACAATCAAGACTTAATCATACCATTTCCAATACTAGCAACCAACATGCTTATAACCTCAAGTTTTATCCAATCAAAACATACCTAATTACATTTACCAAACAACTAGCTAAACCTTTCCCAAACATACATCATTTTGCACCAATTCACAAATACAATTCAAATCCAACATCAGCCAATTAACCTTTACTATGATAATATCCACAACCTTCATAACAAGCCATTCATGAACTCAAATATCAACCATAATGCACATATAAGCACATAACCAAATCCACCAAATTAAGCCAAATCTCATGGCTATATTTACAAACCAAAACATATATATTTACAAGCCATCTCAAATGGAAAAACTCACTACCAAATCATAACCAACATGCCCATAGTTCCTATACATGCCATATACTTAAAATACTAAGTTCATAGGTACCAAGTGAAAGATGGATGGTGTGAAACGATCTCCGACGATCCTCGAATGCGAGCTAGCTTTGATAACACTACAAAACATGAGAAAAACGAACAAAGTAAGCTTTATAGCTTAGTAAGCTTGTATGTTAACAATGAGCAAAAATCACCATTCATTAATCATTCAAATAATAGAAAACAATATACAACAATTCTATTAGATTCAAAGTTATCAAATGATCATTCACATAACTGACCAAAGAACCCATCAATTCCATAGTTTCAATACTCAATTCATTATCGTATGTACCTGTACCATATCGTTCCAATCTCATACTTGACCACATTCTTCATTTACCCATTGAACCATTCAGAATAGAAGTCAGATACTCAAGGTCTCACCCGATAAGTACCTATACCATGGCCCGAAGCCAAATCAAGATAACTTATTTGAAATTCTGATATCAGCGAAGCCAAATCAGCCGATATGCATAGACCGAACCCAAATTGGTATATCTCGCACTTGAAGTGCTAATAACATGGCCCGAAGCCAACCAAAATATACCTAATGACATGTCAGTAGCATCCTAAACTATTCTTAAGGTTCAAACGAGATTTCAATTATCTAATCATCGTCAAATCATTTCCGAAGTTGTCCGTAATCACATAATCACAATTCATGCTATACCAAAGCATATAAAATGCATTGGTAATGAAATTATAACATACGAACTTACCTCGAATGTTAAAACGACGAATTTGCTCGATTAATCGATAACTTTATCTTTTTCCCGATCCAAGTTCATATTTCACTTTTCTTGATCTAAATATAATCAAAATTGACTTATTCAATTATCTATTCATTCAATTTAGTCCAAATCACACTTTAAAACACATTTACATTTTTGCCCCTAAACTTTCACATTTTTTACAATTTAGTCCTTATTACACAAAATCATAAATTCATGAAATTCAAGACTAACTCATGCCAGCTGAATTACCATTATACCCATAGCAGCCCGTATTTTTCATTTATTTCACATTTTAACCACTAACTTTTCACATTTCTCAATTCAATCCTTATTTTTTATTTTCACTAAAAATCACTTAACAAAACTTGTATATCTATCAACAAGCATTCATAATCTATCAAGAAACTTCAAACACATGCTTATTCATCAATGGAAACATCTGAAATCTTTAACAATTTTACAAATTAGTCCCTGGGCTAGCTAGATCTAGCTGCAACGATCTCAAAAACGCAGAAATGATTAAAAACGGGACAAAAACCGTACCTTAATGAGCAATTGAACCAAGGCCGAATGTAAAACCTAAAATAATGGTTTCTTCCTCTTCAGAACCGGTTAAATATGATGATATTAGGTGATGGTTTCATTTTGTTTTATTTATTTTAACTTAATTTACCAAATTACATTTTTAACCTTCATTAATAAACATATAAATCATTTAATGCTTGTCCATCTTTTTCCACTCACAATTAAATTGGTCTAATTACAACATAAGGACCTTAACTTTAAGGTTCTATATCTATTAGACACCTTTAGTTAATAGAACATCACTTTTGCACTTTACGCGATTTAGTCCTTTTTATCAAATTGACCAACTAAACGATAAGATTTCTTAACGAAATTTTCACACAATCACATTATCAGGATGAAGACATTAAAATAAGAATAAAATAAAAAATTTGATCTCGAATTTTTGGTCCCGAAGCCATTGTTCTGATTTGACCAAAAACGGGCAGTTACAACTCATGTTATCAAATATGTACTTACCTTAGACAATAAACATCTAAGCAACCAAGTTCTACAACAATTAACACATAATGTAACTCCCCCTAACCCCAAACTATCTCCGAAACAGGGTTACAAGGCATTACCGGACATATCAGACAACTTTATGAATTATTCACAAATAAAAATAACATTAATAGTATAATTGAATAACTAAGTCCCTATAATGAATTCTCGAAGTTCAAAACATGTATTAAAAGTGGAATAGGACTTCTTTAAGTACTCCAAAAATTTTTCAGTAAATTTTTTTTTAATTTCGACAGAATTTCGGCTTATTTTTACATAAAACCCCTTGCAAATTCAAACCAATACCATAAATAAATTTCTGCCATTTCACTAGTTCAAAAAAAACATCAAAACATCAAATACTTTTCTTTGCAACAAAATTTTATAACATACCAAAATAACCATTACAACACCTATGTACATGCCACTTTCATTTAAGGAAGAAAACATCACCAAAATATTTCTTGTTGGAGTCGGGATCGTTCTGGATGCTGGACCGGATCTGTGACTCTAATGACCTGCGCACGGAAACAACCGCATGCTAAGTATTTCATACTTAGTGGTATTACTATAAATCAAACTATTTAACCTTAATAAATAACAAACTTCAACCATAAACTTTATAAATCATTTGAACTAATTATACATAATTATATATTACTTCATAAATCTTAAATTCATATTTCATTTTTCACATACTAACTCATACATTCATTCTCATACTTTTCAATAGTGCCAAATCAATCAATAAATCTCATTTTCAAAATTTCATTTCAATTATTTATCCTATTAACGCGGATTCCACCCAAGCACACCAGAATATCCAACCTAAACACACCTGGAAGAATATAAATCCTCCATAACACACTAGTATAATATAGCCTCCTAAACACACCTGTAACATCCCCAAACCCAGCCCACAAGTCCTGACCGGATCTGGTTATGTCACTGCGGAAACCGTTTGAAAACTCTTTGACTTTAGAATAAAACTTGAAAATTTGATTAACTTTTGGGAAGTAAGTCCATTAAAAATTATTTACTAATATAAGCTCGATATAAAATATGTGAATTAAAACTTTATTATAATTTATTATATTATAAACCATTTGAAGAAAATGTATCTAAGTATAATATAAACTTCAATAATCGTAAATAGAATACTTTAAATAAAAAGTGGCCCTTATTACAACCAATATTAAACAAACACTTAGTATTAAAAATTGCTTAAAAATAATTAAATCAATCTCCTTCTGCATGGGCCACCTTGCATCCTCTCCGACCCGGTCCGATCAACAAGTCACCTGCGATGTTGGATAAATAATTGGGTGAGTCACACGGACTCAGTGTGTAATTAAACCACTGATATCCACCCACATGTAAGCCACATAATATCCCAATTATCAAATGCAACAGGTAATATAATCATTTAGACCATACCACAATCTAGGCTTGGCCCACAATCAAATTATAACAAATACTGGGCTAGGCCCTTTTCTCATCAATCCATCGATTCATCGGGCTTGGCCCATTTCCACGTATGTTCTTATAACATACCAATTCACATGTCATATTGGGCTTGGCCCATTACCATATCTGTTCATAAACGAAACAATGCAACATGAAACCCAACCCAAACCTAAGTTCCATCCGCTACACACCCCCTTATCCAGCCTACCACACACCAGGGGACTATCGAGTCACCCTCTCCTTTTTCCTCCAAAAAGGCAACCAATGCCATCCACGATGTAGCACGTAGCTAACATCAAACCACAATGGGGCACATAGCAACCCATCAAGCCACGATAAGGCACAGAGCCGATATCAATCACGGTAACCACGCGAACTTAATCGCAAAGATCCACAACGCGACCTCAGTCAGCGCCAATCCACGATGTAGCACAAAGCTGACATTAACCACGTACTCGAAGTACACCCGTACCTTCTTTCATAACCCACCCATGCACATGTAATGTAATATAATGCTGAGATGATGCATGTGCATGATATTCACAAATATAGGCATACTCACATATTTAAAACCAATTATCACGTATTAACAAATTTACTACTTACCTGGTCATCACCATACCCCCTTCAAGGGTATCTTTTTCACATTTACTGCACTTGTTAGCAAACATATACAACAGGCAAATATTACGCAAATCCCGGAAACAATGGCTAACTACACACCTTATAACCTGAAGCTCTAAACCCTCGATCCCGACGCTATCGTTTAGCGAGGCTTTCTCTTGCCCTCCTTGACAAAATATCTTGAATCCCGGAGAATTGATCTATGTCCCTAAATATCCTTGCTCCTACACCAACCAATCACTAAGATGAGCAACATAGACCATTCGACCAAACCAAGCGAATCTCAAAAAGGGTTAACACATATCTCCCACCTCAAGGCTGATTTGATTTCCAATCAAATCTCAGGACTACGGAATGGCCCTTTTTGTAATCGACCACACCCTAAAATGCATAAATGATTAGCCTTAATAGCCTTCGGCTTTCGAATAATAAAAGAATAATTACAACATGGATCTTTACCACCACTTACTGAATCTGACTACCAACGATTGAGGAGAAGAATCCGAAGAAATCCACACCACACCTAGAATTCAGCCAAGGTGCAAACTAATAGGAGAGGAGAAGTTTCGGCTACCAAGGGATTAAAAGAGAATTAATAAAAAGCAACCACTGATTAAATGGTCAAAGAAGAAATCGGCAAGGGTATATGCTGCTTGGGAGGATTTCGGTTTCAAGGTAGAAAAAATAAGAAAATTCCACTTGAACCTTCGGCTAGGTACACAAGACTATGGCTGACCAAAATGCACCAAATGTGGACTAAAAGAATTCGGCAAAGGTCAAAAGAAATTTATGAAAGAAGGCTGCCCATTTAAATAGCAATTTCGGCACATGCTTCCCCCCTTGAAGACTCCCAATTTCGGCTGCTACTTCAAAAGCTCCAGGCCACTAATTCAAATTGATTTGAACTAGCCAACTCCCCCACTATTTATCCATATTTTTATCACTTATTCTTACAAAAAAAAATTAAACCACCAGCAGTCATGATAAGTAATTGACTAATTTTAAACTAATTATAATAATCCTATATTATCTAAAATAATTAAAAAAACAAACCTAACCCTTATCACTCCTTCCAGCCGAATTTAAACACCACCCAAAACCTTTAGCCGGCCACCAATTCCTCTTTAATACTAATCCAAATTCCCTTCCTATTTTATACCTTTATCAACTTTAAAAAAAAATAAAAGAATAATCTAATAATTATCTCCTCCAACCGAATTAAAAACAAAATTAATCTTAATCTTTATCCCCACTTGCAGGTTCCATGTGCCGTCCAATTAGCAAAAAGCCAAAGAAAAAAAATAAAAACCAATTGCAGCCTCCAAAGTTCGAACACAGGAGCCTTGCTGCTGCACACCTTTCCCCCAACGCCCCAGGCCACTCGGCCTCAATGACTTTCATGCCATAAAGCCCCCACATTTATTTTTAACCCTTCCTACTTGACCCATCACCATACAACAAAAATAAAAACGCCAAAATGCGGCTCCACCTCGAACTCGCTCTCTCTCTTCCTCCAGCGCCTAAGTGCGCATGAGTGCCACTTTGCCAACTGGACTTTCATGTCCACCAACCTAGCCATTTAATTTTAAGGCATACCTGCCCATCCCTTAATTAGCGCAAAATAAAAACAAAAGTGTTTGCTTTTACACTCAGACCCTTGACCCCTTGGCGTCCCTTCCAAGGCTCCAAGCCGCTCCTCCATGCCACTTTGCCAATTCCTTTCTTGTGTCCTAAACTCCACCAATTTATTTTAAGGCCTTCCCGCCTTTATTTCCCTTTTTACCCTAAAAATCTAAAAATTTTCTAAGGCATCCCTTGCCTTCTGGGTTTCTCCAAAACCCCAAAAATTCCTCCAACATGACCATAAGCCTACTAAATGCTCGGGTTATGCTCCAAACGCATAACCCCTAAACCAGTGTTACAATTCTACCCTCCTTAAAATAATTTCGTCCCTCGAAATTACTTATTACCGAACAATCATAACTCGCTATTCTACGCCTCTGCTGCGCTCTGATCTTAATCTATCATACTTCCCGACCACATCCCCTAAGTTCTCACTCAGGATCCAAATCATACAAGAAAGAGCTAACTTACAAACAAGGAAAACCATTAAAGAATATTCCAAAACAAAAGAGCTTACCCGATATCACATCCTTGGTTGACTTTGACTAGAACCACGACCCCTCGTTGCTCGAGGACAATTCTTAACCAGATGTGCCTTAGATCCGCACCGAAAGTATTCTTTACTATTCCCCCAACACTCTCCTGTGTGAGGTCTTCCACATCGAACGCAAGAACGACTCCGATACTCAGCAACTGGCACAGGTGAACGTACCGTATTCCCAACTCCTGGTCTTTTCTGAGCATCTCGAAACGATGCTGACTATTCAACCCTTCTCTTATTCTCGTTCCTATTCTTCTCTCGATTTTCTCTTATAGTCTTCTTAACCTCTTCAGTGATACGAGCTTTTTCCACCAAAATGGCGAAGTCCCTTTCTCTCTGTGGAGCTATCAACTCCCGCAACTCATCTCGCAGCCCATCTTCGAATCGAACACTCCTTTCATAATCAGTAGCCACGATTCTTTTGGCGTACTGACTTAGTCGCACAAATTCAGCTTCATACTCCGCTATCGACTTATCCCCTTGTACTAGATTTAGAAACGCTTTCCTTGCGAGTCCAAATAAGCGCTCCTACGTGCTTTCCTTCAAACTTAACCTTAAAGTAATCCCAATCCAATCGATCTGCCGACACCTTGCCTGACAGTGAGCCACCATCAATAAACTTCGTCGCGAAGTAGTGAAACAGCCCCTTTTAGCTTTTCCTCTGGGGTACAGTCCAAATCGTCCATAATTCTCTCGACCCCTTCTAGCCAATACTCTGCCACGTTCGGAGCCACTCCAGACACTCCTTTAAAAATTTCAGCCCCGTTCGACCTGAGCCTCTCGGACACTGACTTCCGAATTCCATTTCCCTTACTAACCCCTTCTACTCGTTCTAGCACTCGTAACATAGCCCGTGATACTGCATCCTCTTCTTCTATCTGATCTTGCTCCTCCGCGACCACTGCTGGCGGCACTTCACTTTCTGACCCATGGCCAGACCCTACCGGTTCCGAAGCTGTCATTCTACCTCTACCGTGTCCCCTAGAACTCATCTCTATCGTCGCGATTTAATCTGATTAATAGTTTTATGCATTAGAAGTTTTGTTCCACTATTTATCCACGAGTAAATTTTATGAAAAGAAAGATATTTAGAAGTAGTTCTTTCGATCACACAAAGGTTCCGTTTGAGTCTACTACTCTAATTCGTAAAATCACTTTCACATTCATCAACACAATCACAAACATCCACCACCTTTCTTCGCACTTCTATGGCATCTTAGCCCTTATCTCAACCTAGGGGCAATTTCGTAATTTATCCTACAGGGGTATTTTCGTAATGCCAGAAAATTTTAAAACTTTAATAAATCAGGGTGTTTTGAAATTTCACAACACTGGAGGGTATTTTTCGAAAATTTCTCAATTTAAAGGTATAACAGAATTTTTTTGAAACCAGGGGTATTTCGGTAATTTTGTCAATCAGGGGTAATTTCGTAAATTTCCAAAGTCAGAGTGTCTTGAATTTTTACAAAATAGCATTTTTGAATACTTTCGCAAAATAGGGAAACTTTATTAAAATTGGGGTTAAACCGGCAATTTTGAAAGTTAGGGGCATTTTAGAAATTTTCAACACAGGGGTATTTTCGTAAACTTCCAAAGTCAGGGTATTATTTTGAAATACATAATTTTGAATACTTTTACAAAGTATGAGGATTTTATTGAAATCAAGGTAACACGATAATTTTAGAAATTAAGGGCATTTTTGTAATTTTGCCACTAGGGGTAATTTTGAAATTTTGGTAAGTCGAAAATATTCTGAAAATTTTCAAAAATAACTTTTTCGTTACTAAAAAAAATGCTTTAGTGAATTTAAAACTAGGGTTTCCATAAAACAAGGTTAATCCTTTCGGTTTTATTCGGTGTGTTTGGCCTATGACTGAGTCCTCTTGGTTGTAGGCGAACCAGCTACGCACTGTAGGGAATCCCGCCAGAGAGGAGGTGAGTCACGAGGATCTGCTAAGTACCAAGCTCTTCCGGATCCAATCCTTGACATGCGCATGGGGTTACCACACCCTAACTCGGCGACTTAGTCGTAGGTTTGTTTTAGTAACCTTAAGTCTTATGCGTATGTTTGAGTAGACTAGTCCTAGGGTTCAACAAATCCTAGTTCACTAATCTACGAGCCCAACCAAGCCCATAACAGTTCATAACAAATTACTTCACAAGTCTGAAGTACTTACCTGGTGGACTCGGGCCGGAGGTACAGGTGCCATGCTAGAATACCTGAAAATATTTCATAAAAACCCATATTTTTGAAAAGCCAATTTTGAAAATGTTTTTGGGCCCGAAACCCTCAAAGTCGAGTTTTGAACCTGGCTCTGATACCAAACTGTAACATCCCCAAACCCGGCCCACAAGTCCTGACCGGATCTGGTTATGTCACTGCGAAAACCGTTTGAAAACTCTTTGACTTTAGAATAAAACTTGAAAATTTGATTAACTTTTGGGAAGTAAGTCCATTAAAAATTATTTACTAATATAAGCTCGATATAAAATATGTGAATTAAAACTTTATTATAATTTATTATATTATAAACATGTGAAGAAAATGTATCTAAGTATAATATAAACTTCAATAATCGTAAATAGAATACTTTAAATAAAAAGTGGCCCTTATTACAACCAATATTAAACAAACACTTAGTATTAAAAATTGCTTAAAAATAATTAAATCAATCTCCTTCTGCATGGGCCACCTTGCATCCTCTCCGACCCGGTCCGATCAACAAGTCACCTGCGATGTTGGATAAATAATTGGGTGAGTCACACGGACTCAGTGTGTAATTAAACCACTGATATCCACCCACATGTAAGCCACATAATATCCCAATTATCAAATGCAACAGGTAATATAATCATTTAGACCATACCACAATCTGGGCTTGGCCCACAATCAAATTATAACAAATACTGGGCTAGGCCCTTTTCTCATCAATCCACTGATTACTGGGCTTGGCCCATTTCCACGTATGTTCTTATAACATACCAATTCACATGTCATATTGGGCTTGGCCCATTACCATATCTGTTCATAAACGAAACAATGCAATATGAAACCCAACCCAAACCTAAGGTCCATCCGCTACACACCCCCTTATCCAGCCTACCACACACCAGGGGACTATCGAGTCACCCTCTCCTTTTTCCTCCAAAAAGGCAACCAATGCCATCCACGATGTAGCACGTAGCTAACATCAAACCACGATGGGGCACATAGCAACCCATCAAGCCACGATAAGGCACAGAGCCGATATCAATCACGGTAACCACGCGAACTTAATCGCAAAGATCCACAACGCGACCTCAGTCAGCGCCAATCCACGATGTAGCACAAAGCTGACATCAACCACGTACTCGAAGTACACCCGTACCTTCTTTCATAACCCACCCATGCACATGTAATGTAATATAATGCTGAGATGATGCATGTGCATGATATTCACAAATATAGGCATACTCACATATTTAAAACCAATTATCACGTATTAACAAATTTACTACTTACCTGGTCATCACCATACCCCCTTCAAGGGTATCTTTTTCACATTTACTGCACTTGTTAGCAAACATATACAACGAGCAAATATTACGCAAATCCCTAAACAATGGCTAACTACACACCTTATAACTCGAAGCTACAAACCCTCGATCCCGACGCTATCGTTTAGCGAGGCTTTCTCTTGCCCTCCTTGACAAAATATCTTGAATCCCGGAGAATTGATCTATGTCCCTAAATATCCTTGCTCCTACACCAACCAATCACTAAGATGAGCAACATAGGCCATTCGGCCAAACCAAGCGAATCTCAAAAGGGTTAACACATATCTCCCACTCAAGGTGATTTGATTTCCAATCAAATCTCGGGACTACTGGAATGGTCCTTTTGTAATCGACCACACCCTAAAATGCATAAATGATTAGCCTTAATAGCCTTCTTTTCGAATAATAAAAGAATAATTACAACATGGATCTTTACCACCACTTACCGAATCGACTACCAACGATTGAGGAGAAGAATCAGAAGAAATCCACACCACACCTAGAATTCACCAAGGTGCAAACTAATAGGAGAGGAGAAGTTTCGGCTACCAAGGGATTAAAAGAGAATTAATAAAAGCAACCACCGATTAAATGGTCAAAGAAGAAATCGGCAAGGGTATATGTCTTTGCTTGGGAGGATTTCGGTTTCAAGGTAGAAAAATAAGAAAATTCCACTTGAACCTTCTGGCTAGGTACACAAGACTATGGTGACCAAAATGCACCAAATGTGGACTAAAAGAATTCGGCAAAGGTCAAAAGAAATTTATGAAAGAAGGTGCCCATTTAAATAGCAATTTCTTTGACATGCTTCCCCTGAAGACTCCCAATTTGGTTGCTACTTCAAAAGCTCAGTGCCACTAATTCAAATTGATTTGAATTAGCCAACTCCCCACTATTTATCCATATTTTTATCACTTATTCTTACAAAAAAATTAAACCACCAGCAAATACCATGATAAGTAATTGACTAATTTTAAACTAATTATAATAATCCTATATTATCTAAAATAATTAAAAAAACAAACCTAACCCTTATCACTCCTTCCAAACTAATTTAAACACCACCCAAAACCTTTAGCCTACCACCAATTCCTCTTTAATACTAATCCAAATTCCTTCCTATTTTATACCTTTATCAACTTTAAAAAAATAAAAGAATAATCTAATAATTATCTCCTCCAAATTAATTAAAAACAAAATTAATCTTAATCTTTATCCCCACTTGCAGGTCCATGTGCCATCCAATTAGCAAAAAGCCAAAGAAAAAAATAAAAACCAATTGCGGCCTCCAAGGTTCAAACACGGAACCTTCTTCTTGCACACCTTTCCCCCAACGCCCTGTGCCACTCGGCCTCAATGACTTTCATGCCATAAAGCCCCCACATTTATTTTTAACCCTTCCTACTTCACCCATCACCATACAACAAAAATAAAAACGCCAAAATGCAGCTCCACTTCTCGAACCCGTGCTCTCTCTTCCTCCAGCGCCTAAGTGCCGCATGAGTGCCACTTTGCCAACCGGACTTTCATGTCCACCAACCTAGCCATTTAATTTTAAGGCATACTGCCCAAATTTAATTAGTGCAAAATAAAAACAAAAGTGCTACCTTTACTGACTCGAACCCTTGACCCCTCAAGCGTCCCCTTCCAAGGCTCCAAGCCTCCTCCATGCCACTTTGCCAATTCCTTTCTTGTGTCCTAAACTCCACCAATTTATTTTAAGGCCTTCCCGCCTTTATTTCCCCTTTTACCCTAAAATCTAAAAATTTTCTAAGGCATCCTTTGCCTTCTAGGGTTCTCCAAAACCCTAAAAATTCCTCCAACATGACCATGAGCCTACTAAATGCTCGGGTTATGCTCCAAACGCATAACCCCTAAACCAAGGTGTTACAACACCAGTATATCATATCCTCCCAAACACACCAATAAGACATTAAATGCCTCTTCGGATAAATCGAAGCATATAATAACAGAATCATCTTCTCGGTTGAGCTACAAATCTCCTCATCACATCACAAATCCTATGGCATGCCATTTGTATCCAATCTAGTCTGACAAGTTAATAGGGTATTATTTTACTTTTCCAATTTTGAATTCATTTCCGCAACAATTTCAAATACTTGATCAATTCAAAACATCAATTATATCAATTCACATATAATTCAATATTCACACATATTCTTACTTAATTTCAAATATTATTACTTACCTTATCTTAAATGTCCCATGATTACAAATTCAACATAACATTTAATAAATAGATTGAGTTATAATAATACAAACTCGGAATACGCGTTTACTCCTTAACGATCTTTTCTTTTCCTTTGAAATTCCATCCATATTCAACTTCACTATCTAATATTCATAATAAAACTCTAATTTGTAATTTCTTTCAAATTAATCCCTCTAACACAAAACTTATAGCTTACTTTACAATTTAATCCTTTTACTAATTCTAACTAAAATTTCATTCAATTTAATCCCTAATTCATCTTTTTCTTCAACATCAACTATACTTAAAAACCTATAAACTCTCAAAATATCAACTTAGTTTCATCAAAATCTTGCTTTAGAGCTTCTAAAACGTCAAAATTAAGAGAATAGGACTCGATTAACTTACCTAATTAAGTTCCAAGCTTTAAAATCCCTATTTATCCCTTGTCTTTTCTTTTCTTTTTTCCCTTCTCTGTTTTCGAATGGTTTTGTTTCTCTATTTTTTTTTTTTTCTGTTCTTCTTTTGTTTTTTTTTTCTTTTATTTTACTTACTTTACTTTATTTCCTTTATTTTAACTAGTAATATATTATAATAAAAAAAATCTTTTACTTATTATTTAAGCATATGTTTATTTTTATTACAAGTGTACCTATATAATTATTACTATTACACTTGTCTTTAATCTTTACCATTCATTTGTCATTTATTTAGTTTGTTTAATATAATATCAATTAATAATAATTTAATTAATAAATATATTTTACTTAAAATTTAAGAAAATATACAATTATATTACAAATGTACAAATACATATATTACACATGTATTTTATCATATCCATACAATTGGCATATTTTGATTTATTTAATAATATAATATCATTATAATTTAATTATCATAAATTCATATATAATATAAATTATATTTAAATATCATTAATTATATAATTAAAACAAATAAAATCTTAGATTTTATTCCCTTTATGCCGCCTCAACTATGCTAAATGGCTTAATTGCCATTTTAGCAATTTTTAATTTCTTTTAATCTATAATTAGACTTTCACTTTTTATTCAATTTGATCCTTTTTTCCTAATTACTTTAAATTAAGCTAAATTCACTAAATAAAAAATCTAATTAAACACACTATTAGACTCATAATTACTCCTAATAATTATTACTAACTCGGTTTACTGAGACGGAGGCCCGATAACACACTTTTTCGATGCCCATGGATTTTGGGTCGTTACATATAAACAGTCACAAAACATTTCAATAGCCCTATTACATGCCATATAAGCCAAGTTGTTTCAAAATCTACCAAAGGGTCCTTGAAATAGTGTAATGTTGTAGGTTGATCCGATTTGTTGCCCAAAAATGAAATCTACAAAACACAGAACAAAACACGGGTAAGCTTAATGAAAGCTTAGTAAGTTTGCCAAATTAATGATAAATCTTACCAACAAACTTAATAGTTCAATTATAAGAAATAATAATGTAATCCCTGTCAAAAACAGTTCACAACGGGTGAGTATTATACCGTACCATAACTCAAATTCTTCCAATTTTGGTCAAGCATGACCTCATTTCAGTAAGCACATAATCTCACTCGTTTGAGCTAGTCACAGAGTCTTGACCGGTTCATGAGGTTGCTCACACAAGATGATGAGAATCCATAATGTATGCAGGATCTCAGCCATCATAATGAACTATTTCATCAGTAAAGAGTATTCAGTCATTTCAACAATTCATGATGCTGCTCACGCAAGCTGTCGAGAATCAGCAACATGTGCAGGATCTCAACCATCAGTGTAACATCCCAAAATTAAGGGTTTATGATTTTGCTGTATAATTTCATGTTGAATTTGTTTTGCGGGTTGTTTGAGGGGATTTAGGGGCTCTAGGGAGGCCTGGGGTCGAGGCCAAGCCCTAGAAAAGTTGTGATTTTTGGGCCTTCAGTGGAGAGGGCTATTGGAAGCAAGGTTTAAGTAAATTAAAGTGTGGTTTTTAACACAAGTGGAGTGTGTGGTGTGGTGGCTATGGCGTCATTAGCAGAGTAGGGGGAGAAGGGTTCGAATCCCCCAAGTGGCAAATGGGAGATTTTATTTTATGCTTTGAGGGTGGAAGAAGTAAAGTTGTGATAGAACTCTACAAAATGGATGGAGACTTGGTCAAACAACTTTGAATGGGAGGAGGAGAGTGAATTGTGGAGCAAAAAGAGGAGAGGAGAGAGGGGGAGTTGGCCGAACTTGGGATTGTATGGGGAGGAGAATTTCGGCTGAGGAGGGGACTAGGTAGCATATTCAGTCATTGAGTGAGGGAGAGTGCCGTTTTTCTCAAGTGTTCTTTTGAGAGAATTTTTTCCTTTTTTGGCATTTTGGCTATAGCATTTCGGGTCTTCTTGTTTCAACTTTCATTGCCGAAACCTTAACCTTTCTATTCTCTTTTTCTCACTTATTTTCAAACACTTTTCTTTTCATTTGTTGTCACCCAAACACCTATTGCCGAATTCTTTTCTGACCTCTTTTCTTCAAGTAGTCGAATCTCTTCTACACCCACTCTTCATCTTGTGTTCTTTAATTGGTAAACCTCTATTTCCATGTTCTTTTTTTTCTCTTTGCATCTTCTTTCTTTCTTTGACCGAATGCCATACTCTCACGGTCTTTATTCTTTCTTCCCTCACTACTTAGCCTAATTCGAACTTCTTCCTGAGGTGTAGACCAAATTCTTTAGCAAACAACGGGCATAGGCTGTCAACTGTGGTCTTGGGTAAAGGTGAAGTTATTTGATTACCTTTTTATTTTGATGTTAAGGTAGTTATGTGACTTTTTTTGGGGGGGAGTTAGCTTCGGTCTCCTTTTTTCTTGTAGAAGGGCCGAATGTTGCATAGATGCTAACCTCTTTGGTGCATCAATTACTCTTTTTAAGAACGTGTGGTGGTAGCTAGGAAGCAAGGCCGAATATTGAGACTCTGTAGGGGAGATCACATTTTGTGGTAAGTGACTCTAGTGGTGTAATGAATTCGGGTTTATGATTTCTTTTGAGAAGTTAGGGCTAACTTTTGATCATTGTTATTCTAGGGGCAAATGAGGAATAGTTCTTTCGGCATTCTAAATCAGGTGTGTAATCTCACACCCACCTTAATGAATGCATGTGATGCTTTGTAAATCGGCCAAAAGCCCAAAAGCCGGCAACTGTAACCACTCGAGCATGCGAACGCTCGTAGTGGTAAACCGAGACACGAATGATGGCGATGGATCGTTGAGAGTGTCACAAGCACTCTCATGAAACTAAGGATGTAACAGACCTGATCGAATTGAAACGGGCTAAATGGGCCCAATAGGTTTACGGGCCTACATGGGAAAAATCGATGGGGAAATACTGAACTATTGATGCGACTGCGAAGTGTGCGAACCTGAGACCGGAAATGTGTCACATGGGTCACACAAGCGTGTGGGCCAGTTTGGGCCTGAAATGGATTTTACGCTCAATAGTATTGTAGAGACCCCAAAAAGGGGTCCCGAGTCACTCGAGGCGACAGTAGGCCTTAGAAAATGCCGTAAAACGTTAAAATTACCGAAATACCCCAGAGGGGTAAATTACTGAAATACTCTTGATGGGTAAAATTACTATTATATCCTTACGGGCAAACTTAGTACGTTTATGTATAAATTGTTTGACTGCTATAATGGTACGTTATTGCATACACTGAATTATTATGTCACGACATCTTGCATGGGGTTGGGATTTTGTAATTGGAGGAAGTGATTGATCTGTTAGGATCACACGGGTCGCCCGAGATGACTGTGGACCTATCGATTTGATTGTTAGGGTTACACGGGTCACCCAAGATGACTGTGAACCTACCGACGACTTTAAGCCGCTTATATTTTGGCAGCTCGGCTACGTTCTTGGTGTGTAAGGCTGGGTGGGTTGACTTGGTCCTCACAGGAGTGTAGAGTTGGTACGGGTGGTGTGATGGTTGGATTGGGTTGGGCTACATTAGTGTTGCATTACCATAACTGTGGGCTTAGGTCGTACTGATACTATATGAGCTTGGGCCCACTGTGATTATAACTGGGATTACACACTGAGTTCTTGTAACTCACCCCTTTACTTTAACTGTACAGGTAATCCCCAGCCGTAGAGGATTTGGAGCTGCGAGGGACTCGGAGGTGGCCACTTGTTCCACACGTTTTAAGGTTGAACTAAGCATTTTAATTTTGATTGTTTTACTTTAATTATTGGGTTTTATAATTGTTGTAATAAGGCCATTTGTAACATCCCGAAATTGGGCCTAGGAGAATTGAGCCCAATGGGCCTTAGGCGTAGTAGCGTTTAAATTTTTAGAGAATAAGAGATAGGCTTAAATGCAAGTTAGACCTATTGGATAAGTGATTTTGGAAGGTTAGAGGGCTTCTATGAAGACCCGGGATCAAATATTGGCTTTGGGGAAATTTTGGTTTTAGGTGAAAAAAACCCTGAAAGTTGGGAGATAGGCTTAAGAATAAAATATGGAGGAACATGACACAAGTGGAGTGTGTGGTGTAGTGGCAAAGTGATGCCACATAAAAGACAAGGGGGTGACGCCACAAGGAAGGAAGGAGGTCCAAGGTTCAAGTCTTGGCTTTTGCATTTTGGTTTTCTTTTTGCTTGGACCTTAGAATTTGGCCCATAGTTTATATTTAGTTGCGCATGGTTTAAGACACAATAGGAGCTTGTGGTTAAGTCGCTAGCGGCATGGATTATGTGACAAGGGAGCCTGGGTTCGAATCTCATGAGAAGCAAGGGAGCATTTATTTTGCAGTTGGACGGCAAGAGTTTCAGCTTGAATTTAAACTCACTGACGGGAAGGATCCCACATCGGAAAGACACAAAGAATGAAGGTGAAGAGCTAGCTATATAAGGAGCATCCTAGGAGGAGAGTAAACACATCTTGGAGGGCGTTTGGGCACAAGAGTGGTCGGAGCGCGGATTAGCCCTAGAGTCCTATCAGGTGTGTAACTCTTTCTACTCTAGTTGTAGAGCGGCAAATGCCGAAATACCGGTTACACGGCATTAGTAGCCATACAAGCGTGCGAGCGCACGTGTGGGGCATCGACGCGATAGTTGAGGCCATCAGTAGTATTCTCGGGGGTTGGGCTGCTTGGGCCTCGATGGGCCGAAGTGGGCCCAATGGGCCCGTGGGCCCATATGAGTAAATTGTATGATTGGTTAGTATATGTTGAACTAGACTAGGTGGAACTTATATACGTGGCTAGATTTGTGCTAGGTGGGCCACATGAGCATGTGGGCCCGAATGGGCCAAAATCGGGTTTTAGGCCCAATCGTCCGGTATGACCGACAATGGTAGCTGAGTCGCTAGTGGTGACATTAGGCCTTCGGAAAGGCCATTGCAAGTGTGAATTTATGAAAATACCCTTGGTGGGTAAATTACGAAAATGCCTTTGGTATGTAAAATTACGGTTATACCCTTAGAGGTTGATTAGCATGATTATGTTGTTTAGTTTTGGCCGATTGTAGGGGAAGGCTTGATCTCACATATCTCGGGTTGTGACTAGTGCTCGAAAAGCGTTAAGGGAGGGGGATCTAGTGCGTTAGATCTTGATCTGCGGGATTTGATAGTCGCGTTAGTAACAGGTGTGTAAAATCTCTCTACACACTTTATTAATTTACATGACATTATGGTTTGCCTTAAATCTTTTGGTTGAGGTTAGCTTGTGGCATAATCATGGATTTCGGGTAAGTCCCCTAACTCGTAATTTTTGATATATGATTGCATGCCATCACATGATTTTTAATACTATGACATGATATATGAAATTTGATGTATAAGCATGTGATGGTGGGATTGATGAGAGGAGGGGGATGAATTATGGACTGTCGTCAGTGGTTTTGACCACAAGATGGGTTGGCCCCATCAGACTATTTGTGACCTATGGTCATCAGTGGTTTTGACCACAACGATTGATTATTTGCGACTAAGTCCCAGTGGTTTGGTACCACCAGTGGTTTTGACCACATTTGATATATTGTGACCTATGGTCATCAGTGGTTTTGACCACATAATGGGTTGGCCCCATCATTTAAATTGTGACTTTAAGTCATCAGTGGTTTTGACCACACGGGGTAGAAAAGGAGTATGGATGGCTAGTTGGGTTGCATGAGCATGTTTATTAATGAATTGTGTATGAGATGTATTTTCCGGGTGGGGGATTTACACACTGAGTCTTGGTGACTCACCCTTCCCTTAACATTTTGCAGATGAGTAGATCGCGGAGATGGAGCCAGAGAGGACTCGAGGCGGCCATGCTTATCGTTGGATTTAAATTTATTTTTGATAAGTTTATTCTTTTTATTTTTCTAAGTTTTTATTTTTGGAATGTAATAAGGCCGCTAAATTTTTATTTGGATGTTATTTAATCGTTTATTTAAAATTATATTATATTACAAATATTAAGTGAACCGGTTAAAAGTAACCTTTTCAAACTTAATAAAATTTAACGGGTTTTCAAAGAAGTTACCACCGGTAACAAAATTTACCAAGTCATCAATAACTTAGACGATATTTAAACGATACATGATCAAACATTTTCAAAGAGTTTATCGACCCAACCATGTTTATAAAAGCCCAACTGAGTTTTCAAACACCGTTTTAATACCTTAGCCATATCTTACCAAGTTTTCACTCAAAATGATTCAAAACTATTTTACTCCGTGGCATACCAGATCCGGTCAGGACTCATGGGTCGGGTTTGGGGTGTTACAAAATTGGTATCAGAGCCAGTTTCAACAGCTCGGCTGTGGGACTGAGGCCCAAAAATGTTTTCAAATGGATTATAAAAGTTTTTATGGAAAGGTGTAGTTGGAAAAGCATGGCACCGAGTCTCCTGGCACCAATCCGCCTGTAAGTAATGCGCTAACCTAGATGTGTTTGCATATGATTCTAATGATGTATGATATGAATGAATAGTGATAGTAGACTACCCTAGAGACTGAAACCGATAGGACTTTGTGAACTCGCGAAAACAAAACTCTGTAATAAGAACTATTCAAAAGATTGTGCCTTAATACACGATGGAATAAAGACTGACGCATAAAACTTTTAAACCAGATAAGTCAAGACATTAGACATAGAGTTGGGAGCGTATGAAATATTCGTCTGTTTTAATTGCTAGGTGTTTTTGAGTATGGATAGGAGTTTTAAATTCTAGTTAGAAGTATATTAGTTTTCTTAAGATTAGAGTACGCAGCAAGAGCATAGTGTGGTAGGTTAGGATGTGCGACTGTTAGTTAGTTGAAAATTTTGAGGACGAAATTTCTTTAAGGAGGGTAGATTTGTAACATCCCGAAATTGGGCCTAGGAGAATTGAGCCCAATGGGCCTTAGGCGTAGTAGCGTTTAAATTTTTAGAGAATAAGAGATAGGCTTAAATGCAAGTTAGACCTATTGGATAACTAATTTTGGAAGGTTAGAGGGCTTCTATGAAGACCCGGGATCAAATATTGGCTTTGGGGAAATTTTGGTTTTAGGTGAAAAAAACCCTGGAAGTTGGGAGATAGGCTTAAGAATAAAATATGGAGGAAAATGACACAAATGGAGTGTGTGGTGTAGTGGCAAAGTGATGCCACATAAAAGACAAGGGGGTGACGCCACAAGGAAGGAAGGAGGTCCAAGGTTCAAGTCTTGGCTTTTGCATTTTGGTTTTCTTTTTGCTTGGACCTTAGAATTTGGCCCATAGTTTATATTTAGTTGCGCATGGTTTAAGACACAAGAGGAGCTTGTGGTAATGTGGCTAGCGGCATGGATTATGTGACAAGGGAGCACAGGTTCGAATCTCATGAGAAGCGAGGAGTATTTATTTTGCGAATTGGACAATGTGAGTTTCATTGAATTTAAACTCTCTTGTGAAGGATCCCACATCGGAAAGACACAAAGAATGAAGGTGAAGAGCTAGCTATATAAGGAGCATCCTAGGAGGAGAGTAAACACATCTTGGAGGCGTTGGGGCACAAGAGTGGTCGGAGCGGATTAGCCTACAGAGTCCTATCGGTGTGTAACTCTTTCTACTCTAGTTGTAGAGCGGCAAATGCCGAAATGCTTGGTTACACGGCATTAGTAGCCATCTGGCGTGCGAGTGCACGTGTGGGGCTTCGACGCGATAGTTGAGGCCATCAGTAGTATTCTCGTGGGTTGGGCTGCTTGGGCCTCGATGGGCCGAAGTGGGCCCAATAGGCCCGCAGGCCCATATGAGTAAATTGTATGATTAGTTAGTATATGTTGAACTAGACTAGGTGGAACTTATATACGTGGCTAGATTTGTGCTAGGTGGGCCACACGAGCATGTGGGCCCGGATGGGCCAAAATCGGGTTTTAGGCCCAATCGTCCGGTATGACTGGAAATGGTAGCTGAGTCGCTAGTGGCGACATTAGGCCTTCGGAAAGGCCATTGCAAGTGTGAATTTATGAAAATACCCTTGGTGGGTAAATTACGAAAATGCCCTTGGTAGGTAAAATTACGGTTATACCCTTAGAGGTTGATTAGCATGATTATGTTGTTTAGTTTTGGCCGATTGTAGGGGAAGGCTTGATCTCACATATCTCGGGTTGTGACTAGTGCTCGAAAAGCGTTAAGGGAGGGGGATCTAGTGCGTTAGATCTTGATCTGCGGGATTTGATAGTCGCGTTAGTAACAGGTGTGTAAAATCTCTCTACACACTTTATTAATTTACATGACGTTATGGTTTGCCTTAAATCTTTTGGTTGAGGTTAGCTTGTGGCATAATCATGGATTTTGGGTAAGTCCCCTAACTCGTAATTTTTGATATATGATTGCATGCCATCACATGATTTTTAATACTATGACATGATATATGAAATTTGATGTATAAGCATGTGATGGTGGGATTGATGAGAGGAGGGGGATGAATTATGGACTGTCGTCAGTGGTTTTGACCACAAGATGGGTTGGCCCCATCAGACTATTTGTGACCTATGGTCATCAGTGGTTTTGACCACAACGATTGATTATTTGCGACTAAGTCCCAGTGGTTTGGTACCACCAGTGGTTTTGACCACATTTGATATATTGTGACCTATGGTCATCAGTGGTTTTGACCACACGATGGGTTGGCCCCATCATTTAAATTGTGACTTTAAGTCATCAGTGGTTTTGACCACACGGGGTAGAAAAGGAGTATGGATGGCTAGTTGGGTTGCATGAGCATGTTTATTAATGAATTGTGTATGAGATGTATTTTCCGGGTGGGGGATTTACACACTGAGTCTTGGTAACTCACCCCTTCCCTTAACATTTTGCAGATGAGTAGATCGCGGAGATGGAGCCGGAGAGGACTCGAGGCGGCCATGCTTATCATTGGATTTAAATTTATTTTTGATAAGTTTATTCATTTTATTTTTCTAAGTTTTTATTTTTGGGATGTAATAAGGCCGCTAAATTTTTATTTGGATGTTATTTAATCGTTTATTTAAAATTATATTATATTACAAATATTAAGTGAACCGGTTAAAAGTAACCTTTTCAAACTTAATAAAATTTAACGGGTTTTCAGAGAAGTTACCATCGGGTAACAAAATTTACCAAGTCATCAATAACTTAGACGATATTTAAACGATACATGATCAAACGTTTTCAAAGAGTTTATCGACCCAACCATGTTTATAAAAGCCCAACTGAGTTTTCGAACACCGTTTTAATACCTTAGCCATATCTTACCAAGTTTTCACTCAAAATGATTCAAAACTATTTTACTCCGTGGCATACCAGATCCGGTCAGGACTCATGGGCCGGGTTTGGGGTGTTACACCATTGGTACTATTTTTAACTTTTATTTGGATTTTCTTTAAATACTGCAAATTTGATCAAACACGAAGTTTCCAGAACAATAAACAACTATTTTCAAATAACCCGTTTTCGTAAATGATAAGACCATTTTTTTTGCAATCAACTCAGTTTTATTAAACAAGACAACACGCGCATTTTGAAAGAATTTAAAAATGAGCAAATCCCTCTTTGGGCTTAAGTGAAGAGAAACGAAATTTTGAACTTATAAACGGGTTTTTAAACAACATGTTTTTCAAACAACCATGTGGTTTAAATCATCACCTGATGTTGCACACTAGATCCGATCGTAACATTTAGGCCGGGTTTGGGGTGTTACAATTAGAACGGTCTATGTCATCAGAATAGAGTAGTCATTCATTTCACCAGTTCACGATGCTGCTCACACAAGTTGTCGAGAATTCGCAACATATGCAACATCTCAGCCATCGCGACGGTGTATATCATCAGAGTAGAATATTCATATAGTATTCATTAGCTCAAAATCTGATAACTCATCAGTTGATCATTTCTTAGATATTTTCAATATATCAATTATTAAGCATATCATGAACTTAATTATATAACAAAGAATGTATAAACAGAATCATAATATTATAAAAAAATAGTACGAACTTACAAGACTAATTTGCAGTAACTGCCAAAGTATAGGGACTAGTCAGCAACTTTTCTATGCCTCAATTTTCGACCCATTCTTGATCTAAAATAATAATTTCATTCAATTAATTGATTTCAAAAGTATGCAATTAATTCTTTTTTGAAACTTTTAAAAAATTTCCCCAAATATTTTACTTTTATGCAATTTAGTCCTTAAGTCCAAAACTTGCAAATTAATCATTTTTACCTTAAACCCAGTACAGCTGAAACATTAAGGGCATGTTTGGTTCGAAGAATGGCCATTCCATTTCATCCTTATTCCACGCGCTACAGTAAAACAATTGTTTGGTTGATATTTGATTGCCGAATCAATTATTCCATGCGGGCTCTATTCCATATAAATGTTGCATATCTATTCAGAGGTTGGGCTCTGAATTGCCTATTCAATGCCTCTCGTAATAGCTCTTTTTTTTTCCAAACGAAAATCTCTTCCCACATTCGCTCATCATTCTGGTAACAATAGCAGGAGATCTTATTATTTTTGCATAAAATGCATCAGAAGACGCCCTGTTTTTGGGTTTTGCTTGTAACAGATATCTATGTGGTGGAAAATATGGAGAAATCGATGTCGAAGGCGGAGCTTTCCAAAGAAATGTGCAGATCTCCCACCATGCATCCCAACAATTATGGGAACGATGAGGCTCTAATCAATGATCAGCGATTGTTGTTAGTTTTCTTCCCTTCACCATCATCACTGATATTTTTTTAATAAACAAAATCTCTGGAATATTGAATCTGAATGTCTATCCTACTAGGATTTTTGAAACACCCCAAACCCGGCCCACGAGCCTTGACCGGATCTGATATGTTCCTCGGTGTAAACCGTTTCAAAATTCTTTTTATTACTTTGGAAAATCTGGGTTTTTGAAAGAACGATTGTTTTTGGGTTGGGCTCGAGTTGAAAACAAGTTTATCTTATATTGAAAACTCTTTAGTTTAGGTGACAAAACACTTAGAATTTAATTTAAAAGAAATTTACTTAAACTTTAATTGAATAAAAATTTGTAAACATAATAAATAAAATAAATGTAAAATAAAATAGTTCCCTATGGCCTTATTACATCAAATAAATCCAAATAATTGAAAGTACTTAAGTAAAAATAAAAGTCCAAATCGTAAAATTTCTTGCTGTGCATCGCCACCTTTAAGCTCCCGCCGACCCGGTCCATTACTGATCATCACCTGAAAAATGTTCCCACAACAGGGTGAGTCAACAGACTCAATGTGTACACAACACTAAGTCCAAATAGATTTAGGCATACCATACATAACATATTCACATAATAATTCAAGATAATGATGCAATCCCAACCCAAACCTAGTTAGCCATCCGCTACACTTCCCGTACCAACACTCGCGCGTGGGGACTACTAAGTCAACCCTCCATCCGCTACACACCATCGAGCGCGATCATTTGCGATCGGCGTGCTCATCGCCCTTATAGTTTCGTGGTCTTAGGTCACCACATTCAGATCTCGTGGTCTTAGGTCACCACATTCAGATCTCGAGGTCTTAGGTCACCCCATTCAGATATCGTGGTCTTAGGTCACCACATTCAGATATCACGGTCTTAGGTCACCGCATTCATATAGCGTGGTCTTAGGTCACCACATTCACTTCCCCTTTTCATATAACCCATATGCCCCATATCATACATATTATGCATTATCATGCCAAATTTCACATTCTTATCACTTATTACATGTTAAATATAACATATTTCATAATCCTAGTAGGAGTAGGAAACGTACCTGAGTACTTTGTACCATTGCATGGTACTTAGCCATATTTTCCACATTCATATTAACACACACACATATATATATATATATAACATTGCCATAAATCATATTAGTGTGGGGTACACACCTGATTTATTTACTTAATGCTTTCAATCCAAATCCCGAAAATCGATCTAAAGCCTTGGATCCTTAATCCCTACATTCGGCCATCACTTAAAAATTTAACGAAGACCATTCGGCTATAAAACCAAATCTTATTAGGATTGTTATAACTCAAAACTTACCTTGGTGCCGATTGATGTCTAATCAAATGCCGGAAACTTTGTATCATCCTTTCTTGAAATCGACAATCACTAGATTACTTGAATAGATTAGTTTCGGCTTTTGAATAATTAATGAACACATATATTTACCAAACATGGCCTTGGTCGAATGCTATAGACACTTACCTTGTGGATTTTAAATCCCGAAATTCACCGAATAACTAGGGAGCACGCGGCCTATGGTGTAGCTTCGGGAAAAGAACTTCTCCTTCCTTGTAGTCGACACTGGGCCAAATCCCAAAACTTTCCTTCCATGATTTGACCAAGATCAATAATAGCAATTAGTCCCTAAATTTCGATAAGTCTAAAATATAAAAGAATGGAAACCAAACTTGGATCTTACCCTTATTTGAAGGAATCGATTGCACCTTCATTTCAACCTTCAGAGATTCGGCTATGGCTAAATGATGCTCTCACAACTTTCGGCTTTTGGAGGGATTAGAAAGAAAAAGAGAAGGAAGAGTAAAGATGGAGGATTCGGCTAGAACACAAGGTATTTCGGCTTGGCAAAAATAAAAGAAGAAGAAGATTTGGTGAAGAGAATTCGGCAGAGGCTTCCAAAGAACAGAAAATAATGTAGAATGGCCTCTCTTTTCCTCTTATAGCCGAAATTACTAACTTAGAATCCCTTACTTGGCCACCACTCTTCTATTTTGATAGCTTTATCCCTTGAACTATCACTTTATTCAAATTAAAAGAATTTAATCCAACAATTATCTCTTGAAAATAATGATAGATAAATCCCTTATTTATCCCTTATTTATCCACTAATTATAAAAGAATAAAAACTCCTAATTTATAGCCTTGTGCCGTCTACCTCTCTGCTTCTGGAAGCAAATATAATACTTTATTTTGCTTCCCATGTGACTCGATCCTTGGCCCTCCTTGCACTGAATGTGGCGTCACTTACTGGGCTTTAAGTGGCACCTCCTTGCCACTTTTCCAAGCCCGTTCTTGTGTCAAATTTCCTTTATTAATTTTCTTAAGGCCACCTTGCCTTAGTTCCCTCTTTTAAACTTTCAATCTCAACATTTTCTAAGTCATTTCCTTACATTTCCTAGTTTCCAAAAATGTTCGTTTCCCTCTTTAAACTTGACATTTCCTTACATTTCCAAGTTTCCAGAAATGTTCACTTTCCTCTTTTAACTTAACATTTCCTTACATTTCCAAGTTTCCAAAAATGTTCACTTTCCTCTTTTGAAACTTGACATTTCTAAATCATTTCCTTACATTTCCAAGTTTCCAAAAATGTTCATAATACATTCATAACACATAAGACATGTCATTTCGTACAACTAAATCAAAAATGCATAGGCCCACTTTCAGGATGTTACAATTTTGGTGAGTTTACCCTTTCTACCTTTGCTTTGATCTTCTTTTTCACTAAATTAAAACCCCATTTTGTTTATCTACCTAAAAATTCATTTCCACTTTCCTAAGCTGCAAACAAGAAGTTGAACTTTGATGATCAAGATCTTTCCTTTTCCAATAGTTTATGTTTTAGCTTTTTTGAATAGAATACTGAAAGTCTTGATCTTTAGTCGATAATTTGTTGAATTTCCTGTCTAGGTATGCTTTGTTTACATAAATCTGAAGCTTTTCAGCTAGATTTTTGTTATCATGAATAACTATCCATTTAGGTCAAATAGTCCTAAGTTCTTCAATGCTTATCCAATGGGTGACTTTGATATTGAATCAGGTAATATCAAAAGAACCAGAAGGTCTAAAGTTTCTTCATTTTACCCTGTTAAAATGATCAAATCCTTGGCTAACAAGCTTTACTACTATTACAAGTTACATCCACTCATTATTTTCTTTGTTTCCTTTGCATTTAGGGTCACAATCCTCATAGGTTAATTGATATATGCCCATCACTATAGGATGCTGAGAAATTATAAGAAACTTGATGAGGGGTTCAGTAATTACTATTCGTATGCCAAGCTTAGGAATCTTGTAATGGTTGGTGTGTAAGAGTATGCCCAAAGACCAATCATGAGATGGTTGTAATAACATACTTAATTTACCATGTTTATTAATATAAAGCGTTGTCATTATTATTTCAGTTTTTCTTTCTGTGTGTATAAATAAACTGTTTTATAATAATGTCCTAAGAATAATATGATTATTCTTAAAAGATCCTTAGTCGAGTATTATTGTTGACTAGGACAACAATAATGCATTAAGACTAACATGTAGTTGATTGATGATAAAGAGTTGTCATTGATGTGGATTGTCAAAATCAATGCATGAATATGTGTGTTAGAGAACAACATATTGGATTGACCCATGTTATGAGTATGTTTATTGGATTATTATGTAATTGTCACAACATTACTCATAGTGATTAATATGTATATGATCCTCGGACTTGAGATAATTATTATCTCAACATCGTGAGTTGTATATTTTGATACAACAAGCGTGCAATCGTAATTGGTTGTTCTATAAAGATCGATGTTGGATATACCACAATCTATGTAGAGGGATATGGTTGATCAATATAGGATAAGTCCTCCTACATAATGGGGTAATATCTTAGGCCACTTGATTGAGTGAGACTAGAAATGCATGGCCATGCTCAAATAAGTTGACATGAGATGTCATACTAATTTTTATATCATAGTCTACTCAAGATATCAAGAAACATGGGATGGACTATACAAGTGTGACTATTCCATGACTTGTGTCCATTCCAGAGATAAAGGACTTAAGGATTAATGTATGAAAGGTTAATCACAAAAAGTTATGTGGAATCATGACTTCTTGTAACTTAGGTAGCAATGATGCATTGCTAGATGCCCTCATTGTTTGTGACATTAGAATCGTTCTATTATTACGCTAACGTTGCAAGAACCTACAGGGTCACACCTATGGTTTAAATGAACGGAATAAAATATAATTGGTATTGTTTTTAGTTGTCACATGAATTAAATTAATTAAAGAATTAATTTAATTGGGCAATCAAATATTGAACATATTATATGTACAAGGATGTTGTACACATAATGACAACATAATTCTATTAATATATGAATTTGATTCATATATAAATTTAAATAAATATAGTTTATCAAATCCTTATTATAATTAATGTAATTATAATTTTCTGGATATAATTAATGTAATTATAATTTTCTGTTAAAAACTTTATTGTATTTATTTAATCTTATGATACATTCAAGAGATACCAATTATAAAAGGGTATTAAAAGGATACCTAATAATGGGCCCAATGAAAAAGATACCCATTATAAAAGGCCCAATTAAAAGGATACCCAATATAAAAGGTATTTAAAAGAGGCAAAGCTTATGGAAAACCTAAGAGATTGCTTGTTAGGTCTAGCGATCGTCAAGCAAATAAACCTCCAAAATAGTTTTGGAGATTTCTTTCGTTCATAGTCAAACCGGGTGGATCACGTAGAGGCGAGACATCGGAAAAGGTTGTGGCTTGATTCGACGAGAGATCAAAACTCTTGTTGCCAAGGCGTCATTGTCTACTCAGTTGAAGTTTTGGTAATTTTGAAACCTTTATTTCACCTCGATTCGTTCCTCACACATGGATCCATGGTTTGGATCGCCGGATCTAATTTTATTCTGCTGCGCCATGGGGTATCGGCGTTCCAACATGGTGGGCATTCAATTTATACAAGCAGTAGTTGTGAGAAAGTTGATAAAGAGGATTCTTGGTTTTTTGAGCCATAAAATAGATTATGTAATATTGCTTCTTGAATTATGTGTTTATTTTATGGTTTATGTAATATTGCTTCTTGAATTCGACTGTGATCAATGTATGTAATGTGTATATACAATAGGATTTATTAGTAAATTGGCCCCTAAACTATACTCCAACTCCTATATTAGTCTTTTAAACTAAACTATCAATTTTGTCTCATTTCACCCCCAAAGTGTATGGCATCCAATTAAGAATATGCCGCTAGTCATGTTCTTATTGACTGATATCAAAGGCCATTTACTAATAAGGACTATATATGATTAAAGGAAACTTTTTGCTTATTAATGATTTTTTAATTGTTTGATTAATCCCCATTTATATTGTTGTTGTGCTTATGAGAGTTACTCTTCTTTAACATAGTGTTCCCAGTAGTGTGTCAATTTTAGTTTATACATGTATATTTGTTTATATATTATTGCTATTAACAATAAGGGCTGTTGTTGTTTAATACCATTGTTGTTCGTTTTTTGACCATGTAATCTTATTGGAACTTGCAATTCTAGTGTGATATACCTTAAACCATTTCCTAAATTGTCTTTTTTTTTTCATGTTTTGTCGTTTGTTGCATGTTTGCACTACTTGTTTGAGTCATTTTAGTTTAGTCATATGCTAGATGAGTATGCTTTAATTGTTCATCCTTATGCAATATTATGTGTTCATTTTTAGTTTTATTGGTTTTATGGTTTCCATTCATTTTGATGATAAACTGTGAAGAGTTGAAGGAGCAGTGAGAGCAGTAGCAGCTTAAACTTTTTTCAATTTTTGTTCATCAACTAATGCATTCTATTTTTGGTTTTTGTTAAGGCTTTTTTATTTGGATTTTTTAGTTGGAAATGATCATTGGGCTGATTTTAAGTTTTAAAAGATCTAGATTTTGTTTTTATTTTATTTTATTTTATTTTGGCCCAGGATAATTTAACTCAAAATATAAAAATCAGTTGAATCGGTTTTTTTCATTTCATCCAATTTTCATTTCTTAGTCCAAGGCAATTCTCCCTGGTTCACAGGTTAATCGGTTATTTAGCTTATTCTGAATTAATTTATCGGGTTGATTTTTGTTTCATTTATAATCATTTTATTTGTTCAGGAATAATTTCTTTTTAAAACTGCAAAAAGTTAAGAAATATAAGTTTCACAGGGATATTAATGGAAGGTAGTCATTGTAATAGAGTATTGATGTTAAGTTGTTTCATTTGCATTTTTAAAATCGATTCTTCAATTGTGATTTACCTAATAAACTTTTTCATTTGTTGATGATCTGAATGCTTGGGAAGTGTTATATTATGAATGATAATACGAGTATAAGGTCTCACATACCGAGTTTTCTAACTTGTTGAGTTGAGTATTTTCCAAGAGGGTTTGTTGGTTTCTATTTAAGGTCTTTTTACATGTAAGGTTCCTTGTAAAGTTGTAACAATCCGGTTTAGACCCTAGTCGGAATAGTGGTTTCGAAACCACAAATCCGAGGTCGTAAAAATATTTTAAATAATATTTTTGGTATTGATTTTATGTGACATGGCCTGTGCGAAAATTCTGTGTGATAATTTTATCGACTATGTGTCAAATTGTGAGAGAGGACTTAATCGTATAATGGTAAAAGCTGTGTGCTGATTTATAAGTGCTTAATTGTTGTTGTCTTTTTTATGAGGAGGACTTATGATGTAATTTGACCATAATTGAGTTCAGTGGATGGCATAATGATGACATATATGTTTTTATATGTTAAAATTTTGAGTTAAAATTTATATTATATATTATATATTATATTATATTATAAGGTTATAATAAAACAAAAAGGAATTAAAAAGCCATTACCATCATCTTTGTTATTGCCGAAAGTTGGAGAAAGAATAAGGGTTTGAAGTTTTGTAATGTTCGGCTAGAATTTGGCATGATTTAAGGTATGTTTAAGCTCGATTTTTGATAATTTTTACGTTTTTGTAATTGTTGCTTAGTACTCTACAAAATCCATGCTTAAATTTTGAGAATTGATGATGTTTTTGGAATGTGCCATTAGTGAACAAGTGAATTCTTGGATGCTTGATGGTGGATTATGAAAGATATATGTTTTATTAACATAGTTTGTCTTTGGAGTTTTGTTGAATTTGAGTATTTTGGACTCAATTGAGAAAAATGATTATTTAGAGGGACTAAATTGTGAAATAAATGATTTCGTGATTGAATGAGCTGAATTTGAATTTGTATAGACCAGGAGAAGAGAGGTTCGGATCGAGATCGAGGTAAAGAGAAAGTGCTCGATTAATTGACCATTACGGTATTTGGACATCCGAGGTAAGTTCGGACATAATACATGTAGTATATTTTAGTTATGCTAAATGTTTGAAATGAATGGAATGGTATAAATGAATTATAAATGCTATATGAGAGCTCGACGTTACGTGGCACTGAAACACCCCACACCCGGCCCACGAGCCTGAACCGGATCTGGTATGTTCCTTAAGAAAATCGGTTTCAAAGTTCTTTGTTGCTTAGAGAAAATTTGTGTATTTTTAGAAAAATATCGTCTCGGGTTGGGCTTAGATCGAAAACCCACTTATTTTACTTAGAAATCATTTAATTATGGTGACAAAACAATTTAGGGTTTATTTTTAAATAAATAATTTTTACTTGAACTTTAATTAAAAAAAATAGTTCGTAACATAGTAAAGGGAAAATTAAACAGAAATAAAGAAATCCAACTTGGGCCTTATGGCCTTATTACATCAATCAAAACCCAAAATAACATTTAAAGTACTGAGTAAAATAGAAGTCCAAATCTTTAAATTTCTCCTTGCGATGCATGGCCACCTTTAGCTCCTGCTGACCTGGTCCATTATTGCTCATCACCTGAAAAAAAAATTTCCCCAACGGGGTGAGTCAACCAAACTCAATGTGTACATGACACCAAATTGTAATGGAACCAGGCATACAATAGTCATACATTCAAACATAAAATACAAGTTATGATGCAATTCCAAACCTAACCTAATTGTCCATCCGCTACACACCCCCGTACCTGCCAAACACACCGTGGGGACTACTAAGTCGACCCTCCTTCCGCTACACACCAAATTGCGGGTTAAGTCACCGCATCTGTGGTCTTAGGTCACCACTTTTTAGATTACTGTGGTCTTAGGTCACCACTTTTCGATTACTGTGGTCGTAAGTCACCACTTTTCAGATTACTGTGGTCTTAAGTCACCACTTTTCACTTCCCCTTTCAATATACAACCATATGCCCCATATATTAAAATGCATAATATACTAAAGTTCATAATCGTATAATATTCTCATGTTACGAATAACATATTTCATATTCCTAGTAGGAGTAGGAAACGTACCTGAGTACTTAGTACCATAACATGGTACCTTAGCCACGTTCATATTTCCATTAACACATATTTTAATACATATAACCATAATTCATATTACAAAGTAGTGTGGGGTACACACCTGATTCGCTTAATGAAGTCCTTGAAATCCCGAAGAACTGATCTACTGATTTAGATCTTAATCCCTTGGGGTCGATTTTTTTTGTGGTTCAAATCCCGAAAACCTTGCCTTATAAGTCTGTCGAAAATCCTTGAGTCTTAGAAATCCCGAAACTTCGTTGTACTTCTCCTTGTAGCCGACAACTACTAGATCTCGAAGAAAACCTTTTTGAATGAAATCGGCAACACTCTTCTGTCACAACAAAGATTCGGCTTTGGCAGAATTTCGGCTTGGTTGGATTGTGTTTTTGGTTTTGAATAAAAGAGAGGGGAGGCTAGGGAATTCGGCTAGAAAAGAAAAGAGAAGAGGAGAGAACCCTAAGAATTTTGGCAGAGCAGAGAAAAAAAGAAAACTGATGAGCATCCCTCCTTCCTTCCTTTTATAGACGAAATTATCAGCTAAGGAGTCCCTTACTTGGCCACCACTCTTCAATTTGATAGCTTTATCCTTTAATTATCATAAAATAAAAGAGTTTAATCCAAATTTTTTATCTCATGAAAATTATGATAAATAAATTCCTTTTCAAAATACTTAAGATAAATCATCATTTATCTCTCCAATTAAAAAAATCCTTTATTTATCCTTAATAGCCAAATTTTAAAGAGGATAAACCTCCCTTTTCTAGAAGCCTTGCCGTCCACTCCTTGCTTACTAAGCAAAATAAAACCTCCTTTATTTGCTTCCCAAGTGACTCGAACCAGGCCCATTCCTCTTGCATATATGGCGCCATTTCCATAGGCCACTAAGTGGCATCCTCCTCGCCACTTTTCCAAGCTGTTTGTGTCAAATTTCACCAACTTTTTCTTTTAAGGCCACCTTGCCTTAATTTCCTATTTTAAACTTTAAAACTTGACATTTCTAAGTCATTTCTAAGTTTCCTAAAATTTTCGATCGGCTCTGTAAACTTGCCATTTTCTTACATTTCTAAGTTTCCAGAAATGTTCACTTTCCATTTTTGAATCATTTCCTTACATTTCCTAGTTTCCAAAAATGTTCATGTCTATGCATTTCTAGGTTTCCAAAAATGTTCATTTCCAATTCATTTTCATACATTTCTGAGTTTCCAAAAAATATCAAAAATTTATTCATAATGCTTAAGACAGGTTATTTCGTACACTTAAACCGAAAATGCATAGGCCCTTTCCAGGATGTTACAGGCACTAAGTGTGCATATTCAGAGATGTAACTGAGATAATTAGCACTGTGTGTGCGAAATAATATAAGCTTCAGTTTTATGGTGGGCACTGTGTGTGCGATACTGATATAAAATCGGTTTGATATAAATGCACTAAGTGTGCGATGTTTACTAAGTTTTGGTTAATGAATTGGGTACTGAGTGTACGAACGAACCGAAGAAGTTACTAAAGTTGATCGAAAAGAAATCAGTGAGTATTTAGAAGCATGTGATCGAAAACTAAGTGTTGGCTAAGGTACGTTTGGAACCTATGTGGTTGATGAAATTATGATTGAGATCATGGAATGTTAATCGAACATATTAGCTTGTATGGTGTGGTACATATGTGTTCATGAAATAATTTATGAGATGGTTGGTTTAGTATAATGTTTTATGTTACGAACTTACTAAGCTTTAAAAAGCATACCTGTGTGATTTTTTTCTCTGCTTTGCAGTGTCAATAAAGTTAGCTCGGATCTGGGAACCGTCAGCATCTCAATCACACTATCGGTAATCTATTTTAGGGAACTTTTGGAAAGATGTATATAGTTGAAATATGGCATGTATAGGCTAGTTATTTGAATCATATTAGAGATGTGTAATTAACCATGTGATATGGCTAGATATATGATGGTTTTAAGCATGAATAGCTTGATATATATATATGATGCATGTTTTGGTATGACATGTGGGTAAAGAAATGACTTTCAAAGGGTAATCTTTGTGATGGTAAAATGTTAGTATGATTTAGTGAATTTGAGGATGATGATGTTTAGTATATGAATGTGTTCAATGTTGTATATGTTAGCTTATAAGTTGATATGTTTGAAAATGAGATTGTATAAGTTCATAGATTGATCATATGATAGAAAAAGGGTTGCCAAATTGTGTGTATAAACATGCTTAAGTGTGCTTGTAGGGATTGACCCATGTGGGTGGCATTTTGGCCTTGCAAATGGCCTATTTTTGCCACACGGTTGTGGCACACGGGAGTGCCTAGTGACCGTGGGCGTAAGTCAGTATATGGCCTAAGAGCACACGGCCATGGCACACGGACGTGCTTGGTAGCCGTGTGGTTTTGACAGCATCGACCACGGCCAAAGTACATGGGCGTGCTTGGTGGCCGTGGAGCAAAAGTCAGTTTCGACCACGGAAGGGACACACGGATGTGCCTAGCAGCTGTGGGAGGCACACGGTCTACCCCTACGGGCGTGTATCCCCTGAAACTTAGAAAAGTTTTAAATTTTCATGAAGTTTCTATAAGTGTTTCGGTTTAGTCCCGACCCCTCGCTAGCATGTGTTTAAGGTTTTATACACCTTAATAAGGGACTAATTGTTCATGTTTGATGTATTATAATGACGATTGACTTTGTGTCGTAAATGAGTTGTGATATGATTCTATTGTTCGGTAATGCCTCTTAAACTTAATCCGGCGAGGTTTCGGGTTAGGGGTGTTACAAAAGTCTTTGCCTACAATGGTCAATTACTTTATATATTCTTTTCACTGATAGGAACTTGTTGAAATTCGAGTTTTTCTTCCTTCTCTTTGATGGCTCCTGAAAGTAACTTAGCTAGTTATTTATAGTATCTTTATGCTGCATTTAGGATATACTTGACTTTACGTTAGATGGGTTCAAAGAATTCTGCTAATTTAGTAATGGAGATTTGGCACATGTAAAAATGAAGTTGCATGAGAGTTTGTGATTACTCATTTATTACTAGGATAAGGTTTAAATTAGTCTTGAACTGTAATATCCGGGATTTAGAGGTTATGCGTTTTAACTCATATTTATGTGGTAAGGTGCTTTGTGTGCTATTTGCATATGTTTGGGGGCTTCGGGAGCCTTGGGGTGTAGGTAGAAACCTTAGGAAAAATAATGGTTCTTAAGCTGATAGGGGAGGAGCTAGGAGCGCTAGGCCTTAAGGAGGTTAGTGTGTGGGTTATGACACAAGAGATCAAGTAGTAAAGTGGTAAGGGAGGCGCCACTTAGTGCTTAGGAGAGTGACGCCTCAGGAAGCTAGGTGGACAGGGTTCGAGCAACAAGGGAAGCATTTTAGAGCTTTCTTTTTGGCGTCAATGAGGGAGGAGTTGGAGTTGGCATGGACACTTCATGGATGAGGTGTAGATGGGGTCAAATAGCTCAAATTTTCGGCTAAGAAGGGAGATAAGAGTTTGATTCATTCAAACTCTTTTGAATGAGAAGAGAAGAGGAAAAATAGGAGAAAAGGAAGGGATTTGATAGAGGGAAAGGGAGTTGGCCGAATATGGGGCTCTAGAGGGTAGCATTTTCGGGTTTTGTGGTTATGGGTGATGTGTGTGCCGAAATTCCTTAGAATAGGTTCTCTTATCGGTTTTGGGTGTGTAGGTTCCTTGGATTCCCTTTCTTTCTTCTCTAATTTTTGCCACAAGTGTCAGCTAGGTAACTCATTTTCTGCCTTTTTCTTTTCTTAGTCTAATGCCGAAAGTGAGAGAGCTATTAGAAACATTTTATTTCGTTCATCTTTTCTTCTCTTTTCTCTGAAGCCGATTTGCACTTCCCTCTCTTCTACTCTTTTCTTTTTCACTTCGTCGTCCTTGAGCCACCATTCTTCAAAAGCCGAAATACACCCCCAACCTTCTTCATAACCGAAACTTCCTAAGCCCCATTCCATTTGTTTAAGCCGAATTCGTCTTCACTAGTCTTCATAGCCGAACCCCCTAAGCTATCGTTTCATTTTATGTTCGTGTTCTTTTCCTATTTCTCAAACCTATTACTCTAGCCGAATCTTTACTTGGGTGTGGTAATCATTTTGGTTCGTTAATCTTGGAGGGGGAGTTGTCGTTTATTCTCTGTCAAGATCTGTTCCAACTGATTCTGATAGTTGGTAAGGTTCTCTTCTATTCGTATTCTCTTCTTTCTCTTTTGGTTGCCAAAGGTTAGAATCCTAACTTTGTGCTGATGTGTGGCCGAATCTATGCAAAATATTGATTAGATGTCCATTTTTGGGAGTCAGCATTAGGGGCATCTAGGAGCTTTCGGGATTCGATTGATTAAGGTAAGAGGATAATGCTATTCGACCAAAGGCCATACCCTCAGTGTTAGTCGATTTCTCATATGGTATTATGTAGGTATACAATCGACTTCAGAGGCAAAAGCCGAAACTTCAGTATTCTGCCGATCTAGGTAAGCACATGTTCATTTAGATGAATATTCTTAGATCCATTCACTCAATCGGGTTTTTCTGATTAAGTTCATCTCATGGAGCCGGGTCCTAGCCAATCAAAGGAGGGGGTTGGAAGCGTAGTTCCTACCCCCAGATTCAAGAAGCGGGTGGTGTCAGTCGTACGTGACTGGCCACCGAGTTGTGGGCCAGCATCGGAAAGGGATAAGCAAATCGTGGTGATCCCTACAAGTGAGGGTGTCAGTGAGATCGAGCGTGTCGTTCTCCGTGTTTTCAGGTGTGTAACCCCGCACTTTTTCTCGGTATATCTATATGATTAAATACATGTTAATAAGATTATGAATAACTATGGCTAAGGGTACCATTCAAGGGTACAGTTCATTCAGGTAAGTCATATCTAACACTTTGCTAATAGTGGTTACATTCATTTGTATGAACGCATGTGTGTTTTCGATATGGGCTTGGGATAAGCATATAGCATGATACCTGTAATACTATGTATGTTGCATGGGTACGAGGGTTATAATGAAAAGGGGAAGTGTTCTAGTGGTTTTACCACATTATCTGGTGACTCATGTCACAATATTATGATTCGGTGATGTTGTCACATTATCCGGTGGCTATGCCACATATTAAGGGCGATGAGCAGTTGACTGCAGCGACTGCCTTCAAGGGTGTGTAGCAGATAGAGGGTCGATTTAGTAATCCCCATTGATGTGACTGGCTGGTATAGGTGGTGTGCAGAGATTGGATATCTAGTGGGTTCGGGTTGCATCATTATATATATATATATATATGTGATTTTATATGCTGTGATATGGGCTTATGGCCGTTTATGATTGAGGATGGGCTTTGCCCAAAATGTTTGGAATAAAGGCTTTAATCGGTTGGGAATCAGTGTTGATTGTTGCACATTGAGTCTGTTGACTCACCCTTCGTGGGCTAACATTTTGCAGGTGATACATAGTGCAATGGACCGGGTCGGCAGGGACTATGTGGTGGCCATGCTCAGTAAAATTTCGGGTTTTCATATAATTGAACTCTTTTCATTTTCTTTAGCATGTTTTCTTTCGGGATTTATTTTGGTATTTAATTTGTAATAAGGCCACTACTTAACTGTTTTAAGTTTTGCGTTTACCTTTCATGTCCATGCGATGGTAAACGAAAGAGTAATTAAATACTTTTCTTAAAGCAACTTCAAATGTTTTATCACCTACTCAACTTACGGTTTTCAACTTAATGAGCTCTAAAATCCGGCAAATCTTTTAATTTTTGAAATATGAAGGAAGCGTTTTAATGAAATACAAACTTGAATGGCAACTTGGTTTTCAACTTGATAAAAATTACAAACCTGTTTTTTTTTTTTTTTAAAATCGTCATATTCTATAAGAAGATAAAATGAAATAAAGCTAAGTTTTCCTTAAGGAACATGTCAGATCCGGTCGAGGCTTGTGGGCTGGGTTTGGGGTGTTTCATGAACATTCTATGTTAATTGACTCCAAAGGTTGAGCTTATTGAATGTTTGACCACTCTCTTGACTTGCTATGTTGTAAATGTGGCATTTTGTAAATGGTACTACTGTTATACTGTGCAGGTTTTGGGTCGAAGTGGGATGAATTGTGAAGGGCTTGAAACTTATTAAATTTCATTACATAAATAAAAATTAAATGTATTAAAATTTTAAATATAAATAAAATACATACATTAAATTTTTATTATTCGTTTTTACTTTTACATGAGATACTTATATTATACACGTCTAGCAGAATAAATAAAATAATGAAAATATGTCAAAAATAATATGTACAACATAACAATTTCATAAGTTCTTTAGTTGTACTTCAACATCTGTCTCTAAGTAAAAATATTTGAGACAAGAGAAAGACACGTATTTTCTATTTTTTTTCCTTTTTTCTTTTAATTATTCTTAAGTAACATATAGATTATGACATATAAGTTAAATTATTTGTTTTTCCAATAATATTCTAGCACATTAAATATGCATTCATTTTAAAAATAATAAAGTAGGCTATATATTATTTTCTTAATGTTATATATTATTATTACATATTTTAATAATTATTATATTAAGAATATTATTAAATTATATATTATTATTTTTAAATTATATTTAAAAATAATTTTATTAAAATATGATTAAATTATTTATTATTGTTTTTATTAAATTATATTTAATAATAATCCTATTAAAATTTAATAACAATAATCATTCATCTAAAAAAATCTGTTAAGGGTACTCTGGTCATTTCAAATTTTTTCTTTTGCTATTACAACTCCATTCCATTCAACTAAATATAAGAATGTTATTACAATTTTATTCCATTCTATTCAACTAAACAATTCAACGGCTGATTGGTCCCCCAACAGCCCATATTTGTAATTATTTAACACCAAGTCATTGTATTATTTTCACATTTTAATCCTTAAACATTAAAATTAACAAAAATTACTTTACAAAATAGTCCTATTTAGCAACCAAGATTAATATTTTACCCTAAAACTTCATGAAAAACTCAAATTAATTAATGGCACAATCCACAACATTTGACAGTTTTACAAGTTAGTCCCCGAGTTAACTAGATTAAACTAATACGAGCGCAAAAACATAAAAATTACTAAAAACGGACATCAAACACGTACCCAATAGAGAACCCTAACCAGTCGAAGCTTGCTCTCCCGTTAACAATGGTGTTTCGGCTTTTTGAAGAAGAAAACCCTAAAATTTTCCTAGCCATTTTGGCTTTTAAATCATTTAAATTTTATATTTACTTAATTACTATTTTACCCTTAATTAATTCATGAAATTTTAGCTAAATGAAAGCCAAAACCGTCCACTATGGGTAATGGTGGTTTATTTACCATCAGTGTTGTGGCCTCGAAACCACTATTTTTTATCATACTAAAAAACAAACTAATTAGTAAATCCTTATTTAATTAGGATTTAATTGCAATTTACCACAATCTAAAGAATTCCACATCATTTCTATTATTAGGCTATTTAAGGAGGGTCTAATTACACAATTGGTCCTTCAATTATATTAAATTCCAATTAAACAAACTTATTTACAATTTAGCCTTAAACTAATTAGGACTAAATGAATAAATAACCCAAAAGTTAGTGGAATGATTGACATCCACCACCGCTTGGACTTTTTGACCATGGTTTTAATCTCCAATTTGTGTCCCTTTCCTATTTTAAATCTATAGCAATTAACTTTTAGCTCTTTTACAATTTAATTGTTTTACCTTAATTAAGCAATAAATCATCAAAATTTCCAGACCAAACTTCAATTCACATATAATACAACTCTGTAAATATTCAACAAAAATATTTACGGTCTTAAATTACGAAAACGAGGCCCTGAAACCTTATTTTCAACAACCACTTGACTTTTAGACTAAACCACCCATATTAACTATTAATTCAATTAATTAAAATTATTATAGACTCGTATAATTTAAATACTAATTATACGAACTTTCTTGTCGATTTTTCTGTCTCAAAACCATTGTTTCCGACACCATTAAAAATCGGTTTGTTACAACCTTGATTGAGGGGAAAACGAACGTTTGATTGAAAATCAAGAAAAAAACTCACTTGGAGAAAAATCAGTGAATTTAATGGTGTTCTTGGTGTTTTTCTTTGATTTCAAAGGGGTTTAAATGTTTGAAGGGTTGTAGAAAACAAGCGATTGGAGTAATAAATACCAAAAATTGAAGGATGAAGTTTAGGGTTTTTCTCTCTAATGGATAGCACAAAGAAAAGGGCGAAGAGGTGTTTCTCTTTTTTTTTTTTCTTTCAAGTCAAAAATAGGGGAAAGGGGGAAAATATGGGTTGATTTTAAAACTTGGTATAAATACTTTAAAGCTATTCTTAAACTAAACCCTTTTACAAAACAATCATCTTTTTAAAATTTAAAGCCTATTTTACACTATTTTCATAAATTAGTTTAAATTTTCTAAAGTCATAGACGAAAATATTTTCGCGTTACCACATTCTGAATTTCTGAACTCATTTCGTGCCACAATTCCAAAATTACCCTCAAAACTTCTAGACCCAATTTCGGGATGTGACATTAACATCATAATTTAACCTAAATATAAATATATAAACAAAGTAAAAAGTAAGGGTATTATATATGAATAATTATTTGATACACCGCTAGTAGAGTCTTTTGAACTCCAGAAGCGGATTGAGGGTGTAACAAGTGTCACATTTATTTTTAGAATTATTTTTTATTTTTTATTACTACACTCTATAATACGCTTGTCAAACCCTCAACCCGCTTGTGGAGTTTAAAAAACTCCGTTGGCAGTATATCAAATAATTTTTCATTATATAAGGGGTAATATTTGGTACACTAGCGATGTATTTTTTTTAATTCACAAGCAGTTTAAAAAAATTGCCATGTGCCTTTTTAAAAAATATTTTACTATACCCCTAAAGGACTCTTATCAACCCCCGACCTTATTTGTGGAGTCTAAAAACTTCACTGGCAGTGTACCAGATATTATTCCTATATATAATGGTTTTTTTATGTTAAAAAGATTTTCATTTAACATTTATTCGATAATGAATATAGATAGAGCAATAATGAACTTGTATTGTAATACTATTGATTATGTGTTTGATCCTTGGATTTATAGTTTTAAATTGTTTTACTTAAATACGGTGTAAAATATGAAAAGACAAAAATATCAAAATAATATTAATTATAGTTTAAAAGAAAAAAAATACTTCTATAATTTCATAATTAAGTTGACAACTCAGTTAATGATAATACTGATACAATAAATTGTTTAAATATAAGTATTAAATTAAAATTATTATATATATATATGAAAAAACAATGTCTCAAATTAAATAAAATTTATATCGAAGGGTGAAGAAAAAAGGCTCTAGTGCATTCAAAATTTCATCGAGACATCTTTATTATTTACTTCTATTTAATAAGGGATAGTATTCATTTTATTTATTTATTTTAAATTACCTCTTACACTACAGCAAAACAGACTTTTAGCGGCGTTTTTTTGGCCTTTAGCGGCGTTTATAAGCGTCACTAAAAGTGTTTGCGGCGCTTTTGTAAGCGCCACAAAAAATGCCGCCACTACAACCGCAGCAAATTTTTGCGGCGTTTATGAGGAAAAAACGCCGCTAAAGATCATGGTCTTTAGCGGCGCTTTTTTTTCAAACGGCGCTAAAAGTCATGGCCTTTAGCGGCGCTTGTCCAAAAACGCCGCTAAAAGTCATAGTCTTTGGCGGCGTTTTTGGACAAGCAAAAGCCGCTAAAAGTCATGGCCTTTAGCGGCGCTTGTCCAACAAACGCCGCTAAAAGTCGTGGTCTTTAGCGGCGCTTTTCCAACAAACGCCGCTAAAAGTCGTGGCCTTTAGCGGCGCTTTTCCAAAAAACGCCGCTAAAACTCATGGCTTTTAGCGGCGCTTTTTTACAAACGCCGCTAATTTGTACAGATTTCTGGAGTACAATTTTTTCAATATTATACCCCTCCTACACTAAAACCAACCAATAACAATAAATATAGCATATAATTCCAACGCAAAACAACAAATTTAGCATAAAAATCACACCAAATACATTAATTCTAAATAATACTTAAAATTTAATAAATTAAATGAATGATAACTGAAAATATTGTAACAATAATGTTAAATGTAATAATGTCAAAACATTCTTACAACGAGAAACTAAATGTGTCTAAGATGGCGGTTTCTGCGACTGTTGAAACATCTGCATCATATGCTGAAGCTGGTGCTAGAGCTCTTCATACTTTCTGTTCTGCTCTGCTAGCATCGATCTTTGCCTCTGCCTCCTCGCACCGCCATTTGCCTCTCTCATTCTTTGCTATTGCCTCCCTCGCTGCTGCCGCTTCCGCATCCGCTCTAAGCTGTTGCTGGAGTTCTTTATATTTTCTTTGAACATCAGCAATTTGCTGCCTCTGCTCAACCGTGCTCTCTTGCATCTGAGCTATCTGGTCTTGTAGCCTCTGAACTTCAGCACGAGATTGACCCCCGGAAGGCATGTACTGTTGGGAGCCGGATCCAAAATATTGGGTCGAGGTAACACCGGATCCTTTAAATCGAACCCGACCATACCTTTCAAGACCAAAAAACATCAGTGATAATTCTATTAAAAATATACTAAAGATTAACAGAACTATCAGTCGAAGCAGTCGTACCTTTCAGGACCCAAAACATCTGTAATAATTCTGTTATCAATCTCCTCAAGATTAACAGAACTATCAGTCAAAGCAGCCGCTTCATACTCCGCCTTTTTCTCCTTTAGTTTATCCTAATAAATCAATGAAAGAGTTAGAAACGAAATATATAAATAAGAAAGAATGCAACATAATTTAACATTATAAATTTAAAACTATAAACGATGAATTAAACTATTATAATTAAACATTATAAATATTTATAAAAAATAAAATTTTATTAAGTAAATATACCAAAATTTCTGCAGCTTCGGATGTCATCGGAGATCCATCCTTCTTTCTATGCGTAATGTCAAAAAGCTGAACGCGTCCAACTTTTTGACCAGTCGAAGTTTCCTACATTTTAGCAGAAAAAATATAATTTAATAGTATAAAGTAATTAATATTTGACAGAATTAATAAATTATAATACCTCGGCCTCAGCTACACAGGAAAAACTTCTAGAACCTGCCGTGTGCGTGAATTTCTGTTTCTGTCTGCTACTTATTCCAACTCGCTCACGATCCTACATAATGCAATTTGAATTATATATATAGTAAATACTATAAACCAAATAATTTATAAGATTTTAGAAGTACGTAATACCTCTCCTTTTTTTGAATTCCAAAATCTAACTTGATCTTCCCATTGGTACCTCAACATTCTCGGTGGAACATTTCTTAATTTTTCATCGAGGCTTATGTCTTTCTTAAAATATTGTTTTTTGAGCGTGCTTTTATTGTCTCTCTATTTTTTACCCAATGTCTTCTTAACATAGTCATCAGAGAACTCTAAAGTAAGTCTAGCCTGAAGAAAAAAAGTATAAAAAGTTAATATAAATGAAAATTAAATTAAAGTATTATAAATTACATTCACGTTTTGTTACCTTAATATTATCGAGAGCTTTGATTTTTGTTGGCATCGGGCATGTGATGCCATGATTAAGTAGTTAATGGGCAACATATTGGCATTTCATGCAATAATGCCCAAATAGCTTCCTAACGATCGAGCTTGGATCCAACAGGTGGCCATGATTGTTTCTCCTTACTTTAACACGATCGGTAGGCTCTAAGTCGTATAAATCTTTAAGTAGTGTACGTCCCCGAGCTCTGCGCGTCCCACCACCTTCAGCTGAAAAATGATATATTATTATATTAAAATTGAAAAATGAATCAATAATAAAATTCAACATGCATGTAAAATAAACTTAACATTACTTTCAAATTCTCCGGGCTCATCATCTATGTCCTAAGTGAGTAGAAGATCCAACAATTGTTTGCTGTTCACTATTTGCTTCTTCTGGATTTGGAGTATCGTGAACAATATTGAAATCTCGTAATCGTCTTCTAGGCATTTTTCCTACAATACATGTAAAATAGTTCAAAATTTTAGTAACAAATAACGACAATAATAGGACATTTAAAATAGTTAAATTATATAACATGCCCAACATTAAAATTATAATATTACATATAAATAATAAATCGTAAAATCTTACTAAATCATATTTCGTAAATATCTTCGTCCACATCTTGACGAACCCATTGAAATTGTTGATAGTACTAGGGATATTTTCATTTAAGTTTTGTTCTGGAAAAGGCAATGTTTCTGATCTTTCGACTATGTCATCTCTACTTCCATTGCCAATGTCGAAGAAGTCTCTAGGGGTGTTTCAAAGTACAACGTACCAACCCTCATCAATTGGATCTTCTGAGTAAAAAACTTGTTTAACTTGAGAAGAAAACACATACGGCTCATCCATCAGTTGTTCTCTGGTGTGAATCAATCGAGAGAAATTCACCATTGTAAAGCCATATTGATCGTTTTTAATTCCGCGAGCCGTATTCACATCAGCCCAATCACCTCGAAATAAGACAACTTTGCATTTGCCGTAATAATCCAACTCAATGATGTCAGTAATAAGTCCGTAATACTCCAGATTCCCCTCGACCGGATTACTGTCCCTAGCACTAGCATAACTTGTAATCGAAGAATTAACAATAATTCCGCAATTTTGGGTTCTCCTCAATCTCTCGCGATACTTTGTATGAAATCTGTATCCGTTGATAAGGAAGCCACTATATCTTTTAACTAATCTGTTTGGACCTTGTGAAAGCCATTTAACGTCGTCATTTACTTCATTCCGACTCCAAACCTATCGAGTCAAAAGTAAATCGAGTAATTATTATGAGAAAACCTTATTACTTGTTAATGAAAACTTAAATTGCATACCATTTGGCTTAACCATTCATGGAATGATTTTGTGAACAACTTATTAATTTCTCGTCGATTTAATCTTCGAGATTGTGAACGAGCTCTCAATATTTGTTTGTACTCACTACGGTAAAAAAGGTTTTACTTTATTAGAAGACAAACAAATCATAATTGATGAGTATTTATCAAATTGTAGAACTTACTTTCGAAATGGTTCCATTGAATCGTGATGAAAAAGAACGTATCAATGCGCTTGGACCCACGATCTATCTTCTAATTCTGTAATTTCGACTTTGCCGATCGGTTCTCCGAAACTTTGAAATAAATAAGTTTCAGCCAAATTATGATCTGTAAGCCCAGCATTTCTACTTGGTCTGTTCATTCTTGTTTCAACATCTTCCAAATACCTCGAACAGAAAGTCATACATTCCTCCGCCAAGTAGCCCTCGGCAATTGATCCTTCCGGATAACGCTTATTGCGACAGTATGACTTCAATTTGGAAAGGAACTTAAACACGATATACAACATTATCAAAAGTTGCAACTAAAGGCATTGAGCTGAATGAAGGAATATTTTGCAAATAAAGTAAGACCTTTCAATGGGATACATCCATCGATAGAAAATGGGTCCACCAAGAAGTGCTTCACGCGGGAGATGAATTAACAAGTGCACTATAATAGTGAAGAAGGAAGGCGGGAATATCTTCTCCAGATTGCATAAAGTCAATGCGGCTCGATCTTGTAGTCTCTCAAGTTCTTGAACATTCAAAACTTTACCACAAATGCCTTTCATTATATTTGACAGTTCAATTACAGGAGCCGTCACCTTTTTCGACATACAACACCGCATAGCAACTGGCAGTAAGTCTTGCATCAATATGTGATAGTCATGCGATTTTAAGCCATATAATCTTCGATCCTTAAGACTCACACATCGCGATATATTTGATGCATACGCATCCGGACCTTTATATCCTTCAACACCGTCTGAACACACTTCTTTCTCCGTCTTCGACATTGAAAAAATAGCAGGCGGCAACCGATATTTCATATTTAGAAGTGCTCGGGGATGAAGCTCACGCCGAATTCCCATGTGGACTAAATCAAGTCGACTCTGAAGATTATTTTTTGATTTTCCATCGACATTCAAAATAGTCCCAATGATGTTCTCGCAGACATTTTTCTCTATGTGCATGACATCAAGATTATGGCGTAAAATCTGATGCTCCCAATAAGGCAACTAAAAAAAATACTTCTTTTTTTCCACAAGTCCGCCTCATTAGGATCATCCTCTTCATTAGATTCATCATCAGATTCATCTCTAGATCTTTTATTTCTATGCGGGTTTGTCGATTGATTCATCTTGCCATAAATAAAATTCATATCTTTCAACATTAAGAATATTTCGGATCCACCAGTCCGCGAAAGAGCTGGTATGAACTCTTCAGTACCATCAAACTGAGCACTCTGAAATCTAAATGTATGATTTTCCAGTAACCACCGACGATGCCCCATATAAGAGAACTTCTTCCCATTATATAACCATTGCGAACATGTCTGCGCAGCACAACACGGACAAGCATAACGTCCCCTGGTACTCCAACCAGATAAATTAGCATAAGCCGGGAAGTCGTTAATAGTCCACATTAAAGCCGCACGTAAATTGAAGTTCTCTTTTCTTATTGCATCGTATGTCTGAACACCAGCCTATAGTTGTTTTAACTCGTCAACAAGTGGCTGCAAATAGACGTCAATATCATTCCCCGGCCCTTCTCTTCAGGTATAATCATAGACTAGATAAAAGAAGATTGTTTCATGCAAACCCATAGAGGCAAATTGTAGGGAACAAGTACCACAGGTCAAGTACTGTACGTTGTGCTCATGAGTTTGTAAGGGTTAAATCCATCGGATGCTAACCCAAGCCTCACACTCCGAGGAACGCTTGCAAAGCTTGGAAATTTAGAGTCAAAAGATTTCCAAGCTAAAGAATCTGCAGGATGTCTTAACAACCTATCATCTGTTCGTCCATCACGGTGCCACGTCATTGATTCGGCTGTCTTCGACGACATGAAAAGCCATTGAAGCCTTGGTATTAGCGGAAAATACCGCAAAATCTTAACTGGCTGCTTCCTTGACTGTGTATCATGTTCATCCTCGTTACCATCCTCTGTATTTCTATTAATCTAACGGGATTGACCGCATACATAACAGCACTGTTGGTTTATCCGGTCGCCCCAGTACAACATGCAGTCATTTGGGCAACTATGGATTTTGATGTAGCCAAGGCCCAAATCCTTTATCAGTTTCTTCATGTCTTTCGAAGATTGAAGGATTTTCGCAAACGGAAACATTTCTTGCAAAAACTCTAACAGCATTGTCAACTAGTTTTCGGTCCATCCTTCCAAACATTTCAAGTGAAAAAGACGAATACTGAAAAAAGACGGTTTGGAAAATTTTGACCCTCATACGCTTCTTCATTCATTTCACCAAGTAACATGTAGAACCTCGCCGCTTCTTCATTTGGTCGCTCATCAGTACACTTCTTCCCCTTCGGTGAAAGTATTTCCACCAAAATTATAAGCATCGATTGCACCCAAGTCGTGTGAAACGACCGAAACCATCATCACAAGCATATTAAAAGCATCCTGCAACATGCCTTCCATATTATCACCTCTAACATTCTGATTGTAAGCAGTATGAGGATAACCCATATTCATCGATGAAGATGCTCCACTAGATGTACACTCTCCATGGAAAATCCATTTTTTGTACCCCCGGACAAAACCATCAACAACTAGATGTTCGTAGACAACTTCACGACAATGCCAATTGATATTGCAACACTTCTTACACGGGCAAAGAATCATATTCTCTTGGCTTGCATTTTGAAATGCGAAATTCAAAAAAGTTTCTACTCCATTTCGATAATGTTGCTTACCCTTGACAATTTCATCCAACTCCTATCCATTTCAGAGTTGTTGAAGTCTAAAGTTGGCAATAAATTATACGGCTAAATTGTTAATTTATAATTTATGTAAGTAATGATATGATCATATATATAATTGAATACTATGTAAGTTATGTAAATTATGTAAGTTATGAAGTTTGATCTTAAAATTATGTAAGTTATAAATTTGATCTTAAACTTATGTAAGTTATGAAATTTGAGCTTAAAATTAAGTAAGTTATGTATTCTTTAAGATTCATCATACGTGGCTTTGTTATACCTGGGGAGGATTCGTTATATCTTACAGTGAGATATAAGGCAACCCGTCAGGTTTCCAGCCTATATACTTTGAATCTTTTTTTTAAAAGAATTTGAATTTTAAAATGAAATTTCTTTTAAGGTTCATCATACATGGCATTGTAAGTTATGTATTATGTAAGTTATGAAATATGATCTTAAACTTATGTAAGTTATGAAATATGATCTTAAAATTATGTAAGTTATGTATAACGTAAGTTATGAAATTTGATGAAAGTTTTGAAATTTGATCTTTAAACTAAATGCTTATATTTTAATTATTACATTAAACTACATGTATTATGTAAGTTATTTAAGTTATGTATGTTTTAAATTACTTATGTAAGTTTTAAATAATATTTATTTAAATAAAAATTATAAGTTTTAAAAACATTTAAAAATATTACATTTTGAAATCAAACATTATTCTATGAATTTAGATAACATAGATTATATGAATGTGTAATATTTTACAGAAGAAAAAAATAACACAAACTTTAATACAATTATAACTCTTTTACACATTAGAGCTCTTTTAAATTAAAAATCATAAGTTAAATAATAATTTAATACACTAAAAGTTAAAATTAAAATATAGTTTAAACATTACAACTCTTTTAAATTAGGAATAAATAATTTATTCAAGATTATTTAAAATTTTATAACAGTTAAGATTAAAATTAAAAACTGATTAAAATATAAATTTATTTAAAAATTCGCTTAACATTAGAATTACAATACAATTTTTTAAAATGTTAATTTTAAATGATAAAAATATCATATTTAATATAATTTATAAATATTGTTTGACATTTTTTAAACTAATTATAATATTTTATAATATGATAAAAAACATATTTAATTTGTTAAATAATATAATTAAAATTAGTTTTGTTTTCAATAAGAAATAAAATATGTTTTATTATAAAATTAAAAAAAATAGAAGGAAATGACACTGGATGAATTGAAGGGTCGAGGCAAGAGTTTTTGACCCTTGGTTCAAATATTTTTACGTAAAAATATATAATTCAATTTTAAGTTTTTAAATACAAAATCTATTCTATGGCTCCATTACTATATTCATTTTTATTTTAGCTTTATTAATAAATAAAAGAATTGGCTTCACCATTGAAATTATTAAATGTTTTCTTTAATATTTTCTTGTTTTGAGGTAACTGAACGATGTACATATACTTATAAATATATATATTGATATTTTGTAAGCCCTGTATCAATACGAGTAAGTCCTACTTCAAAATTTTGGCTACCAACTTCAGAACTACCAGTAGTTAGGAGTAAGAGTACTGATACTTACCATGCCTACTCCAAAAACATACAACTTAAGTTCAAACCAATGCTACAAAAATTGACATACCGTAAGTAATGTATATCTATAACAAGGGTCCAGCATGTAGAAAAATCAGTTTAGAAACTAAAATTAGTTGAAATAATTTCAACTCAATCAACTCACCTCAGATGAAAAGATAAAGCCGCTATCCACCCGTATAAATCCACAGGCGAAGAAGTTTCTGTGCAGTTTCGTTTCCTTCAAAAAATGTTTTTGTAATCTGATTCGGTCCGCTCCTAATCGGTCCCAATACAAACAAGTCTGCAATGTGAATTCAAGCACACACAAAAACAGAAAAGAAAAATCATTAAAACAGTCCGAACTCTTTATACTGCCTGCAAACATCGTGGGTAGGGTATTAGAAAATGCAGACCTCAGGACAATGCAGACCTCATGAAGATGTTAGTACTGCACTAAATTAATATTAATAAATTAATATTTTTTAAAATTAATGGAAAATCATCAGCATATATTGTAGTAGGGTATTAGAAAATTGGAATTTGGGGTAAACAAAACACTATTGTCGAATGTGGACCTAATTCGGAAACTGAACAGAGGATTAAAATTACTAAACAATTCTTACAACAGGAAAATTTATGAGAACTGCAATTTCAGTTCGAATGCAATTGGGATTATGAAGCAAACTGAATTCCAATACCAGGAGAAATCAAACTGTAGATAAGGGATTCAATTGACTTATTGGGGCTAAGTTATTACCAAAATTGAATGCCTAGATCCAAGAATAAGATCAAAAGAGTGTGCTTACCTTTTCTGCAACTTAACCCTAATTGAAATAGAGGCCTCCTTACTTTGTGATTTCAATCGAAATAGAGAAACCCAATTCACAGCAAAATAAAAAGAAAATTAACAAAGGTAGAACAAAACAAAACAGAATTAATGAGATTTTCTAATCTTTAACTTGACAGAGAAGATGAAGAGAACCAGCCTCGTACCTTTGCTGAAGACGACGCTACAGGCCACGAAATCCACCAAGTTTTTTTTCTACCTAAATCATACTCAGCATCACAAAAATAAAGAAGTTAAACAAAAATAAATAAACAAAATCCCTAAATCAAAACAGTTTCTATTTACAAATTCCACCGTCGTTGTTTGTTGAATGTTGGGATATTGGGAAATTTGAGCAAACAAAGGACGACAGAACTTAGGGAAAAGTTTGAGCAGAAAATTTTAGGGACGAGGGAATTTAGGGGAGATGGACTTTGAGCAAAAAAAATTGAAGCTGAAAACAAATTGAGGGAAAACTTTTAGGAGCAACACTTAGGGATTTCGGGGATGAAGGGGGATAAAACCGAGCACAGCAGAACGACGGCGTTTTGCTCAAACTCAGTTTATGTTTTACGGTGTTTTTAAAAAACGCCACTAATTATTCATAAAACGACGTTGTCCACCTTAATGAACATTACACTGTTGATAAAACGACGACGTGAAGATTAATGTCAGTACATCTTTGCGGCGTTTTCAAAAAAACGCCACTAAATATAGGGTTTTGCGGCGTTTTTAAAAAGCGCCACTAATTGTTTATAAAACGACGTCGTCCCCCTTAATGAACATTACACTGTTGATAAAACGACAACGTGAAGATTAATGTCCATACATATTTGCGGCGTTTTCATAAAAACGCCACTAAATATAGGGTTTGCGGCGTTTTTGAAAAGCGCCACTAATTGTTCATAAAACGACGTCGTCCACTTAATGAACATTATACTGTTGATAAAACGACGACGTGAAGATTAATGTCCATACATATTTGCGGCGTTTTCATAAAAACGCCACTAAATATAGGCTTTTGCGGCATTTTTGACTAGCGCCACTAACAAATAGCTTCAAATGACGACGTCCTGCACTCTATTTTTGTGGCGTTTTACTCAAAAAATGCCACTAAATTATACAACAATGTTTCAAACGACGCCACCTTGATATATTTTGATTGATTTTGTGGCTTTTTTTTATTAAACCCGGTAATTTTTAATTTCATTTAATCTATATTATTAACCCTAATTAATCCAAACAATCAACCTTAAACCATTAAAACTTAAAAATTAAAAATTATTTTACATATATAAATTTAAAATATATCAGTCATATACCCATAAATCTTTAAAATTATTTTAAATCATAGTATTTTAATTTTTTTTCAATTTTAACATATATTTTTCTATGTTATAATTTGTTTCAATTTTTTTCTATGTCTAGTTTAAACAATGATACCAATACGGACATACAAACTTCCATAACCAGTCCAAAATTCTCACCATCACTAGAATATTAATCACAAAAATCCAAGAGCAATCTCAATAATCTTTGTTTCCATCATCACATACAAGAAACAATGCATATAGCTAACATAGTAGAATGAATTCTCAGCTACACACAAAGAAGCAAATGCTGTTAAATCTCACAAATAATACTCCGGGAATTAAAAGAATCTGTTCAAATTAATTATCTCAAATGTTGCCGGGATACATGAAAACTCTAACTTTGTCACCCCCTACTCAACCAAAATTAAAGAAGACCAAAATCAGCAAAATCAAAGCAATACGAATTATACAAAGTTGAACTGATATTTTTTAATCGGACATAATGACTAAAACTTACACCCTAATGTTATCTCTTTTAATCTTAAATAATTTAAGCTAGAATCATAATTTTAATATATTAAAATTAATGTTATCTCTTTTACAATTATATAAGAAATTATTTAATATATAAATTAAAAGACACTAATTAATCTAAACCCTAAACCTTTATCCTTTATCCCATAAACCCTAAATCATAAAACAAAAACCCCTAACCCTAAACCCTTAACCATTAACCCTAACTTTTAACACATGAAACCCTAACACATCCCCCTTAAACCTTAAACCGCAAATCATAAACCATTATCCCTAAACATTAAAATAATAACTCCTAAACCTTACATCCTAAACTATATATGCTAAACCCATAAACCCTAAACCTTACACAGACATTTAGCGGCGTTTTTCCACAAGCGCCGCTAATTCCTAGACTTTTAGCAGCGTTTTTCCACAAGCGCCGCTAATTCCCAAACTTTTAGCGGCGTTTTTCCACAAGCGCCGCTAATTCCCAGACTTTTAGCGGCGTTTTTCCATAAGCACCACTAATTCCTAGACTTTTAGCAGCGTTTTTCCAAAAGTGCCGCTAATTCCCATACTTTTGGCGGCGTTTTTCGAGAAGCGCCGCTAATTGCCAGACTTTAGCGGCGTTTTTTGAATAAACGTCGCTATATATCCTTTTTAGCGGCGTTTTGGAAATAAACGCCGCTAATGTTCAGTTTTTTGCAGCATTTTCTTTGAAACGCCGCTAATTTCTAATATTTGCGGCGTTTTTCTTTAAAACGTCACTAAAAACGTCGCTAAAAGTCTGTTTTGGTGTAGTGTTATTTAGTTTGTCTTTTGACATGAGCCCTCAGTCTGTCTTTTGATAGTTTGTTGCATTTGTACTTTCTTTCTTCTTTTTGTCTTTTACTTGAGAATCATTCGATTGAGATATATAGAGGATGAAGTAGCAAATTAAATCTGGTGGATGAGGAAGAGGATGCGTTATGTGAGGACGCCTTGGTGGTAGATAATGAGTACAAGTATTGCTTGGTAGGACATTGCTTGACAGATAGCACGATTTACTTCCCTTCACTAAAAAACACCATGGCTGATCTATGGCACGCAATTGGAGGGGTCTTTATTTCGGATCTTGGAGAGAGAAGATACCTATTCCAAATCTTTCATGATATTGATATTAATAGAGTACTAGTGAGTACCCCTTAGTTTTTTAACAACCATTTGTTAATCCGGCATAAGATTTAACTTTGTGAAGATCATGTTTTGATGCCACTATCAACTTCTGAATTTTGGATTCAAATCCATGAATTACCCATAAGGCTGATGACCGAAGCAATTTGGAAATTTTCTAGGGCAGTTTGTGGAATATGATGCCTCTATCCCAACAATAGGGATTCAAAAATTCATGCGCATTAGAGTCCATATGGATGTGACTATGCCATTGAAATGAAAAAAAAATCTTGATTGGGAAGGAATGGGTGGTTTACGTATGGTTCCAATATGAGAAGTTGAGTTTATTTTGTTTCATTTGTAGCTGGCTTGGGTACGGGGAAAGCTTTTGCCCGTTAAGAACAAAAATTGATCTATCAAAGATTGTTTTTGGCTGGGATATCTTGCTCAGGGTGGTAGCGAAACGTCAAAATTCCTCAACAAGTAAGGGCTACGGGAAGCTGATGGCTCAATCAGTAAATAGTTGGAAAAGGAAAATGGATCTACTAGGAATAATTTTGGGATGGAGAGAGGTATTGGGTATGATTAGAGGAGGGATGTTAAGAAATCTTATCCTAATCCTAATTTTATACCTCTCGGATATGGAAAGGACACCTCTTTTAGGGGATATGCTAATATCCATAATATGGAAAACAGAGGGATTTTAGGGGCAATTTCTGAAAATGGGCTTATGAAACTAATTCTGGTTTCTAAAAATGAGCCTATTGAAACTGTGGAAAGAAAGAAACGACAGTGAACGGTGGGTAGTAGAAATGTTAAATCTACAAAAGTTGTGGAGGAAAACACCTAGGATTAATCGATTAGCTTTGCAGGGTGGAGCAGCCGAATGCAATGAGGCTCATTAGTTAGAATATACATGGCTTGGGGAGACCACGAACGGTTAATCAAATCTGAAACAAATTGAGAGCCTTGAATCCTCAAGTTTTGTTTCTTATGGAAACAAAAGTTTGTTCAAAAAATATGGAAGTCATTCAATCGAAATGAGGTTTTAGTTGTGGTATTGATGTTGATGCAATAGGTACTAACTGCATTTTATCCTTGTGTTGGAAAGACAGTACTACGATTAGTCTGAGAAGTTATTCCCATTTTTATATTGATGTGGATGTTCATGATACTAAGGAGGGATAGACTTGGAGACTCACCAGTTTTTATGGGAACCCAAATGAACAGTAGAGAAGTGCGTCTTGGGAGTTACTTCGTCAGTTGAATCATGAGCAACAAAGACCTTGGCTGGTGTTTGTAGATTTTAATGATATCACAAGCTCATTCAAAAAAAAGGTGGGAGGCTTACTTCAGAGCGTCAAATGGTGGCATTTTGTAATGTCTTGGACGAATGTGGTTTGAATGATCTTGGCTTTGATGGTAGATGGTACATATGGGAGTGGGGCAAATTTTGAACTACCAATATTCGGGAAATGACTGATCGAGCTGTTGCAAATTTAGAATAGTGGGATCTTTTTTCAAAATACATAGTTGAACACATAAGCCATTCTATTTCGGATCATTGCCCTATCCTTGTGGATTCTTGTAGGAAGCAAGTACATACTAGATATCGCCCAAATAAGTTGTTTCAATTTGAGGCTACTTGGTGTCTTGCTTCATCTTTTGAGGAGGAGATAAAAAATTATTGAGGTGTCTCAAATACTATCATTCCTGAAAAGCTAGTTAAGTTGAGGAAAACTCTTCAATCCTGGGCCCGTATGAAATTTTATGAACACAAGAAAAATAATAAGGAGTTGGAAAGCTGCTTGCTTGAACTATATAATTATGATTCAACGGATGATAATCTGATTGAGATAACGAATGTTCAGATGGGTTTAAATTGGGAAGCTGACAAAGAGGAAATTTACTAGCAATAGCGCGCTCAGATTAATTAGCTTAAAAATGAGGATCGAAACACGAATTTTTTCCATAAGGTCGTTACTAATCTTCGTTCTCAAAACAAAATAATTGGTTTAGAAGATTGAAATAGAGGTTGGGTGTCTGATATGATGGGAATTTCAAAAATCGCAGTAGAGTATTTTGAAAAACTCTATAATGCTTTTGAGGCGGGTGATGATGAAAGGTTGTTTGGGCTGGTAGAGATGCGCGTGACCCTCCAGTATAAATGAGGAATTACTTAAACCTTTCTCAGAGATGGAAATTGAAAATGTTGTACCAATGATGGCATCTCTGAAAGCACCAGGGACAGATGATTTTCCAGCACATTTCTTTCAAAGGTACTAGCACATTATTGGCCCTCAGATTTCTATTTATTGTTTATCTATCTTAAATGGTGAAACTAAAGTAGAAACAATCAAGAGAACCCACATAGTCTTAATTCCATAAGTTAAAAAACCAAAAAGCATTACACATTTTTGTCCTATTAGTTTATGCAATGTCATTTATAAGATAATTATGAAAGTACTTGTTGAGTGTATGAATGGGATTCTGGAGTGTTGCATTGACGAGGCTCAAGGGGCTTTCATACCGAGCAGACACATATCTGATAATGTATTTATTGCTTATGAAGTGCTTTATGCACTCAAAATGAAAAAAAAAAGGTAACAATGGGAATTTTGCACTTAAGCTTAATATGAATAAAGCGTATGATCATGTGGAATGGGATTTTTTAACTGGAATGATGGCTAGATTAGGTTTTCACATTGAATGGATCACTCTTATTATGAGATGCATCTGTTCGGTCAGCTATACAGTGGGTATTAATGATGAAATTAGTGATCGGTTTCTACCATCGAGAGGATTACGGTAGGGGGATCCATTAGTCCCTACCTGTTTCTTATTTGTGCGGAGGGGTTCTTGACACTACTGAATGAGGCCAAGTCGTCAGGGTTGATGAAGGGGCCCAAATTGGCACAGGAATATTTGCACTTAATTATTTGTTTTTTGTGAACAATTGCATCATTTTCGGCAATGCTTCAAGGGAGGGTGCAAATCTTTTTCTGTAATATTATTTAGGAGTACGAATCGGTTTTGGGCCAACCAGTGAATTTAGAAAAGTCTTTGGTTTATTTCAGGGCAAATGTGGACTTGAATGTCAAAGATTGGGTGACCAACACTTTGGGTGTTGGTGTGGCAACAAACCCAGTAAACTATTTAGGGCTTCCAATGATGGTTGGTAGGAGGAAAATATAGGCTTTTGCCAATTATATTGATCGATTTAGGAAAAGGATTGAAGGGTGGAGTATACGTTATCTCTCTATGGGTGGTAAAGAGGTTTTTCTTAAATCTATTCTATAGGCAATCCTAGTCTATACAATGCAGTGTTTTGCTTTGCCAAAACTTTTATGCCGAAATTTGGAGAGCATTTTAAATAAATTTTGTTGGTCAAATCCTAAATCTGCTAGGGGTGTTCAATGGAGCACTTGGAGTTTATTATGTAAGCCCAAAATTGAGGGTGGTATGGGCTTTAAAGACTTATTTATGTTTAAAAAAACTTTGCTAGCTAAATAAGCATGGAGGTTATTTTCTCAGTCGAATTGTTTGTTAGCTGATAAACCATAAAAGTAACATATTTTAAGCCCACATTTAGCATGCTTTTGGATGATTTAAGCCTCGAAATGTGTAATTTGGTACTCTTAATCATTTGTTTTCATATTTTATACTCAGAAGAGCACCGAATGACGAAAAGAATGGAAAATAGGCCCAAAATAAAGTAAATGGGCCATATCACGAAATCCACACGGCCTGGGCCCAAGATCACACGTCGTGCCTCATTCAACAGCTTCGAACACGGCCTGGCCACGACTTACACGGGTGTGTGCCATGGGCGTGTCCCTGCCACAACCAAGAGGAGTTTTACTCGGATTTGGATACTTGAAGGCAAAGAAACACATTCCAAAGCCTATTCAAATACCCTAGTAGGAATTCTACTTGAATTAGGATACTTAGGGGCCAAGTAATGCATCTCAAAGCCTATATAAATACCCAAGTGGGCAACTTAAAGAGGAGTTTGACAGAAGCCTTCTGCCAGGGCTTTTGACGGGGGAACCTAGGACTTGAGTCAAGGGCTGTCTGACTAGGCCAGAGAAGGCAGAGTTGTGGGAATTTACTCGAAGATAAGCCAGTTGATCCATCTCAAGCGCCGAATTATACTCAAGACGGAGGATCTCTCCTTCAATTCCTTCAGGGGGTTTTAGGGATTTCTTATGTTTTGTTTTATCTTTTCTTCCGAGATGTTTTCTTTTATTATTATGAACTAAACCCTCGATATACACGAAGGGGATGAAACCTAAGATGAATCTTGTTATCGTTTGCTGAACTATATGATAAATATTTGACTTGTTCTTAATTATGTGTTCTTAATTCTTGTGTTGATATTTTTGGGATATTAATTCAAGTATGATATGCTTAGGTGGATGAGTAAAAGTCCCTTCCTAAGAGTACATCTAGCATAATTAAGCAGAGTTGATCGCACGCCTAGAGATAGAGTAACGAGATTTTGCCGGATTAGGGTGAAACCTAATATGGGAGTCCATAGATCGAGTTAATGCAATTCTAGGGGTTTTAATTAGAAATATATTTCAATTAATCAACCTAGGGTTAGACGTTATTCGCCTCGAGAGAGGGTCTAATATACTAGGGAATCTTACGGATCAAGTCAAATGAATAAATCGTCTAGTTCAGAGTTAGATAACAAGTGAAGTCTAGGTGGATTCTTCCTTGGGCATCGTCTTAATCAATTGGTTTTTCCTCAAGTTATTTTCCCAATTTCATTCTTCTTTGTCTTAGAGTCTTTAGTTTAGTAGTTAGTTAATTTAGATTAGATAAACAAATCCCTCAATTCTTAGGCTAGATAATAAAAAGAGAGTTAGTATTAGTACTTTTAGTTCCTTTGGGATTCGACATTCTAGTATTGCCTAAACTATACTACTGTTCGATAGGTGCGCTTGCCTCAAATCGTTGTCATAGTTAGTTTCCAGGTTTGATCATTCTTTTTATAAATTTTAAGACTCTGATAGACACGATCATTAGCCAAAGTTTTAAAGAGTCGTTATTATCCCTTATGTGATTTTATGTCGTGAAAAGTAAGCTCTTACCCTTCATTCACCTGGCGAAGTAAATGCAGTGCCTGAAATTTGATTGAGGATGGGCTGATTTGGTTCATTGGGAGCAGAGAATCTATGAATATCTGGAACTATCCTTGACTGTCGGGTCCTGAGAATACTAGAGTGTCAGTTAATTCTATTAATCCTTATTGGATAACTGTAAGTCAGTTGGTTGATAAAGAAATAGTTACTTGGAAGAAGGCTGAGATTTTAGATATCTTTGGCACCAATCAGGCTGAGTGTATTTTCAAGATCCCTCTCTCTCATATAAGATTAAACAACATGCTGGTCTACAGGCATGAGGCAACTGGGGAATACACAGTAAAAAGTGTTGCAAAGTCTTAGTTTCAGAACATCTACATTCTGCTAATAAGATTTCTACTGCTACACCTCACATTTACAAAGAATTTTACAACTCCATATGGAAATTACAATTACTAAAAAAAATAAAGATATATGTGTGGAGTCTGTTCAATGATTTCCTACCTCACTTCAACAGCTTAGCCAAACATAGATTGATCGGAGATATTTTGTGTCCACGGTGCAAAAACCCACTTGAGGATGCCAATCATCTGAGTCGGACTTGTCAAGTACTTCAGCAACTGTGGAAATACCTGTAGATCTCGAGTACCCAAAGGGCGGATTCCTCGAGTTATAAAGATTGGTTAGCATAAACGTTTATTGTAATGAATGAAAGATAGTGAATGCTAATGGCTATATCTTACTAGGCTCTTTGGTTTAGAAGAAACAAGTTGGTTCATGAAGGACAGAAAGGTTCCGTCCAAGATATTTTGGATTTATACAGGGTTCATCCAAGAACTAAATCAGATCCAGAATCTTATTTATTCTACGATACCTATGATGAAGGAACTATGGTGACTTCCAAACAACGATGTTATTAAACTAAACTTTGATGCTTCTTTTAATGTAGATACATACACTTCAGTTGCAGCAGTTCTGGCTCGAAATAACAAAGGTCAGATTTTGGGGTCGTGTACTTACCCATATGATGGAATCTAGGATACTTTTGTAGTAGAAGCTAGGGCTTGTGAGAGAGCCTTGCTTTTTGCATCTAAAATGGGCTTTCTCAAGATTTCTATTGAATGAGACTCCTTGACAACCATCAGAGAGATCAAAAAAAAAAAAAAAAGAAGACAAATTGGTCCTCCAACTGGTGATTCTAAGCTTCTACGACTTAGAAAGAAGGTTCGAGGAGATATCTTACCAGTTCATTCCAAGAGAAGCAAATAAGGCTACCCATGTGTTGGCTAAGGCGGGACGCTAGTATCGAGCACCATGTTTTTGGGTTGAAAAAGCCTCAGATCCAGTTGAAAAGATGACAATTGTGGACTAGAAAAACTGGATTCGACAATATTAAGACAATTTTCTTAAGCTTGAGGATGGATAAGGTTCAATCTGAATCTCCATGGGCTTGTTTCTCTCAAGCTTTCGCCTCTTCTACTATGGTTGATGGATTTTGAGCTTTGTTTGAAGAGGTTTTGGCTGATATTTCTCCGGTTTCTCTCTATAGTTGTTTGAGGGAAGGCTTTGTTTGTTTCGTTTCTGGTGTTTTAATTTCTGATTGCTTTTTAGTTGTGTATGGCTGTTTGTTTTCAGCTTTGAGCAGCTTTGGTGTGCCGTTTGGTTTGTTTGTTATGTCTTTTCATCTGTTTATAACGTTTTTAAGGGTGTCAGTCTTTATTAAGCCCCTACAATATTTAATGAATACCAGCTTTATATTAAAAATAAATAAAAATTCATCGAGACAACTTATGAAATCGATTTATCTTACTAGAGGTAATTGACCATCCAAAGTGTTAACTTACATACAACTTAAGTAAAGTATTACACTAGTCAAATTCAATTCATTTAATAATTCAAACTATTTTAACTCAACCTCAAATCAATAATAAAAAAATCTATTATTTTTGAAATAAGTATGGTTAGTTTATGAGTATTAATATGTTGTTTACTTTATTCAAAGACGAAGCTAGAAAATTTATCAAGAGATGGTCGAATTAAGTTGTATAATTTTATAAGAATTAAAATATAATTTTACCATTTAATATATTACATCTTTATATGAGCTAAAATTTTATCATTTTACAGAGAAAAGTATAATTTTATTATGTACTAATTTAAAGTAAAAAGTTGAATTTTTCATTTTAGGTGAGAATTAACCCCTACCAACCTTCCTGCCGTCGGCCTTCATTTTAAGGTAAGTGGAGAAATAAAAAACCAATTTGAGCCATCGCATTTGGACCATTTTTGGAATATAAATTTAAAATTACGGTTACTAAAACTAAAGTTAATTTTATTTTTATTTAATTACTATGATGTGAAAATAATAATTCTATATTAAAATTAATTTAAAAGTGTTATATAAAAATTATTTTTTGAAATATATTACATAAGAGTTATGGTTACATTTTTATTTACTTGAATTTTTAAGAAATATTTATAATTTTTTTTAAAAATTTTACCAAATAATATTTAAAAACTATAAAATAAAGATATATTATTAAAATTGAATTATGAAGATAGTAAAAGAAAAACTCCGTCGAATCAAATTGGGCCGTAAAACAGTTAAAAAGGCTCAAATATCTCAAGTCGGACCGGATATTAGACATGTGGGTAATTGGCCCATTTACATTAAGATTCTAAAAATCGAACTCGACGACAGCTCCTCTATAAATACCCCTGGCCTCTGCAACCAAATTTCAGTTTAATTTGTCGCTCGTTTTCTAGCACTTATATAAAATTTTCACAATTTTTTTTTATAAAAATTCAGATAAATGTATATTTTTTAATTTTAATTTTTTTCTGTTAATTTCCCTCTTTTATTAACCATCAAACCGAAATTTTGTTCTTTCCTCCAATTCTTTTCTCTCTCAGTTCAATCCCCAAAGCCCTTAATGAACTTCATGGGTTTAGGTTAGGTTAAATTGTTCTGGGTTTTCTTCAGTTTTCTTCGATTTGCAGAAATAAAGAAATATGGGTCACTCTAGCTTCCAAGGTTTTCAATTTCACATATGTTTTCAATTTCATTTCCTTTACTTTGGATTGAATTGTAAAGCCTCTTTTGTTTTTTATTCTTTTGAGCAGATGAAGATGACGATGAAGAAGAATACGAGGAGGAAGCTGGTGGGAGTAATCGGCTTCTGGGTTTTATGTTTGGGAATGTCGATAACTCCGGTGATCTTGATGCTGATTATCTTGATGACGTAAGTTTTCTTTTATAATTTATTTCTTCTTGGAGCTTAAATTGTTGGCAATTTATGCGTGAGCCTAAACAAAACATTTCTACCCTGTTGTGGCCGTTTATGATGCCGTTAAAGCTCGTTCTTTGCTTACTTTGTATGTTAAGTAGTATGTGGAATCCCAAGTTCTTGATGGGTTTGGAATGTGCAACACTTCGCCTTTTTGGTGGAGCTGGGTTTGGATGAGGGCATAGGATAAAATGAAGCTGATGTGAGGAATGAGAGTGCAGCACTTTGCCTTTTATGCTTCTTTTTGTTTTTGCTGGAGAAGTAAATCTACTTATTGTAGTGTTTAAGGAGCAATTAGGATTTAGGCTTGTATTAATTTGGATTTTGCACCTGAAGAGTGATGGAACAGAAGCATCTTGATGCTGCAGTGAACTATTTCTAATTGAGTTTAGAATGAAGTGCACTGTGCGCAAAAGTTCATTTGATTTGAAGAATCGCTAAATGTAATTTAAACACAGAGAATAACCATGTTTTTTATAAACTCATTTGTTCTGCAAATTCCTGTCAAATTCAACTCCATTAAATGTGAATCAAGTTGAATGAAACTCTTACAAGTTTGGAGAAATAACCTCGCCAAATTTATTAGTTCAATTACGAGACTCAAGCCATGTAAAATAAAGGCCATAGAAAAGAATATTCTGTAACTAAATTAGGATCAAATTCAGACTAGTGAACCCAAGCAAAATTAGTCGAAAGCACTAATGATACTGACACATCATTTAACATTTAAACTAACAGAAAAAACACTTGTGGCACTGGATTAAATATGGGAATTATAAATGATATAATAATTATTTGAGGTTAGCTTCCTTTGGATCTGAAGGACTTTGTTGCTGTTAAAGGACCCGTGATTTCGCTTCATACTTCTTAGCTCTTCCTGAACCTGATAAACCTTGCAAGAGATAACATGCTAATTCGGCTTGCACTGTCTGTTTAAGCTGTTAGTTTGATGCTTGGCTTGAGGGTTTTCATTTTTGTACTGTTTTTTCCCCTGTTAAGTATCTTTTTCTTCTTAGCAGCTTCATTAAAGATGACAAACTTTATTTCTTCCAGGATGCAAAGGAACATCTCGCTGCGGTAGCAGACAAGCTGGGTCCATCTCTTACAGATATAGATGTATGTTGTTCTATTATGGGTTATCTCCGTTCTCTCTTCCCCCTAAGAATCTATGATTCATAATAAATAAATAAATAAATCTAATGCAGGCTATCTTCTCTAGTGTTTCATTATTGTTTTTAAGTGGGGGCTTGTTTTGCTAATGACACTGTTTGATTGTCAGTTGTCAGAAAAATCACCGCACACTCCAGCTGATGCTGCTGACCAAGGTGATGTTGTATGGACGGGAAATCTATCTCATGCACTTTTTGATGTTCTGTTAATATGTTTGTTTCTTCAAATTGTTGACCATTCTTTATTTATGCTGGCTTCATTCGAATAATCTTTAAGATGCTTTATGGGAACTTCTCTGCCTGTTGACTGAAGTTAGTGTTTGGTGATAAAAAGCCCACTTGATACTTGATGGAGCTGTTTTCGTGGTCTTGAGTCTACTGGAGTTCTGAATGATACTTGATTCATTTTACTTAATGAATGATTTGACAGGAAGCTTTTTCATTTTACTGTTGGGGTACTGATTTCTGATCGAATTGGTGTCGTGATTATAAAAGTGATATCGGAAAGTTAAAAGTTTCCTTAATTAATGTGCTTGAATGCATATGGCATTGTCCGGGCATAGAGTGAGAGCTAGTTTGAACTGCAAACCATAATGTTTCTAGGAAACTTAGTGCTTACGGAGTAACTTTTGATTGGGTATAGTGTCCATGATTTGCTTTCCCTAACTACTACTGAACTGGTGGCTAGGTGGCCTTGTAAAGGCTGCTTTGCATTCATGAGCAATTACCCTCAGCCAAAAACCATAAGAATGGTATAATGAAGCATAGAATATTTGCTATCATGCTTGCATAAGCCAGTTCTTGAGATTGAGAATCAAAAAGGGTTTTAAATTTAATGCCCTAGCGGAGGCTACTATTTTGGTCGTCTCCTATTGGTAATCCTCATAATTCTTAGTGATTTTCTTAGTTTTTTCCTTTCATCAGATTACGTGCCTCTAGGTGTGATGTGTTTCTTCTATATTTGTTATTGTCTGGAATGTAGATTACTCATTTTTAATCTTTTTATTAAAAGGCTATGGAGGCTATATGTCATTGCTTGGACAAATTGTGTTGCTCAAAGGGTTTTATGCCTCACAACAATCTGGTGTCTATCACTGGTCTAATATTCTGATTATGTGTTCAATGTGGTTTCTCTATGATAGATTATGATGAGAAGAATGAAAATGCTATTGACTATGAAGATATTGATGAGGAGTATGAAGGTCCAGAGACTCAAGCTGCTACTGAGGAGGACCATTTACTTCCCAAAAAGGAATATTTTACTGCTGATGTTTCTTCTGCTTTGGAGCCTAAAGTCTCCGTGTTCGATGATGAAAATTATGACGAGGATGTGGAAAGTGAAAAAGAACAAGAGGTGGTAGGTAAGCATATACAAGGTTCAAATTATTTATCTGGTTCACCATTGAACTGCAGCATTTTTCTAGTTCAGTAATGATTAATTTTATCTGGTGGTATATTTGGTTTTTTTTTTTTTTTTAAGAAAAAATATCTTAACTGATAATCATTATAGTGACAATCCAATACTCTTAGTTGGGTGCCTTTGCTCATATTTAGGGTCTTGAATATTTGATATTCACTTGAATGTTTGATCAAAAGATTAATTTGTAGGGTCTTGAATATCAAACATTCCTGAGTACCTCTCATATAATCTTTTGATCAATAGGTCTTTTTTGTCGAGAAAAAAGTTTGATGTTGGCAAATTAATCGTGTTTATTATTCTAGACAGTAGGTCTTTTATACCATTAAATATATCAAATAGAAGGTTGCCTGTTTCATTTGTAATGATTGTTATAAAAACTTATGGATTCTACACAACTTGGACTGTGGTTTTTCCTCATTTATCAATCTTTCTTATTATATTTTATAAATTAAATTAGAAAATTCAGATTTGGTTATAGGTGGTCAAATTGTCTCTTGTGTACAAATTTCTTGTAATAGATTTGATGAAATTCTTTTTCTATTTTGCTGCAAAATGTGTGCTACAAATTTGTCTGTGTGTGAACTGTAGACATGGTATTTTAAGCCTCTTTACGTGCAGAAAGAAGTTATCAAAAGCTGGTTTCTTGTTTGGTTATCTCTTTCTACTGATTAACTGCTAAATAATGGTTTAATTACTTTCTATGCTGGTTTGTGAATATAGACGGATTCCCCCCTAGTTATGTACCAACATGATCCTTTTATTATTATTATGATATGCTATCTTCTGATTAGTGGAAGTGATTTCTTTGTGTCTTCTACATAGTCACTAAATTAACGGAATAAGAAAGAATTGCTAGTTTTATGTGTCTAGTTGATGAACATATGATTTTCCTTTTTTATGGGTTAAATCTACTTGATTATGCATTTAATTACATATATTGAGTTACATTCTCTTTATATATCTCGTTTTCCTTTTTTATCTGATGTATATAATCTATTCTCACTAAGGTAATTTAAGTTAAGCTCTCTTACATGCTTGTTTGTTTAGGATCAACTAGCAGTGGTTACTTTGTTCTGGTTCTAGTTAATCTACAAACTGATTAGCTTACATATTTTCTTTGTATTAAATGAGAAACTGAATAGCCTACATATTAATCTTGTGTTTTATAGAGAAAGTTTATTTCTTTTATGTGATATATTTTGACTTATTTTAGAATGTGTTTAATTCTTTTCCATGTGCCTTTCTTGGAAAATATGCCCAAGCAATCCTTGGTTGGTTGCTTTTATGGCATCTTTCACCTTTGATTGCAGTGTTTATGACAAATCCTATCTTTTCTCTTTGCTTGACTGAATTTTAACACCTTTGATTGCAGTGTTTATGACAAATCCTATCTTTTTTCTTTGCTTGACTGAATTTTAGCACCTTTTTTCAGTTGAGCAGGAAGAGCATCTTGCAGCAACAAATGAAGTGGAGAAATCACCTGGGCATGATGTACATTGTGGCTCTTCAGACAGTGAAGATCAAGTAGACGGTACTGAAGATCTTCAGGTGCCTATTCAGTGTAGTATTTGGCTCTTACTATTATTATCTTTAGAATTTAAGTGTAATCTGTCTTTTAGAAGTGTGAGAAATATTTGGACAACCATGATTTTCTGCGGGCAGATATTCCTTTTGGATTGTCATTTCAAAGAAAATTAACTCAAGTTGTGTAATGAAGTGAAGCCTAAGCCTTTAAAAGTTGTTCAACACAATAAGGCCCCGTAATTAAATGTTAATTTTTCAATATATAGATCTAAGACAATGTTTTGGTTTCTATTAACTAGCACAATGTTTATTTCTTATGTATTAAGGCATCAGGGTTATATTTGGTTTTTGCTAAAATAGGGTCTAGCTGTAAATTCTCACGCTGTTACTTCTGTTTTGGTCTAATAATAGAGGGCTTCAAGCATTATCCCTCTAATTGTTTTTGTTATAATGACATGTTTGTACAAGAAGTTGTTGTATTCACCCCCCTTCCTGACTGCTCTTTGAGAAGTTGGTATCTGATTTCAAATGTTGCTTTTAATAACTTTACTGGACATATTTCGCAACAATGTTGCTGTTCAGAAACTTAGAGTAGGAAACTGCTTTTATTTTTTCATGATTGCTTAGTTAGTTCTGATTCTTTAAGTGCTCAACTATGACAAACTCTTAACAGGAAATGTAATTTTTTTTTTTTTGTAAATCAGTTCTTGATTTTGATTTGATAAGGAAAAATGGATTTTATTCTAAATGTTGCAGCAGGAGGAACCTGATGCTCCAGAAGAGCCGTTGGATTCTAAAGGTTTCACACCTCTGCCTGTTTTATGTGTAGAAGATGGTATGGTAATCTTACGATTTTCAGAAATATTTGGTATCCATGAGCCCTTGAAGAAAGCGGCCAAAAGAGACCGTGGCTATTTCACTCATAGAGGTATGTTCTCTATGATAAAATTTTCATACTTAATATGTCTTGTTAAATCTAGTAGTGTGTGCATGACATCAATTTTGCAGTTCATATGCACAAAAAAGAATTGCAGCCTTTGGTCTGTGTTCTTGGCCATTGATATGGAACGTTTTATGGCAATAAAAGCAACAGAGGAAAATATATCTTGGTGACTTTAGTTGCCAGTTCCCTAGATCCCTTCATTTTCACCAGTTGTAATTTTTGGTTTTCCATTTCATTTGTCCAGAGAAGTACAAATCTATGAATGCTTCTGATCTTGTTGAAGAGGATGAAGAGGCGTTTCTAAAGGACACTGGTCAAGGTTTCTCATTTATTGGTTGGGAAAATGCCATCCAACAAGATAGATCTGAATTTATGGATGACGCTTTGGTGAAAGGAGGAGGCTTGGAAACTTCTGAACATAGTGAAGAACATGTTAAGGATGGTTATTCAAATCCCGAGGCAATGAAAGAGCGGGTAGTAGTAAATCTTTCTTCTGGGTTGCAGTCACCCTCACGTCCGAGGTTTTTTCCTCTTGATCAGTTGGACTGGGAAGAACAAATTGTTTGGGACAATTCACCTGCAAGAAGTGGCAATTCTTTGGAGAGTCCTGAAATCTCTGTCTCTGATTTGGAGGCGTCAGTTTCAAGAGAGACCATTCTAGAGGCGGGGCAAAATCTACTTTCTGAGCAGTCTACAGAACCCTATGAGAAGGACCATGATAGTGGCCTCTGTCATTCCTCTATTGTCTTGGAATCGTTTGACTCAAAAACTTCTTCAGGACCTATGGACCTGCCATTCTTGGAAAGCAGATTCCATCCCCAACTCTTGAGGCTGGAATCTCAGTTGAGAGTAGGCTCCTTAAATGATTCTGATGGTAAAACAGATGTTACCATGGATCCAGATAAAAGTGATGTGATGAAGTGTTTTAGAAAACTTACCATGCAAAACAAAGATATAACTGAAGGGTCATGGTTAGACAATATTATATGGGAACCACATAGTGTTATTGCAAAGCCTAAGCTAATTCTTGATCTTCAAGATGAACAGATGCTTTTTGAAATTTTAGATAACAATGAAAGTAAACATCTTCAGCTTCATGCCGGGGCCATGGTCATTGCTCGATCTGCAAAGCCAAGCAGTCGCTCTTCCGAGGTCTCGGATCATAAACATCAACCTGGTTGGCAATTCAATATTGCTAATGATAAGTTCTACTTGAACCGTAAAGTTTCTCAGCAGTTACAATCAAATCCTAATAAACGCATGGCTCATGGTGTCAGAGTTCATCATTCAGCACCTGCACTTAAACTTCAAACAATGAAGTTGAAGTTGAGCAAGTAGGTGTTCTTATTAATATCTTTTAATTGTTTCAATTCTTGTATTTTCCTTTGGTAGCTTTGAATACATGCTTATTTGTTTATTTTGGTTTGCTGCTGATATATGTACATAAACTGGACTTTGCAATTGAGTTGTGTTCGGTTTGAAAATTCATAAAAATTTTGCAGCTCTTTCTCAGGCTTAAATTTATTGGCAGTATATGTCGTTTTATTCTATCTACTGAAATGAAGTTCAGTTTGTTTTATCAAAGTAGTTTCATCTAATTAGTGAAAAGAGAATAGAAAGGGTACAACGAAGAAGAGACTGAAGTCTCTACCTGGTTTGACTTTGTATAATATCCTATGCATGCCAACTACTGGGGAAGGGAAGGAGAGGGTACAAAGGGAGATGGAGTAGAGGGAGAAAGATAATATAAAGTTACCCATGTTTGGGTTGCTTGAGAAGGGAGCACTCATTTACTGACTTTGTTGGTTAAAAATTTCTAAAGGTAGGAAATGTAGCCCATAATTTCTTTATGATGGAAATATTAAAAAAAACCATCCTCTGTATTGAAAGGATATTGAAACTAGAGAAATTGTAGCAGTCTACCCCTCTTCCCTTTAATCAACCAATTCCCTGGTGCATTATGCTAATGCACCCTTGATTAGCATTTGATTTAATTTTTAGCAATGAGGAAGATTCTGGTATGGCACTGTATTATTTATCCAAGAAAAAATACCCTTTATTACCCTAGTATTTTTTTACAACAAGAGCGGAGCCCTTCTGATTGAAGGTTTCTTATATTTGGTTTCTGATTAGAGTAGTTAATAGCTCATTAGCGACTGATGGCTGCCAATCTTGGCACAATCTACAAGATTTTCACTATTACAATTGCTCTTGGGTAGGTTATTGCTGTTATCTAGCAGAATAAACCATGATCTTGCATATATTGTTATCATCTCTCTCCATGCAAGTACTTATAAAATTCTTTAGAATAATGTCATGCTATATTGGTGTATTCCTGGTTAAACATTTTGTTTTATATTACTTCTAGCTCTTTCGCAATACTTGCTTTGCAATACTGTGAGTATAATGTTCATTACCTGTTAGATTTCAGCTTTTGAGTTTAATCTGTGACCTTGCAGTAAAGATTTAGCAAATTTTCACCGCCCAAGAGCAATATGGTATCCGCATGACATCGAGGTGGCTGTCAGGCAACAAGGGAGGCTGCCAACACAAGGACCCATGAAAGTCATATTGAAGAGCTTGGGAGGCAAAGGTAGCAAACTACATGTTGATGCTGAGGAAACGGTCTCTTCTGTAAAAGCAAAGGCTTCTAAAAAGCTAGGTACTCAAATATCAGTTTTATTAGCTATGAACCAGAAGATGTTTGCTTTTTTTAACTTATTGCTTTATGAACTTAATGGTGTCTGGATATCTGAAGGATCTTAAAAGTTCATTATGGAATTATATTATTGTAGATTTCAAGCCATCAGAAACAGTGAAAATATTTTATCTTGGGAAGGAGCTTGAAGACGATAAGTCTCTTGCTGCCCAAAATGTTCCTCCAAATTCTCTGCTTCATCTTATTCGCACAAGAATACATTTGTGGCCAAGGGCACAAAAACTTCCGCGAGAGAATAAGTCTTTACGGCCTCCCGGGGCATTTAAGAAAAAATCTGATCTTTCTGTGAAAGATGGTCATGTCTTTCTTATGGAGTAAGTTTCAATGCCATTTTATGTCCTGTTAATACATTTTAAAATCTTGTGTTATGGCATCTTCCCAATGGAGCATAGTAGTAGCATATGATCCATGTAGTTGATCCTATGTAGTAGAGGAAGGTTTATTCTTTCCTTCCACTTGGGAAGATGGGGCATCATGTTTGAGCAGATATGCCAGGCTAGGTATTAAATGTACTGGTTATCTGATGGTTTCTGATGTTTTTAACTGTTCTCATGTTCTCCACGCTCTGGTTTGACCTAGCCATTATCTGATGAAGCATTTGAAGCTTGTGTCTGTCCATCTTTTATAGTATAAACTGTTAAACTCTAGAAGCTTTCAATGTGGAAGCACGTGTATAATTTTGAATTAAATACCCTAAAATACCATAAACTGTCTCTGAAGTCTGAAATAAACATGTTCTGTTATTTGAATTTCTGGGTTTGATAGTGTTTGTTCCAAGGACACCATCAAACTAAAAACATGGGTAGTTACTTACTTTTAAAATGCTTTTGTTGAGGCATATTGATCTTGTTAAGCATATTCTGAACCAGTTAAATAAATGGAGTAGATTTTGTTTACTTCCTTTTGATGGAGAGAATTTAAACATAACAAAGATCCTTGTTGAGCTAATTTTCACATAATGGAAATTAGTTCTACTCCATTTCTGTCATGTTGTCGGTTAGAACAAGAAATAATAAGACTAGACCATGTTATCTTTTTAGTAGCATTTCTTAGCATTAGCTGTTAATTTTTTCTTCTCCATTGCATTTTGAACTTCCACTTGGATATAAATTAATCATTTTCAATTATTGTAAATGCTTCCTCTTTACTATTATTATTATTATTATTTTTTTTTTATATGAACAATTTTCATTATCATGAATTTAGGGTTCTTGTGAAAATAGGTATATTTCAGATGGAATTCTCAAGAGACCTTCACTCTTTTTTCACGGTTCAGGTACTGTGAGGAGAGGCCTTTACTTTTAAGCAATGTGGGAATGGGTGCGAACTTGTGCACCTACTATCAGAAAACATCTTCAGGTGATCAAACTAGTGGATTGTTACGCAATGGAAACGAAACCTTGGGAAATGTTCTGCTTCTAGAGCCAGCTGATAAATCACCTTTTATTGGAGATATCAAAGCTGGCTATAGCCAGTCATCTCTAGAAACAAACATGTACAAGGCTCCCATATTTTCCCACAAGGTGCCATCAACTGACTTCCTATTGGTTAGGTCACCAAAGGGAAAGCTTTCCATACGACGTATTGATAGGATTGCTGTTGTAGGACAACAGGTTTGTTTCAGCTATAGGTTTTTCTGAATGTAGCCTTCCATGAAATTATATCAAACTTGTTCCATGAAGTCTATGGAGTTGATGCAATTTGGTGCTGATTACATTCTGGTTACTGATTTTGTGCTGCATGTTACTTGTTCTGCCCATATACTCGAACGATGTGTTGACTGCCTGTCTACACCTGTATTAGCGTCGCCCTTGTTGAAATCTGTTAGCCAGGACGGAACTGGCATTTATAAAGAATCTTAACCTGCATGGAGCCTGTTTTCTTCTTGTTATATTATTAGTTATATGCTTTGTATTTGAGGCCAGATATGAGTAAATTTTTAGAGAAGAGATGTAGAATTGATGTTTAACATCCATTCAATTTTAAGGCATGGCCTGTCCAGTGATCGGCTTGATTTAACCTTCAAATAAGGACTGGATGCTCTAGTCTATGATGTGCTCGACATATATTTTTAATTAAGTAGACTACCATTGAATTCCTTGCTAGAATCAATAGAGTTGAATCAATTCATCATGTGTTTACGGGGTGTGAGTTTTTCTGGAACAAGCAAATATCTTATAGTCACTTTTGTGTTGTCAGAAATTTAAATTTTGCATAGTTCTCTTCTCTAACTTAAACTTTGTGTGAATAATTGCAAGTAACAGTAATTATTTGTAAGTTGAGGGTGGACAAAGGACAAAGAGACTAGATTGAGGCTTCTATCTGTGGTTGGGGCTTGGGGTACTTGTATGTGAATTTATGCACATTGTGTTTATGCATAGAGTGGAATGCATGTTTATGAACATAGGTTTCTTTTGCTAACAGATTGTTAATTTAACTTCAGCACCATTTTTGTTAAACTATGGGAAGTGTTCTGTGCTAAGTAGTTCCAGCTCAAGAATTATCTTGTCTGCTCCAATGGAAGATGGTACATCTTTCAGTTAGGGATGTTAAGTGCATAAGTTTCGATGCTTATTTCATACCATATATAGGTTGGGGTTTCTTAGCCCATTTCTAATTGGTGTTCAGTTGGATGCTTAGCAAGGTCTTAGTGAATAGGTTGGTTGTTGTTTGTAACTTTTTGTTCCCCCGGTCCCGCAATTTTCAAGATAAATCCATCTAGTAGAGGATGGTATGTGCACATTAGTTCATTTGAGTTTATATAATGTTCTCCGTTAGCTTTTTAAGGAATCAGCATAATGCATATTTCCCTTTCTGATTTATCCAATTTTCCTTACGCAGGAGCCTCTCATGGAGGTATTTGCTCCTGGATCAAAGAATATTCAGACATATCTTATGAACAGAATGCTGGTTTATGTGTATCGGGAGTTTTCCGAGTCTGCCAAACGTGGCTTGATTCCATTCATGGGTACAGATGAGTTGTTTACTCATTTTCCTAACCTTTCAGATGCAATTGTCCGGAAAAAGCTGAAGGAATGTGCTTATTTGCGGGTAAATTTTGTAGTCTTTATTATTTTGAATTCTGGTTGACTATTAACTAAAAAGTTGCTTGATACCTTTCTTTTTGAATGAAAAAGTTGATACCTGTTTTATATCCTATTGATGTCTATGATCCTCAAATTTTAATGCTTATTACTTTTCTTCATTTTTCTATTATCTCCTGTTGACTTATTTGTTACACTTGCCTACTTTGCATCTTAGAGGGATAAAAATGGACGACAGATTTGGTCCATGAAGCCTGATTTCCACATTCCACCTGAAGGCGTTCTTAGGAAGTTGGTGTCTCCGGAGCATGTGAGTTTCACTATCTTTGTCTTATTTGTTTCTTTTTCTTTACCTTGTATATTTGAGTCCTATGTTATAAGTTGGAAGCAGAATTAAGGTGTAGGCAAATTGCTTTTACAATATAGAAAAGGTATTTAGAAGGTAAATTTCCGGTGTTGCATAATATCATAGCCATTTTTAATTTAACAATGCTGGCTCAGTTGCAGCAAACATTTGTCTCAATAGTTCATGCATGAGGCCCTTTCTCTACCCTTAAACGAAAATATGTATATGTTATATATTTCTCCTGTTAGATATGGTGAAAAATTGGTTTGTGTGTTTGCTGGATAATATCAAATAACATGCCTTTATGATGGTATCTGCTTGGTTGTTGATTTTACACTTATTTTGGTATTTTCCTTATGTGTACCATATGAACCAACAAGCTTTATGTAGAAATTCAGAGATTAGATTCATCCATCTTTCTGCTAGTTAGCTTACAAATATAAAGAGAAAAATTATCCTAAGGAAGGAAACAATCCCTAAAAAATAGTAACAGCCTAAGAATCAGTAACTAAGATTAGTTTCTATTTACAGAAGATCTCCTAGTGATAAGGTAAGTAATCTGTCCTTAATCTAAGGAATTCCAACACTCCCCCTCAAGCTGGAGAGTAGATGTTTATCAAACCGAGCTTGCCAACAAGTTCCTCAAACATGTTTCTGTTCAAGCTTTTTGTTAACACGTCTGCAACTTGTTGTCTGGTAGGTAGATAGGTAACACATACTTCTCCTGAGTGTATTTTCTCTTTTATAAAATGACGATCTATCTCAACATGCTTGGTACGATCATGATGAATAGGATTGTGAGCTATACTGACAGCTGCTTGGTTGTCACAATACAACTTCATAGGCCTAGTATAAGGAACTTTTAGTTCCCCCATAAGTCTTTGTATCCAAACTCCTTCGCAAATACCATGCGCTAGTGCTCGATACTCTGCTTCTGCACTGCTGTGTGCTACAACAGACTGTTTTTTACTCCTCCATGTCATTAGGTTACCCCAAACATAGCTACAGTAACCACTTGTAGAGCGTCTGTCGTTGATAGAACTTGCCCAGTCAGCATCAGTGTAGACTTCTACATTTTTGTTGGCATTTTTCTTGAAGTATAGGCCTTTACCAGGAGTCCCTTTTAGATACCTTAGTATTCGATATGCAACTTCTAGGTGCTTCTCCCTTGGGGCATGCATATATTGACTTATAACACTCACACTAAAGGCTATGTCTGGACGGGTGTGAGCTAGGTAGATAAGTCTCCCTACTAGACGTTGATATCTCCCCCTGTCGATTTCTTCTCCATCTTCATCAGTACTTCTGATAGCAAATCAAGAACATATTTCCTTTGGGAGATGGAAATACCTTTTTGAGACCTTGCTACCTCCATACCAAGAAAGTATTTAAGATTCCCCAAGTCTTTAAGTTCAAATTCTGTTCCAAGAAATTCTTTCAACCTCACAATTTAACTTGTATCATCTCCTGTCACTATTATATCGTCCACATAGACAATGAGAATGCAACATTTTCCTTGTTCCGAGTGCTTGTAAAACATGGTGTGGTCTGCCTGCCCTTGAGTGTAATTTTTGCTCATCATAGCTTTTGCAAATCGACTGAACCACGCCCTTGGAGATTGTTTCAGCCCGTACAATGACTTTTTCAATTTACACACTTGGCCCTTGATTTCTTCAAACCCCGGTGGGAAATCCATGTGAACTTCTTCATTTAACTCCCCATTGAGGAAAACATTTTTAACATCCAATTGAGTCAATTGCCAATTGAGATTGACAGCAAGAGATAGGAGGACTCGAATTGTGTTTAGTTTGGCAACCGGTGCAAATGTCTCTTCATAGTCAAGCCCATAAGTTTAGGTGAAGCCCTTAGCCACAAGTCGAGCCTTGTATCGGTCAATATGGCCATCAGGTTTGAATTTAGTAGTAAAAATCTATTTGCAGCCTACTGTTTTCTTTCCTTTAGGCAGGTCCGAAACTTCCCATGTTCCATTATTTTTGAGGGCCTTCATTTCTTCCATCACAGCTTGTTTCCATTCAGCTGATTCAAGTGCTTCTTCTATAGTTTTTGGAGTTTTCACAGAATCAACATTAGTCACAAAAGCTTTATAAGACTTAGATAAGTTTCCATAGGATACCAACCGAGAAATAGGATGTTGAGTGCAGCTCCTCGTGCCCTTTCTCACTGCTATTGGAAGATAGATGGATGGTGATGGAGGTGAAACTTCAATTTCAGAACAGTCCTCGGTTGGAGATGCAATTGGCATTGCTGTATCAGTTTCAGGACGGCGATTTCGTCGAGAGTAAACCAGCAGTTTGGGCACCTGTTCTTACTGTTTTCCTTGATCAGGGGCCTGTTCGGTGATGGTGGTGTTATTGGGTAGGATTGTGCTAGCTTCTTGTGGCATAGGAGGAACAGTAACAGTATCTAAATTGAGGATAGCACCTTGGTTGTTAGGTTTATTAGTGATAGTAGTGGTAGGATCGTGAGGTATGATAAGGAGAGTATTAAGGGTCTCATCTTCATTAAAAGTCTCGCCCTGAAGATGAGAAGCTCCAAAGTATGTTCGGTTTCAGAGAAGGTAACATCCCGAGAGACAAACATCCCGCGCAAGGCTGGTGAGTAAACATTTATAGCCTTTTTGAGTGGGGGAATACCCAACAAATATACAGGGGTGGGCTCGAGGATTTAGTTTGGATTGATTGGGTTGATGATTATGGAAAAAGGCTTTGCAACCAAATATTTTTGCTGGAAGATTAGGAAACACGAAATAGGGGAAAGGATTTTAGAAGAGTGTTTAGAGGTGTTTGGAAGTTTAGGACTTTTGATGGCATTCGATTTATGAGGTAGCAGGCAGTAAGGATAGTTTTTCCCCATAAGTATTTTGGGACATTTATGGTGAACATAATGGCCCGAGCCACAGCAAGGAGATGTTGATTTTTCCTCTCGGGGATCCCGTTCTGTTGAGGAGTGTCAGGACAAGAGCTTTGGTGTATGATGCCTTGGTCCGAAAGGTATGAACGTAGGACAGAATTAAAGTATTCTCTCCCGTTGTCAGTGTGGAGAATATGGATGGTAGAGTTGAACTGGGTTCGAACCATTGAGTGAAAATTTTGAAAGACTTTGGTTGTTTCAGATTTTTCTTTTAATAGATAGACCCAACAGACCCTAGTGTGGTCATCAATAAATGTTATAAACCACTTACCACCTGTAATGTTTTTCACTCGGCTAGCTCCCCATAAGTCACTGTGGATTAATGAAAAAGGTTGGGACTGGGCATATGGTTTTAAAGGGTATGGTACACGGGTATGTTTGGACAATTCACAAATTTCACATTTCAAGGAATTTATACTTTTATTTCGAAATAATAGCGAAAAATGTTTTTTTAAATACAAGAGATTTGGATGCCCTAACCTACGGTGCCATAGCATAATAGTGTCCTCTTTTGAAGTAGATAGAGCCAATCCCCCTTGTGTGCTGTCTTTATTCCAAACATATAATCCATCATCAACTTTAGCAGTGCCAATCATCCTCCCCGATTTCTGTTCCTATATTACACAACCAATTTCAGAAAATTCAGCAAGCATTTTTCCATCTTTAGTAAGTTTGCTTATTGAAAGTAAATTACAGGACAAGTTTGGAACATGTAGAACTTTATCAAAGGAAAAATTCTCTGTTATTTGTACTTTTCCTACTTCAGCCACAGGTGAGTATGAACCATCAGCTATCCAGATTCGAAACTTGTTATGACAAGTGGTGTAGGTTTGAAACAGAGTGGAGTTACCTGTCATGTGATCCGAGGCACCTGAATCTAGTATCCAAGAGGATTGGTTATTAGATTCAAGGGCAATATTAAGAGCAGTACCTTAAGTGGCTAGAGACCCATGACCAGTAAAGGTACTAAGTATCTTATGGAGATTTTCGAGTTGAGTTTTGGTTAGGCGAACATCGATCACATCCTCTGCAGCATTGGAGGATAACATGGCAGTCTTCTTGTCTTTTTGTTTTTTATCTGGATAACCATGGAGTTTAAAACACTTTTCTTTTGTGTGACCAACACGGTTGCGGTGGCTACACCATGGCCTGTTCGATCCAGAATCATTTCCAGCACGTTTTTGAGTCTGTGGACCTTTGGAGAAAGAGCAGAAGATTCAGTAGGCTGGTTTCCAGACGAGATCATCAGTTTAGGTTCTCCCATCATGACAAAACGACATTTTTCTTCTCTTCTCACTTCTGCAAACGCTTCACCAATGGTTGGGAGAGGAGGTCTGCCCAGAATTCTCCCCCGGACCTCATCTAACTCACGGTTCAGTCCTGCTAGAAATTCATAGAGACGTTCGTTGTTGAGGTGAGTCATAAACCTAGTGTGTTCTAAGCCTTCACCCCAATCTGCCTCATAGTACATATCTAACTTCTGCCACAAGATTTTCAGATTGTTGTAGTAGTGAGTTACCTCGAGTGTCCCTTGTCGAATCTCTTTTAACTTTAGTTTGATCTCAAATAATTGGGAGGCGTTTTCAAGATCCGAGTAGTTTTCTTTAACTGCATCCCACATGTCTTTTGCAATCTTGAAGAGGAGATGGGTTCGGCTTATATGGCCTTCCATTGAATTAATCAGCCACGCCATAACAATGGAGTTGTTGAGTTCCCAAGTAGCATAAGTAGGGTCAGCTACGTTAGGTCGTGGAAGTTCTCCATTTATGTATCCTAATTTGCCTCGGCCACGGATCACCATAAGAACAGATTGTGACCATTGTAAGAAATTCTTCCCATCTAGTCGATGACTAGTGATTGTAAGTGAAGAATTAAGATCACTTTGATTGATTCCCTGGTTAACATTCTGAGATATTTGTGAAATCTCAGTTTCAGACAGGGTTTCATTGAGGTCACCCATGGGTGAAAAAAATTGGAGGGATTTTTAGGAAGAGTTTTTAGAGATGGATGAGAAGGATCGAATAATCCCTAGAGCTCCGATACCATGTAGAAATTCAAAGATTAGATTCATCCATCTTTCTACTCGTTAGCTTACAAATATAAAGAGAAAAATTATCCTAAGGAAGGAAACAATCCCTAAAAAATAGTAACAGCCTAAGAATCAGTAACTAAGATTAGTTTCTATTTACAGAAGATCTCCTAGTGATAAGGTCATTAATCTAAGGAATTCCAACACTTTATACCTTCTTTTTGGTGTTTTTATTGCCCTTAAAAGCTATTCTGGAAGATAATTGAATAGTAAAATAAAATTTTCCTCCGCAAGGTTCTTCATTTCTACCCCTTCTATTAATTTATTCTCCATATGTGAAATCAATATGCTTTTATTTCCATCTATTGGAGAATAAAACATAATGAAAAACAAGATGATTTGTTATTGATCGTGGCCCTGTCATGATTCAAAATGTGTATTATGAAGTGAGAACATAGAAAGGCTAAGAGGTCAGAAATGCATGTGCTTCCATATATTTCACCTATCTTGATTTTTTAATTTCTCAATCTTGTTCAGGTGTGTGCCTATGAAAGCATGCAAGCTGGCCTGTATCGGCTTAAACATTTAGGAATTACACGACTAACAACTCTTACCAGTGTTTCATCTGCAATGAGTCAACTCCCTGATGAAGCTATAGCTCTGGCTGCTGCATCACACATTGAACGGGAGCTGCAGATAACTCCATGGAATCTGAGTAGCAATTTTGTTGCATGTACAAGCCAGGTAAATATAACTTCTGCTAATAAGAAAGCACTTGACTTTTTGCTTTCCAAATAGGTAAAAGCAACAAAATCGCATGTTATGAAGTTGACCTTTCCAATAATATTCTTTAAAATGTTTTGATTGGGAAAGTGGCTTGGTAAGTAAGAATTTGCTGTTTTATTGTATCATTACCATCTACTCGTCCCTTTTTCCAGGACAGAGATAATATTGAGCGCCTGGAGATAACTGGTGTTGGTGATCCTTCTGGTCGAGGTTTAGGATTTAGCTATGTCCGTACCGCTCCAAAGGCTCCTGTGTCAAATGCTGTGATGAAGAAGAAAACAGCAGCCACTCGTGGAGGTTCTAGTGTGACTGGTACGGATGCTGACCTCCGCAGATTAAGCATGGAGGCAGCACGAGAGGTCAGTTTTTATTGCAAAAACACATTTATTATTGAAGTCTGACAAGAAATTTTCAAATTTTTGCCATTTTGATATTACCTATAGTTACTATAGCTTTTAGATGGTGGTGGATATTCTATGATGTTACATCTTCATAATGCTATGTCGTATGTACAAGATATAAATTAGTCGTCTCTAAGCTGCTGCATCTGTCAAAATATGGAGAAAGCCTGTAACTCTTCATTTAAAGATGCTTAAGACTCGAGAAGTTTTCATAGGTTAATTCAGGTCTAGAATCAAGATAAATAAAGACTTCTTCTGATTTTGTTGTTAATGACCTTTTCTTGTTGTCTGTGGTATGCATGCTGAAGGTCAATAATATTGCAATAAAAGCATTCAAATATGAATGTTCTGACATGTTTGAGTTCAGGAACAAAAGAAACTTTCAAATTTACTGCAAAAATATTTAAATTGATGATGTGAACATCGAAATCAATTATCTAGTTTGCTAAGGCAACAGCTTTTGCTTTATTCATTCAATCCTTCTTGCTTTTCTGAAGAGGAATAAGGAGGGTGGTGTTGGGTTTAGTGCAGTTAGTTATATATGACATGTAGATGAACAGCAGTGTAATGTCTGATAGTAATAGGTTCAATATCAAGGACCATCAGCGATATCTTATCTTTTGCCCTTGTCATCACGCCAAACTGAACTTTTTATATAGCATAATCCATTATCTAGTTGAACCAAGTTCAGTTTTCAACTCTTACTGCAATGGTGTATTGTTTTGAACAATTTGTTGTTTCCAAGTTAATAAATTTAGATAAAAATGGTTGACTTGTTGCCCTTTTACGTTTTTACAGATGTGCTGTAAATTTTTTGGTTTGTATCTGTTGCCTCTTAACTGCTTTTTCTTTTTTACCAGGTCCTTTTGAAGTTCAATGTTCCTGATGAAGTGATTGCAAAACAAACTAGGTGGCACCGTATTGCTATGATACGCAAGCTCTCAAGTGAGCAAGCTGCATCAGGAGTCAAGGTTGATCCAACAACTATAAGCAAGTATGCACGGGGACAGCGAATGTCCTTTCTTCAGTTACAACAGCAAACCAGAGAAAAGTGTCAGGAAATATGGGATCGCCAAATTCAGTCTCTTTCAGCTGTTGATGGTGAAGAAAATGAAAGTGATTCTGAGGCAAATAGTGATCTTGATTCCTTTGCTGGCGACCTAGAAAATTTGCTTGATGCAGAGGAATTCGAAGAAGGGGAAGAAGGTAACAACAATAACAAGGTTGACAAAGCAGATGCTGTTAAGGGGCTCAAGATGAGAAGACGTCCCTATAAGGCTCAGGCAGAAGAAGAAATTGAAGATGAAGCTGCTGAAGCTGCTGAATTATGTCGTTTACTCATGGATGGTATCAATTATTTCATCCCCACAGTGTTTATTCTTATTTCTTTTGCTGAAAAGAAAAAAAAACTTAGCCTTAAGAAGCTCAATATATTCCCTTGGTTTGTGAAAATAGGGTCCTGGAAAATGTTTTCTGGATTCCCAATGTCTATTGCTGCAGAAAATACAGTGGTCACCCTGACCTGAGTTTTTAAAAATAAATTTTCATTGCAATAATTAGCTGTGTGTTTTACAGAAGTTACATTTATTGCTGAAATGATTGTTAAATTAACTTCTTAAATTGACTCTTGTTTCTTTAAAGTTATGTTCGAATCCTTGAAATTCATCAAACTTACTCTTGCTCACCTGTTAATATTCTATTTGCACAATCTCTATTGTGAGTCAAGAAAATCATTGTAGGGTGTTTTACTTGTATCATCTGAATATTCTGTTAGGAGAATAAATATTTATGATTTATGTAATTGACCAACTACTCTCCTTGTTAGATGAGGATGACCAAAAGAAGAAAAAAAAGAAGAAAAATAAAGCTGTTACAGAAGATGCTGGGTTGACTTTCGGCTTACAACCACGCATTGGTGTTGAGAGTTTACGTCGTGTGAAGAAAACAAGCATAATTCCGAAGCAAATTGTTCGTTCTACTCAATCTAATGGGTCATATCCTATGAATGAGAATATTGTCAAGGATACAAAGGATGTAAGACAAGTTACCTTAGTTATGTAGATTAATGATATTACCTGTTTTGACATATTCTGTCTAGTCTTTGCTCTTTGGGCAGCTTTGCCAATGTTAAAGATCCATAAGGGTTTAGTGACTGAGGTGTGCTTTGATGGCAGATTGAAAGTAGAACTTTTAAAGGAAGCGTGTCCGGAAAGTTGAAAGGAATGAAAAAAAATGGTATGCCAAGCACAGGTCCATTAACTAAAGTCAAAATATTGGGAGACAATGTTAAGGCAAGTGCACTATTCTCTTCATCTCTCTTTTTCTTCTTTTTAATAGAAAGACAGGTGAGCTTGTTGATATCATATTGAGTATATTCTGTAGATGTTGCATGAGCATTGTTTTCGATTTTCTTTTCATTTATATATCAACCTGGGAAGTTCTTTGGAATTTCTTCTTTGTATGCTTATGTAGAGTATTAGATATCTTTTTCTTATTCTAAACTACTTCACTTTCCTGTCTTAAATCAGTTGTTCAAGGAGAAGAAATCATCAAGAGAAACTTTTGTCTGTGGAGCTTGTGGTCAGGTATGCAACTTATTGAGGTAGTGTGAATCTTAGTTTTTGATTTTCTAGGACAATATAATCGACCGTTGTCTTTTGGTGGACTAGCTTGGACACATGAGGACCAACAAGCACTGCCCCAAGTATGGAGAAGATCCAGAAACGCAGATTGAAGCTACTGAGTTGGAAAAAACCCCAGGGAAATCAACTTCGCTAGAACCCTCTGGTCAGTCCCAATTGAAGATGATGAAAAAGAAGCTCATAACTAAAAGTGCGACAAAGATAGCAGTTGTAGAAGCTTCAGAGGGTGAAAAATCTAGTTCAAACACAAAAGCTCTTCCATTGAAATTCAAATGCTCTACTGATAGGCCGTCTGATAAACTTACTTCTGGAGGGACACAAAGTTCTGACCATCCAGTCACTTCTGATCCAGAAAATGGAGCCAAGTCTGCTGCCAAGGTTAGTAAAATAATTATTTCCAACAGGGCTAAGCCTGATGAAATGCAGGTTGAGTCTCATAAGCTGCCTGTTGTTATACGGCATCAAGTGGATACCGATAGAGGCCAAGCTGAATCCCATAAGAAATCTATTGTTATAAAGCCACCGACAAACATGGAGAGGGACCAAGTTGAACCTCATAAACCCTCTGTTGTCATACGCCCACCAGCGGATAAAGATAAGGATCAACCTCAAAAAAAAATTATAATCAAGCGACCGAAGGAAGTTATTGATTTGGATCAACTTAGTCAAGAGGGAGGCACTTATCCTGAGTACAGGAAAACAAAAAAAATAGTTGAATTGTCAAGCTTTGAGAAGCATGGGAAGCAGGAAAGCTTGCAATTAATGGAGCCAAAAGCAAGACGGAAAGCTAAAGAGGAGAGAAGATGGTGGGAAGAGGAAGAGAAGAGGAGAAATGTGGAGAGAATAAGAGAAGACAGTGCAAGGAAGCTTTATGAGGAAGAAATGAGACTGCTGGAAGAGCGAGAAAGATTTGCTGAGATCACAAGATACACTGAAGACATTCGAAGAGAGAGGGAGGAAGAGGAACGCCAAAAAGCAAAGAAGAAAAAGAAGAAAAAGGCTGAAATAAAAGATTATTTAGAAGACTACAGGACAAGAAGAAATGACAGAAGAGCACTGGAAAGAGATCGAGGTGCAAAAAGGAAACCTGTTGAGTTAGGACGATATGGTGCAGAGTATGTCCCTCCAACAAAGCGGCGCAGAGGGGGAGAGGTAATTACATTTCTTCTTCATTGCTTCCGTTTGCCTTGGTTTTATCTTTTCTTTTATTTCTCTTTTACAACTCCTGGTGGTACATGTATCAACTCTAGTATCATGGAAATTGAAACTAGGCTCAGATAATGATCTGGTGGAATTGCAATCGAATTTTATTCTTCAAGATTGAAATTTCGCGGATATTTTTATATGCTTTATTTTGTGGCTTTGTTCGATGGTATGTGCATAAACACTATAATGCTCTGTTCTTTTTGGCTTCGTTCCGTGGTATGTGTGTAAACTATTCATTATTGAATTGGTAATATAGTGGTATTAATACCTCTATAATTACAATGCTATCTTTTATAGTGCAGACGATCTGAACTCAAATGGGATGGGTGTAATTTAAATTAAATTATTGTGAAAAACAGGGGGATTTAAATATTTTATCTGAAAAGCAGAATCTGAGTTATTGTAATAGAATTCTGAGCTTAACTACATAATAAGCATAATACTTGATAGATAGTTGGAACCGTATGATTCTGTATTTGATGCAAATTCTATTTCATGTGTTTGAATGGACACTAAAGGCCATTTGTTGGGGAACTGTAAATCTTTGTCATTATAGAAAATAAAAAGGAAAAAAAAAAGAAAGAAATTTATGTGTGAATCTCAAATAATTCTGCAATTTTTGTGAATTTTCTGTAATGTTGGCAACAAAAATGAACAAGTATAGCTGCAGGAAACCCGCTAGAAAATCATTCATCATCTGGAAGCCTCTAGTAAATTTTTACAAAATGAGAAAGTTATGGAGAAATAAAAATATGTAATGAGAGAACTAAATGATTCTTACAAAGGTTTGGAGCATGTAAACCCGCTAGTAAATTTTCTTATGCCTTAACTATTACTATTAATCCATCAAATCTGCTGCTTAATGTATTCTTCAATTGATTGCCCTGCAGGTTGGTTTGGCCAACATCTTAGAGCGGATTGTAGAAACACTTAGAGATAATACCGAGGTCTCCTATCTGTTCTTAAAACCAGTGTCCAAGAAGGAGGCCCCTGACTACTTGAACATTGTAAAGCATCCAATGGATTTGTCCACAATAAGGGACAAGGTTAGGCGGATGGAATACAAAAATCAAGAAGAATTTAGGCATGATGTATGGCAGATTGCCTACAACGCTCATATCTACAATGATGGTCGTAATCCTGGTATTCCTCCTCTTGCCGATCAGCTTTTAGAGCTTTGTGACTACTTGCTACATGAGTATTCTGATAGCTTGGCTGAAGCTGAAGCAGGTATAGGGGAAGCTTAATCAGATAACACATTTAAAATCATTCATCATCTGAAAGCCAAGATTCCCTCAGTAGAACTGCTGCTTCTCTGGGTTTTAGGGGTTTCCAGGCTTTGATGAACCATGGTAATAGAGCTTTGCATATGTATAGTCGAAACCTCGAGTGCTCGAGTCGTTTCAGGCATATAAAAGAACCTAGTTCATATAGGATTATTATGGGTAAGAAAAAAGGATGGTGACAACCTAGGTGACATAGTCAGTAAGGACATCTAGAGATGAAAGCTTGTAGTGAAGCAGATTCCAGTTGAAAGCATTAGCCGTTGAGGACTAAAAGACCCGCAAGGCAGTCATTCAGAAGAGCTTCATGTCTGCATACTATTGGCCAAGAGATGAATCATTCCCATGAAAATATGGGACTTAGCAGGCAATTATCTTGAAGAGCTTTCTCTTTTGGCATTAATTATGTTTTGATTGGGGGAAGAATCTGAAGCTGGTGGGTGAAATGCTTCAGTTGTTTACAAGATAAAAAAACTTGGGCAGTCAAAAATCCTTTCCACATAGGTTAGTGTGATTCAAGTTTTATTTAACATTTTTAATAATAACTTGTGAGAGAGGGAAGCTGATATATAGTGAAGAATTTTGATGCACAATTGATAACTGTCTGTACCATAAATATCTATGTAACCTCTAATGTATTCTTCTCCCTTTTTTGTTTCCGATAGTAAAGAATTTTAATTCATTTGTGTTTAATTTTAGTTATTAGAAAAACGAATTTATGATGGAACATTTAAATAAATCAATTCCATTAAATGGGACCCAAGTTTCAATATGATCTGTGAACAGAAAATTAGGTTGTCATATTTGCTTTTCCTCATCATTATGTGTTGACTATTTTGAGTTTTGATCTTTTGCTGGTATAAGAGTACATGTTTTCTTCCTCTTGTAGTAGCTTTTACAATCCGACAATTTTGTAATTATTTAATTACATTCACAATTTATTAAAAGATTTCATGAATCTCATGTAATCGTCGGTGAATGAGAACTAGTCAATTATCAACTATAAAATCTTACTGGCAGATTGGTTTAATAGATATTGATAGCTTACCCTAATCTCAGAACGGATGAATTCAGGTTTAACAATCAATTTGAAACGTCAAAAGTTACCCAAAGTATAATCAAATTAGAGACACTCTTTGAATTTTCAACACGGGAAGAAATTATTGATTTGAAATCAATGAAACTAGCCAATAACTTGATGACAATGACAACAAACATCGCAACTATTCAGCTATTCCTGTACAATAAACTAGCTAAAACATCATTCGGTAATATAGACATATATACATGTGTGATAATAGTTTCCTTTATAAGTGCAGATTTCCTGCAGAAATTGGAAGTTCCTGTTGAAATATGTATATATTTTAAATTTATTTAGGTAGATAAATCTTATTTAGATAGATAAATTTTATTTATATTTTACTTTATCTTTTATTTGTTTATCAGAATAGGGGAATTATTTTTCGTTATGTTTTAGTAGTTGATTAGAATAAGGAAATTATTTTCCCAATTAGGATTAAGACTCTTTTTTCTATTTAAGTTTAATTCTTTAGTTAATAAAATACAGAACGAATTTATTAAAAACTCTCTTAAAAACTTTCATGGTATCAGAGCTAGATTAAATTTCTAATAACGTCATGGTTAAAATAGTCTTCATTGGAGATAAGAGATTCAGCAATCAAACAGAGGAAGAAAGTTCTATCGTTGAAACAACTACCAAGAATACAATAACTCAAGGGACAGAGGCGTCTCACCTTTCTTTTCAGTTGACATCTTACAAGCTGAATGGCAAGAATTATCTAGAATGCTCACAGTTCGTAAAATTAGCAATTGATGGGCGCGACAAGTTAGGTCATTTAACTGGAGAAGTCAAGCAACCACAGGTGAACGATCCAAAGATGAGCAAGTGAAGGTCAGAAAATTCTATGATAATTACGTGGCTTATTAATTCCATGGAAGCATCTGTAGGTAAACCTTTTCCTTAAAGATGTTTGGGACGCCGTGAAAGACACTATTCAGATTTAGAAAACGCTTCACAGATCTTTGAGTTAAAAATAAAACTTTGGAAAGCTAGGCAAGGAGAAAAGGCAGTTACTTTTTATTGTAATGAGATGATGTCTCTTTGGCAAGAATTGGATTAGTGTTATAATGATGAATGGGAGTGTCCCAGAGATGGTGTAAAAGCTATGAAAAAAGAAGAGAATGAACGAGCTTATTTGTTTCTAGCTAGTTTAAATAAAGAATTTGATGAAGTGAGATCTCAGATCTTAGGGAAAAAATCGCTTCCAAAACTTGGTGAGATTTTTTCTAAGGTTAGAAGAGAGGAAACAAGGAGAAAAGTAATGTTAAGGCCAGGGTTTGAAGCTAATAATGATAATTCTGCTCTTGTAACTATTAAAAATAATGATGATAGTGAAAGAAGGAAAAAAAATTTGGTGCGATCACTGCAAAAATTATTGGCACACTCGAGAAACGTGTTGAAAGCTCCATGAGAAACCAACGAATGGAAGAAAAAAGAGTGGCAATGGACGTGGTTTACAATCAGGGGATAGCAGAGCTTTCCAAACAACTAATGAAAATTGTGAGGGCCAAAGTTTTCTAGAAGGGTCTCCATTCACTAAGGAACAATTAGAGCATCTACACAAGTTTTTTCAATCACCACAGTTTCAGATGAATTCTTCTATTCCTAACTCATCCAATAATCCTTCTTCCTCTTTTGCCCAATCAGGTATTGATTTTTCTATTTTTTTCAGTGTCAAACCTTGTAAAACAAACATATGGATCGTTAATTCTGGAGCTAGTGATCACATGACTAGTAGCCATTTTCTTTTTTCAACTTACACACCTTGTGCAGGAAACAAAAAGATTAAAGTAGCAGATGGGTCATTTTGGGTAATAGCTGGGAAAGGCACTGTTAAAATTTTATCTTCTTTAGCTTTACATGTGCCAAATCTAGCTTATAATCTCATATCGGTCAGTAAATTATCCCAATCCTCGAATTGTCATGTTATGTTTGACTCCTCTATGTGTAAATTTCAGGTCATGGTCTTGGGGAGTATGACTGGCAATGCTAAAGAATTTGGTGGAATCTACTTTCTTAACGACAACCATCTAAGTCAACCAACAACTACTTTATGTTTAAATTACGTTTTTGATTTTGATAAGGTTATGATTTGGCATTATAGGCTTGGACATCCTAATTTTTACTATTTAAGATATTTGTTACCTAATCTATTTAAAAATAAAAGTCCTTCTTCATATCACTGTGAATTTTGTGAATTGGTTAAACATCATCGGTCATTCTTTCCATCTCAAAAATATAAAGCCTCCAAACCTTTTTTGTTAATTTATAGTGATGTTTGGGGACCTTCAAGAGTCTCAACTTTTTTAGGAAAACGTTGGTTTGTCACATTTATAGATGATCATACTCGTATTTGTTGGGTGTTTTTATTAAAAAATAAGTCTGAAGTTAAAAATGTGTTTCAGTCTTTTTATGTTATGGTGAAAACACAATTTGGTGTGAAAATATAAGTATTTCGAAGTGACAATGGTGGGGAATAGTTTAGTGACCAATTAGGTGGTTTCTTAACCAAACATGAAATAGTCCACCAAAGTTCTTGTACAAATACACCACAACAAAATGAGATTGCAGAAAGAAAAAATCGACATCTTTTGGAAGTAACTAGAGCCTTAATGTTCACTAGTCAGGGACCACGTTATCTTTGGGGCGAAGCCTTGTCAACAGCTACATATCTTATTAATAGAATGCCCAGTAAAACTCTAAACTATAGAACTGCTTTTCGCCTCTTTAAAGATAACTTTCCTAACTCTAAATTGATCACAGATTTATCCCTCTGAGTTTTTGGTTGTAGTGATTTTGTTCATCTTCACAACCAAGGTAAACTAGATCCAAGAGCAAAAAAATGTGTCTTTGTTGGCTATGGTTCTAATAAAAAGGGTTACAAATATTATGATCCAATTGATAGGAAGATTATTGTTACCATGGATATCACATTTGTTGAAACGCAATCTTATTTTGATTCTAATATTCAGGGAGGGAATTATAGTAAGGAAGACTCTATAATTGATCAAGAAAAGACTAGGAATATACAACATAGGGATTCTAATAATGGGGAAGGCGAATTTATGATTAACATAGAAATTAATGATGTGAATGTTGTTAATAAAAATGAGTATGAATGTGTAGAGTCTGATCATGAGAATAAAAAACAAACAAATGAGTTAATTGTTTACTCAAGAAGAAATCGAAATCAAGAAAGTGGAATCCACCAAATTCATCACCTAGAATCCGACCCGCAAGATATTGCCAAAAGTCCAGGTAAAGATAATAATCCAACCAATTAATTTTCTGATTTAGATATTCCAATTGCTAAAACAAAATGTGTTAGAAATATTGTCAAATATCTCATATCTAACTTTGTATCCTATAAAGCCTTGTCTTTGATATTCTCAGCCTTTGTTTCGTGTCTCGATACTGTGAAAATACCAAAAACTATGAAAGATGCTTTACAGGTTCCTGAGTGGAAGAAGGCTATTTTAGAGGAGATGCGTGCTCTTGAAAAAATAAGTACATGGGAAACAATGGAATTTGTAACACCCCTTACCAGTATTCAACACCGGAACAGGGCTCGAGGCATTATCGAACTTATAACACAAGCATTCAAACATTTTCGAGCCATAAATTTGCGTCCAAATTAAAACCATTCATATTCAATCATAAAATCCTTTATACGAGCCTATGAGACCCAAAACATGCTTTAAAAGTGGTTCGAGACTAAACCGAGAACTTTAGAAAATTTTACAAAACTTAGAAAATTTTTCATGTTACAAGGGTCACACGCCCGTGTGGTTCAAGGGACACGCCCGTGTGACCCTAAGACATGTTCGTGCTACAGGCCATGTTCAACTTAAGGTGCTCTCTAACTTGTGCCACACGACCATGCCACGTGCCCGTCTGCTAGGCCGTGTGGTCAATTTAATTTTCATAATTTTTTCTTAAAATAGGTGCAAACTTCATACGGTTGGGGCACATGCCCGTGTTCGAAGCCATATAGCATACACAGCCGAGACACACGCCCGTGTCTCTGCCCGTGTACTATATTTTGGACATTCTGTTTTGTAACAATTAAGGTGCGGGAGATACACGGCTAAAACACATGCTCGTGGGGCAGACCGTGTGTCACACACGGCCTAGACACACGTCTATATGTCTACCCGTGTAGACAAAAAGAAGACTATTTACCAAGCTATTTGCCACCCCTTTAACGCACACACCTACAAAATATAACATAGCACCAACTCAAGCTTATCCATAAAACCAAATTATCCACAACCAAGACATCAACACATCATTCACATGCTAACATCTAACATACTTAAATATCACATAACTTATCAACTTAAATCATGCAAGTTTCCTCATTCATGAAAGGCATCATCATATGAATATACTTATACCAATATTATCCAATTTCAAATGGCCTTATACAAAATGGACTTTCAACCAATATAAGCCAACCTATTTGGCCAAATCAATTATGACACATAACAAAATGACCAAGTCCCCTATACATGCCATAACTCAAAATGTTGAATTCATTAACACCAAAATAATTGTTGATAGTGTGTATGGATCTCTGACGATCTCCAATCCCTAAGTTAGCTTGGTGACACTATAAGACAAGGGAAAGGAAGGGGAGTAAGATATAAAGCTTAGTAAGTTCCTATGCAAATAATCATAACCACACATTTAACATACAATTAACATAATGTAAGTTAACATAAATGTTACTAAAATCTTATAGTCATAATTTACTCATTCACAACCTTACTGAGGGTCCATCACATATCGAGCTCATAAATTATGAGTTTAACGTACATACATGTACTAATTCACAACATAGCCATAGTCTTCCACAACTTTGACATTCCCGTTAATTTTTCGTTGAACCACTTAAAATACTAAAGGATACTCGAGAATCTCGTACACACAGTACCGTACCAATACCATATCTCAGATATGGTCTTACATGAAATCTCATATCGATGTGGTCTTACATGAAGTCTCATATCGATGCCATATCCTAGATATGGTCTTACACGTAATCTTAGTAACCTTAATGCCATGACATTTGTATCCTATCTATTCCTAAGGTTCAACTGGAATTTCTCACTTGTTGAGACTTTGTCGAATACATCAAAAGGGTAAATCACAATTCAACAATATTAAAGCATTTAAAATAAAATACAACTATGAATTATTTACATACGAACTTACCTCGGTACGAAAATAGTAGAAATGGGACCTAATCGTCAAACACTTTATTTTTCCACCGATCTAGGTCCGAACCTCATTTTTCTTGATCTAAAATAATAAATTTAACTCATTTAATACTCACATTGTTCAATTCAGTCCAAAAATCATATTATGGAAAAATTACATTTTTCCCCTAATGTTTCACGTTTTTACAATTTAGTCCCTAGGCTTGTAAATTGAAATCTATTAAATTTCTCCAAGACCCAAGTCTATCTGAACCATTTACATACTCATACCATCCCACATTTTTCATTTAATCACACTTTTACTACTCATTTTTGTAACTTTTACAAATAGATCCTTTCTAATATTTTTACCGAAAATCACTTAGCAAAAGTTATTTTTCTAACAACAAACATGCATTTTCTACCATTAGTCATCAAAATACACATATGTCTAACATGTTTCAAACCCTAGACCTTAATCATACTTTAAATTAGTACTAGAAATAGGTAGATCGAATTACAAGGATCTCAAAAACATAAAAATCATTAAAAACGGGGCTAGAACGGACTTACAATCGTGCTTGGAAGCTTGAAAAACCTTAGCTATGTCTTCCTCTTGTAAATTTCGGCCAAGGGGTAGAAGATGAGCAATAATTGGCTTTTAATTTGATTATTAATTCATTTATTAACCAAATGACCAAATGCCCCTAACTTAAAATATAAAATTTCTCTTACTCCATGTCCATATTTGTCCACTAGCTTAAGTAATGGTCTAATTACCATCTAAGGACCTCTAATTTAAAATTTCATAGCATTTAGACACCTCTAACTTATAGAACTCAAGTTTTTCTCTTTTTACAATTTAGTCCTTTTTGCTAATTGAGTGCTCAAATTTCAAAATTTTCGAACGAAATTTTCACGAAGTCATTCCATAAAACTGTAGACTATAAAAATATAATAAAAATAAATTTCACTGCGTCGAATTTGTGGTCCCAAAACCACTGTTCCGACTAGACCCAAAATCGGGCTATTACAATTCTCCCCCCTTTAGGGATTTTCGTCCCCGAAAATCTTACTAGAAAAGAGGTTTGGGTACTATTTTCTCAAGGCTGCCTCGGGTTCCCACGTAGCCTCTTCGACCCCATGTCGTTGCCATAAAACTTTCACTAGAGCTATACTTTTATTTCTCAACTGTTTGACTTCCCGAGCCAAAATCTTTATCGGTTCCTCGCCATATGTCATATCCAGTCGAACCTCAAATTTTGTTAGAGAAATCACATGTGAAGGATCAGAAAGATATCGTTGCAACAGTGACACATGAAACACATTATGGATCCTTTCCAACTCTATCGATAAAGTTAGCCAATATGCTAGTGGCCCATTCTTCCAATAACCTCATACGGCCCAATGAAACGTGGACTCAACTTGCCTTTACGACCAAATCTTAGAATTTTTTTCCACGGAGATACTTTTAGAAATACTTTATCACCGACTCGAAACTCAATCTCTTTTCTTTTCAAATCCGCGTAGGATTTCTGCCGATCTGAAGCTGCTTTCAAACAGTCACAGACTACTTTCACTTTCTCTTCGGTTTCTCTAACCAATTCAATCTTATGAATCTGTTTCTCACTAAGCTCTGTTCAATACAATAGAGTTCGACACTTGCGGCCATACAATGCCTCATACGGTGCCATCTTTATACTCGACTAAAAATTGTTGTTATAAGTAAATTCGACTAAAGGTAGATATTTTTCCCAACTACCTTCGAACTCTAATACACAATAGCGAAGCATATCTTCGAGTACATGAATTCTTCTCTCAGATTGACTGTCGGTTTGCAGATGAAATATGGGGCTGAAATTCAACTTTGTACCCAAAGCTTCTTGCAACTTTTTCCAAAAACGCGAAGTAAACCTCGGATCTCTATCCAAAGTAATAGAAATAGGTACTCCATGCAATCTCACAATCTCAGCAATGTACAATTCGGCTAGCTTATCAAGTGAAGAGTCGGTACGTATAGGAATAAAATGAGCCGATTTCGTCAATCTATCAGCCACAACCCATACGACATCTTTCTTTTTTGGAGTCAAAGGCAAACCCATTAAGAAATCCATCGTAATTATGTCCCATTTCCATTCGGGCACCATTACTGGCTGAAGTAAACCTGAAGGTACTTGGTGTTCGGCTTTCACTTGCTGACAAATCAAACATTTTGATACAAGTTCAGAGATATCTCGTTTCATTTCTGACCACCAATACAATTTATTCAAATCATTGTACACCTTCGTACCTCCCGGATGGACAGATAAACAACTATTATGTGCCTCATACAGAATCTTCTGAATAATCTTACCATTTTCGGTACACATACTCTATCTCGAAACATTAAAAAATCATCAAAATCGATTTGAAAGTCTGAATCACTACCCGATTCACACTGAGCTCTTTTGGTTTGCAATTCACTATCACTTTTCTGAGCTTGTAACACCCCTAACCCGTAATCGTCGCCAGTCTAGGGTTAAGAGGCATTACCGGACAATCGAAAACTTTTACTGACATTTCATAACAAATCTGACAAATCACATCAAAGTGTCCCTTAAGTAGGTCTACGAGACCTTAAACATGCTTTAAAATAGGGCTGGGACTAAATCGTACACATACGAAAATTCTCAAAAATTTTAAAAATTTTCAAAGTTACAAAGGTCACACGCCCGTGTGGGCAGGCCGTGTGCCTTACACGGCCTTAGACACGCCCGTGTGTCTAAGCCATGTCAAAACAAGGCATACATACTGACTTGTCCACACGGCCATGGACATGCCCATGTGCCTCACCGTGGTCGCTACTGATTTACACCACACGGCCAGTCACACACCGTGTGTCTAGCCCGTGGTCGAGTCTGACTTGTTTTGAATTTCAACCACAAAAGACACGGTCGAGCCACACGCTCGTGTGGGCAATTATAGGCCATTTTCAAGGCCAAAATGCCACCCACACATTGGGTTATCCCTACAAGCAACATACCAATTCAATTCAAGCATCAATAATCATCATTTCTAACCACTTATGAGCTCAACGATCACACCAACTTATAAGCCATTTAGCTCAATTTATTCACAAACATTTGTAAACATAACTCATCCACAACTTACCATCAATAATATGCTAACTATGCATCCATAAGCTTACCATTATCATGACCATTTCATTAACCACCAAAACATACCAAAACTAAGCATCATAAGACATGGCTACACATTCATAACTTAACCATTTGTCTAGCCATATCACATGGCTATATACATATCTCAAACATACTCCAAAACAACTAGCCTATACATGCCATATTTTAATATCTATACATTTTCAAAAGGTACTAAAATGTGATTTTAGTAGTGTGATGACAATCCTCGACGATTCCCGAGCCTTTCGTAGCTTTGACGATCTGTAAAATAGAGTAAACACACACAAAGTAAGCTTTCCAAAAGCTTAATAAGCCATATACAAATAAACTTATCATATGATTCACATTATCATATCAATACATGAATCATTAACATATCTTAATATCAAATTCATAATTCTTCATTGGCTCATTATTTAGCCATTGCTTATCAATCATCATATCTCCATCTATCTCATTTGTTCTTATCACATTCATTCATATATCATATTTTAGCTCATTACATCTATGTACATATTTACTCACCTTTCATGCCTATTCAAAGCATATACATCAAACGTACCTGAAACGGATATACAAGTCACATTGTCATTCATTTCTCGGACTTGCCCGTTGAACCGTTCGGAACTAAATAGGATACTTAGAGTGCTCGAAATAGTCGTACAATGCCAACGCCCCAGACGTGGTCTTACATGTACTAAGATATCGATGCCACTGTCCCAGACAGGGTCTTACACGAATCAAATACGATGCCAATGTCCCAGACATGGTCTTACACGTAAATATCATATCGATGCCAACGTCCCAGACGTGGTCTTACATAAAATCTTGAATCAACGCCAACGTCCCAGACGTGGTCTTACATGATCTCACATATCGAAAACCTAAGTCATGACATATGTAATCCTATCTATTCCTAGGTTCGTACGGGACTTCTCGGACTTTGTTATACCATCGATTCTTCTTCGGATTTCATGAACTCATTATCTCATATACATTCATCATGATAAATTTTCATATGAACATTCAAATATCAATGTAAATACATTTATTTGTATATAGACTTACCTCGGTTTCGGTTAATGTACAAACTCGACTATTCGATCACTTTCGACTTTTCGCGATCTATGTCTGTTTTCTTCGGTTCTTGATCTATACATATTAAAATTTAATCCATTTATTCACCAAATCATTCAATTCAATCCAAAAACAAATATGTAGGGTAATTTACAACTTAGCCCTCACATTTTCACATTTTGACATTTTAGTCCCTATTTTATAAAATCACAAAATACACAAAATCTCAATACACCCATGTTAGCCGAATTCTCATGTAGTCCATACAAGTCCATACATTTCATTTATTCACAATCTAGTCCCTCAAAATATTATTTTCTCAATTAAGTCCAAATTACCCAAATTCATCAAAAATCTAAAGACAAACTATGTTAATCTATCACATATATTTCATATTTCATCATCAAACATCACAAAACTCATGAATTCATTAATGGCACATTTCAAAATCATCATCAATTCTCAGAATTGAAACATGGGTTTTGAAAAACACGAAGCAACGATTACAGAAACGTAGAAATTATCAAAAATCGAAAACAAAACATACATTGATCAAGCTTTAAAAATGGTTGAATGCCTTAGCTAGTTTTCTTTCTCCTTTTTCTTTGAACATTTGCTCAAAAGCCAAAAAGATGAATATGGCTTTTCTTTTTGTTTTGTTTAATTATAACATATATTATTTTCATTTACTAAATTAACCTTTTACTAAACATATAAAACATATAAACATTAAGGTTATTTAGTCTTTTAACCACCCACTTACTAAATAATGGCTTAATTGCTTCATAAAGTCTCCAAATTTCAAAGACATCATCAATTAGGTACTTTCACATTTAACCATCAAATTTTCATTTCATGCGATTAAGCCATTTTCTCAAATTAAACACACAAACGGACAAATTAATTCACGGAACTTTAACGCATACACAATCACATATCATAGGCACAGAAAATAATATTAAAATATTTTTCTAACTCGAATTTGTGGTCTCAAAACCACTATTCCGACTAGGGTCTAAACTAGACCATTACAGAGTTTCACATATTTGTTGAAGGAATATCGGTCTCGCTCTCAACTCAGCTAGAATCGAACTATCCTCAAATAAAGTCAACCTCGTATTCATAGCTTTCAAGGAAAACAAGGACTTTTGGCTCAAAGCGTCTGCAACTACATTCGTTTTTTTCCTGGATGATAATCAATTACCAACTCATAGTCTTTTAACAGCCCGAGTCATCTCCGCAAGTTCAAATCCTTTTGAGTCATCAAGTACTTTAAACTCTTATGATCAGCATAGATATGGCATTTCTCACTGTACAAATGATGTACCCAAATCTTCAAAGCAAGCACTATAGCTGCCAATTCTAGATCGTGCGTTGCATAATTCCTCTCATGCAGTTTCAGCTGTCTCGAGGCATAGGCTATCACCTTGCCATCTTGCATCAACACACATCCTAATCCATTTAGTGACGCATCACTATAAATCACAAACTCCTTTTCTGGTTCAGGTTGCACTAAAACCGGCACTTCAGTCAATAATGCTTTCAACTTCTCAAAACTTTGCTGACATTTTTCAGACTATTCAAACTTAACATCTTTTTGCAACAACTTAGTCATAGGTGTAACAATCATCGAAAAACCCTTAACAAATCATCTATAATAGCCGGCTAAACCCAAAAATCTTCTAACTTCAGATACATTCCTTGGCGATTTCCAATCAATATTTGTCGAAATCTTACTTGGATCAACCCGAATACCATCTCCAGAAACAATGTGTTCCAAAAATCTGACTTTTTGGAGCCAAAACTCACTTTTACTGAATCTCGCAAATAATTTCTTATCTCTCAAAGTTTGCAATACAGTTTTTAAGTACTCGACATGCTCAGTCTCATCTCGAGAATAAATTAGAATGTCATCAATGAACACAACCACAAACCTGTCCAAATACGGTCGGAAAATTCAATCGATCAAGTCCATAAAAATAATAGGAGCATTAGTTAATCTAAAAGGCATAACAAGAAATTCATAATGCCCATACCTTATCCTGAAAGTAGTTTTCTGCACATCCGGCTCTTTAACTCTCAACTGATAGTAGCTAGATCTCAAATCAATCTTCGAAGATACCGTTGCTTCTTTCAACTGATCAAAAAAGTCATCAATCCTCGGCAAAGGATACTTGTTCTTTATAGTCACCTTGTTGAGCTATAGATAATCGATACAAAGTCTTATAGATCTGTATTTCTTCTTTACAAATAACACTGAAGTACCCCAGGGAGAAAAACTCAGCCTCGCAAAACCCTTATCTGTCAACTCTTGCAATTGAGCTTTTAATTCTTTCAATTCAGTCGGAGCCATTCTATACGGAGCAATTGATATCGATGAAGTCCCTAGCACCGATTCAAGTTTCAATTCTGACATCTTTGTGTTCAACACATAAGCAAGATAAGCTTCACAACCTTTTCTTACGTATCTCTGAGCAGCTATAGACAATAGGTAATTCACTTGACTCATCGGTTTCAACCCGAAGAACCTCACCATTTTCACATTTCAATTCAATAGTTTTTAGTCTACAATTTATTACCGCATCATGCAGTGTTAACCAATCCATACCTAAAATAAAGTCAAATTCATTAAATGGCAACAACATTAAATCAATCGAAAAACAGTAACCTCAAATCATCAAAGGACAATTCTTACAAACTTTATCAACTAGCACATATTTGCCTAAGGGGTTTGACACTTTAATTAGAAACTTGGTAAACTCAACAGGCAAACTCTTACTAGATACCAAATGCACAAAACATAAGAATGAGTCGATCTAAGATTGATCAATGTAATAACATTAGTATCATAAAGAGAAAATGTACCAGTAATCACGTCGGGAGATGATGCATCCTCACGTGTACGTATGGCATAAGCTCTAGCAGGTGCTCTAGCTTCGGATCTCACAGATGAATCCTTCGTCACACCTTTACTGCTAGTTCTATTCTCGGTGTTTCTTAGTGGCCTACCTCTGTTGGTAGTATTACTTGGCCTTGCACTCAGAAATTATTTTTTCTCAGCCATCTTAAGGCAATCTCAGATAAAATGATCTTGAGAACCACACTTGAAACAATATTGGGCATTCATCCTACACTCGCTGGGATGTCTTCTTCCACAATGCTGATATTCAGGTCTATTAGACCTAACATTACTCAAGCTTTCCACTAAAGTAGCTTGAGATTTAAAACCAGAATGTTGCTTTCCGCGGTCTCTGTGCGAATACCCAGCTGAAACATTCGAACGAGAATACTTTTTCTCTAGATTTCTTTGATTGAGATTGAAATGACTTACTCATCGGTCTTTTTCTTGCATCTCTAGTCCCACTCTCGGCCTTTCTTTTCTCTTTGCTTAGCTCTTCAACTTTGCAAGCTCGTTCAACCAATACAACAAATTCTTTTAGTTCCAAGATTCCAACCAATAGTCAGGAGTCCTCATTCAGCCCATCTTCGAACCTTTTACACATAACAGCCTAGGAGGAAACACACTCTTGAGCATACTTACTGAGCTTGAAAAATTATCATTCATACTTTGTCACCGACATTCAGCCCTGTTTCAGCTCAAGAAATTCTTTACGTTTTTGATCGATGAACAACTGACTGATATATTTCTTTCGAAATTCCTCTTGAAAAAATTTTCATGTAACTCTCTCTCTCGGTACCACAAATACTAGTGTCTTCCACCAATGATATGTCAAATCCTTCAAGAGTGATATAGCACATTTCAAGCATTCTTTAGCTGTACATGATAACTCATCAAATACCCTGATAGTATTCTCAAGCCAGAACTCGACTTTCTCGGGGTCATTATCTACATTAGCCCTGAATTCTTCAGCACCTTGCTTCCGAATCTTATCAACCGGAGGTTTATTCTGTCTTACCAAATTCATACCTTGAGGAGCTATGGGATCTAGTTGAGGATAAGGAGGGGGTGGAGGATGTTGAGCATTCGGATTTGTTCGAACAAACTCCGAATACCACTGGTTCATCATGTGGAGGAAGGTTTCCCTTGCCCCTTCTTCTCTCTAACTAACCGTGGGAGGTCTACTTTCAGACGGCGCTGCCCCTTGAGTGGGAGCCGGTGCATTGCTTTTTACTTTATCAGCTACAGCTCAGTCGGGATCTATTTACTATGTGAAAACATAGTTTAAAATTGCCAGGAGTCATTACACAATCATAGTTCATATATGGCATGTATAGCTAGACTCTTACACACGCTACGTTAGTCTGAGAATCGACTAAATCGCAGCTCTAATATCACTAAATGTAACATACCTTACCCGTATTCAACGCCGGAACAGGGCTCGAGGCATTATTGAACTTATAACACAAGCATTCATACAATTCTGAGTCATAAATTTGCGTCCAAATTAAAACCACTCATGTTCAATCATAAAGTCCCTTATACGACCCTACGAGACCCAAAACAAGCTTTAGAAGTGGTTCGGGACTAAACCGAGAACTTTAGAAAATTTTACAAACTTAGAAAATTTTTCATGTTACAGGGGTCACACGACCATGTGGTTCAAGGGACACGCCCGTGTGACCCTAAGACACGCTCGTGCTACAGGCCATGTTCAATTTAGGGTGCTCTCTGACTTGTGCCACACGACCGTGTGCTATGCTGTATGGTCAATTTAATTTTCATAATTTTTTTCTTAAAATAGGTGCAGACTTCATACGGCCGGGGCACATGCCCGTGTTCGAGGCCGTGTAGCACACACGGCCGAGACACACGCCCGTGTGCTATATTCTGGACATTCTATTTTGCAACAATTAAGGTGCGGGGGACACACGGCTGAAACACATGCCCGTAGACACACGGTCTAGACACATGCCCGTGTGTCTACCCGTGTAGACAAAAAGAAGACTATTTACCAAGCCATTTGCTACCCGTTTAACGCGCACACCTACAAAATATAACATAGCACCAATTCAAGCTTATACATACAACCAAATTATCTACAACTAAGACATCAACACATCATTCACATGCTAACATCTAACATACTTACATATCACATAACTTATCAACTCAAATCATGTAAGTTTCCTCATTCATGAAAGGCATCATCATATGAATATACTTATACCAATATTAGCCAATTTCAAATGGCCTTATACAAAATGGACTTTCAACCAATATAAGCCAACCTATTTGGCCAAATCAATTATGACACATAACAAAATGACCAAGTCCCCTATACATGCCATAACTCAAAATATTGAATTCATTGATACCAAAATAATTGTTGATAGTGTGTATGGATCTCCGACGATCTCTGATCCCCGAGTGTATGGATCTCCGACGATCTCCGATCCCCAAGCTAGCTTGGTGACACTATAAGACAAGAGAAAGGAAAGGGAGTAAGGTATAAAGCTTAGTAAGTTCCTATGCAAATAATAAGCATCATAACCACACATTTAACATGCAATTAACATAATGTAAGTTAACATAAATGTTACTAAAATCTTATAGTCATAATTTACTCAATCACAACCTTACCGAGGGTCCATCAAATATCGAGCTCATAAATTATGAGTTTTACGTACATACCTATACCAATTCACAAGTCTTTCACAACTTTGACATTCCCGTTAAATTTTCCGTTGAACCACTTGAAATACTAAAAGATACTCGGGAATCTCGTACACACAGTACCGTACCAATGCCATATCTCAGATATGGTCTTACATGAAATCTCGTATCGATGTCAATAACCTAACTATGGTCTTACATGAAGTCTCATATCGATGCCATATCCCAGATATGGTCTTACACGTAATCTTAGTAACGCTAATGTCATGACATTTGTATCCTATCTATTCCTAAGGTTCAACCGGAATTTCTCACTTGTCAAGACTTTGTCGAATACATCAAAAGAGTAAATCACAATTCATACAATATTAAAGCACTTAAAACAAAATATAACTATCCATTATTTACATACGAAGTTACCTCGGTACAAGAATAGTAGAAATTGGACCTAATCGTCAAACACTTTATTTTTCCCCCGATCTAGGTCCTAACCTCATTTTTCTTGATCTAAAATAACAAATTTAACTCATTTAATGCTCACATTGTTCAATTCAATCCAAAAATCATATTATGGCAAAATTAAATTTTTGCCCCTAATGTTTTACATTTTTATAATTTAGTCCCTAGGCTCGTAAATTGAAATTTATTCAATTTCTCCAAAACCCAAGTCTAGATGAACCATTTTCATACTCATATCAGCCCACATTTTTCATTTAATCACACTTTTACTTCTCATTTTTGTAACTTTTACAAATAGGTCCTTTTTAACTTTTTACCGAAAATTACTTAGCAAAAGTTATTTTTCTAACAACAAGCATGCATTTTCTACCATTATTCATCAAAATACACATATGTCTAACATGGGTCAAACCCTATACCTTAATCATACTTCAAATTAGTACTAGAAATAGGTAGATCGAATTACAAGGATCTCAAAAACATAAAAAAATCATTTAAAACGGGTCTAGAACGGACTTACAATCGTGCTTGGAAGCTTGAAAAACCCTAGCTATGTCTTCCTCTTGTAAATTTCGGCCAAGGGGTAGAAGATGAGCAATAATTGGCTTTTAATTTGATTATTAATTCATTTATTAACTAAATGACCAAAATACCCCTAACTTAAAACATAAAATTTCTCTTACTCCATGTCCATATTTGTCCACTAGCTTAAGTAATGGTCTAATTACCATCTAAGGACCTCTAATTTAAAATTTCATAGTATTTAGGCACCTCTAACTTACAAAACTCAAGTTTTGCTCTTTTTGCAATCTAGTCCTTTTTACTAAATTGAGTGCTCAAACGTCAAAATTTTCAAACGAAAAAATTTTCAAACGAAATTTTCACAAAGTCATTCCATAAAACTATAGACTATAAAAATATAATAAAATTAAATTTTACTGTGTTGAATTTGTGGTCCCGAAACCACTGTTCCGACTAGACCCAAAATCGGGCTGTTACAGAATTACCTGTAGGGAAAAAAACAGTGGGTTTAAATGGGTGTTCACAACCAAATTCAAACTAGATGGATCTTTAGATAGATACAAAGCCCGGTCGGTGGCTAAAGGGTACACTCAAACATACGGGATAGATTATATTGAAACATTTGCTCTAGTAGCCAAATTAAACTCCGTTAGAGTTCTTTTATCAATTGCTGTTAATCTTGATTGGTCTTTACAACAGTTAGATGTGAAGAATGCTCTCCTAAATGGGAAACTTAAAGAAGAAGTTTACATGGATCCTCCTCCAGGTTTTGAAGAAAAATTTGTAACTCGAGTATGTAAACTCAAGAAATCTTTGTATGGTCTAAAGCAATCTCCTTGAGCTTGGTTTGAACGATTCACTCAAGTTGTTAAAAAACAAGGTTACTTACAAAAGCAAGCTGATCACACAATGTTCTATCGACATTCACAAAAAGGTAGAATAGCAGTTATTATAGTTTATCTCGATGATATCATTCTTACAGGAAATGATGTGGATGAAATAAGGCATCTCAAGGAGCATCTAGCATTGGAGTTTGAGATCAAAGACTTGGGTCCTTTGAAATACTATATTGGAATGGAAGTTGCTTGATCAAAGAAGGGTCTTGTGGTCTCTTAGAAAAAATATGTGATTGATCTTTCAAAAGAGGCTGGGATGAGTGGTTGTTGCCCAACTGACACACCAATTGATCCAAATGTAAAATTCAGAAATAAAGAAGGATGATTAGTTGATAAAGGGCAGTACCAAAGATTAGTTGGTAAGTTAATTTACTTATCACATACAAGGCCAGACATAGCTTTTGTAGTGAGCTTAGTGAGTCAATTTATGCACTCCCCAATGGAGGAACATGAAGAAGCAGTGTTTCGGATTCTAAGATACTTAAAGAGTTCACCTGGAAAGGGTTTATTCTTTAAGAATTCCGAACAAAGAGGAATTGAAGTTTATACAGATATAGATTGTGTAACACCCTTAACCCGTAACTGTCCCCGGACTAGAGTTAAGAGGCATTACTAATCATTTTCGAACATTTCAAATCATTTTACAACACAAAGTCAATCATCATTGAAACACATCACAACATAAACATATAGTCCCTTAACAAGGTCTACAAGACCTTAAACATGTGTTAGAAAGGGGTCGGGACTAAACCAAACACATACGAAAATTTTTAGAATTTTAAAGATTTTTCAAAACTGCAGAGGTCATACGCCCGTGTGGGTAGGCCATGTGCCTCACACAGCCTCGGACACGCTCGTGCATCCAAGCCGTGGCAAAACAGGGCATACATACTGACTTGTTCACACAGCCTGAGACACGTCCGTGTGCCTCACCCGTGGTCGACACTGACTGGCACCACATGACTAGTCACACGCCCGTGTGTCCAGCCCGTGGTCGAGTCTGATTTGTTTTGAAATAAAACCTCAAAGGACACGGTCGAGCCACACGCCTGTATGCTCAACCGTGAGGGCAATTATAGGTCATTTTCAAGGCCAAACTTGCCACCCACACTTAGGTTCACCTACAAGCCTCAAATCACATGCATTTGTACCTCATTTGGCAATCAAAACCTATCAATATATGCACCAATTAACCATCAACTACATCATCTATTTTCATACTCAATTTCATCTTAAATAAGTTCATCAAAAATACCAAAATTTCACATCCCAACTAATATAGGTCATACATCATATAAACCCTATCACAAGTTCACATTTAAATCACCATTGTCAACAACTATTTGAGCATGAAACATACTATATTCATCAATCACTTAATCCACATATAATAGCCAATATCATTCAACTTCCAAGTCATATCACATAGCAAAGACCAACATCTCAAAATGTACCATATCTATTAGCCTATACATGCCATATACCAACTATATACATATTTCAAAAGTACCAAAATAGATAGCCGATAGTGTGATTGAGTCGCTGACAATCCCCGGATCCGAGCTAGCTTTATTAACACTGTAAAACAGAGAAACACTTCACATAGTAAGCTTTAAAGCGTAGTAAGTTCGTAATATAATAAATATTACTCAAAAATACAATATCAATACATAGATAAACCATCACTTAGATAGATTCACAACTAAACATAATATCATCCTCCACCATATACTCATACATCCATCTATCCAACCTTACAGATTATCATCAACCACATAGGTTCGAAACATACCTTTTCCAATACTTAGTTAACAAACGTTCTTGCTATTCAATGTTCGATACCATAATTTATTCACTGTTCACTATCTCCTCAATTCAATCGCACACTTAATGCCCACTTCATAGCCGAAGCTTAAATAACATCGCACACTTAGTGCCATAATATAAAACCGAACTTAATTCAGTATAGCACACACAGTGCCAATCAAATAATCACATAACTATTCATTTCATAGCATTTAAACATAATTTAAGAACACGTATTATGTTCGAACTTACCTAGGACGTAGAAATACCGAGACTAATAGATCAATCGAGCACTTTGTCTTTGCCTCGATCTCGATCCAAATCTCTCCTTTCTTGGTCTATACATATTCAAATTTAGCTCATTCAATCACTAGTTCATTCAATTTAGTCCAAACACAAATATTTAGGTCATTTTACAAAATAGCCCCACATTTTTACATTTCGACACTTTAGTCATTATTTCATAAAATCATCAAATACACATAATTTCATTTCACTCATGCCTAGCCGAATTTTCCCCATGCTCATAAAAACCCATATATTTCATTTATTTCACATTTTAGTCCTCCAATTTCTCATTTTCACAATTAAGCCCAAATTACTCAATTTCACTAAAAATTCAAAGACAAAATATGTTAATCTAACACATATATTTCATATTTCATCAACAATCATCATAAAGCTCATGAGTTCATCAATGGCGCATTTCAAAATCTTCATCAATTCTCAAAATTAAGACATGGGTTTTGAAGTACTCGAAGCAACGATTACAAAAATGTAGAAATTATCAAAAACCGAACAAAAACTAACCTTGAATCAAGCTTAAACCTAGTCGAATGAAGCTTGTTTTTTTCTTTTTCCTTTCTTGAATTTCCGGCACTAAATGAACCAAAGATGACCACTTTCATGCTTTGGTTTTTAATTAATTTATCATTTTAATTATTCATTTTCTTATTTGCCCTTATAAAAACATTTCATACTCTTTAAAATTAAGGTCCACTACCGTCCATACAATAGGTAAATGGCCTAATTTCATTTTAAAGCCCTCTCATTCAAAAGCCAACTCAATTAAGCATTTTAACATATAAAATGTCATTTTTACTTTTTATGCGATTTAGTCCTTTTCTCAAATTAAGCACACAAATGACCAAATCAATTTACAAAAATTCCACACATACCAATTCATATACTGTAGATTCAGAAAATAATATTAAAATATTTTTCCGATATCGGATTTGTGGTCCCGAAACTACTGTCCGACTAGGGTCTAAACCAGGCTGTTACAGATTGGGCAGGCTCAATAATATATAGAAGATCTACATCACGATATTGTACATTTGTTTGGGGAAACCTTGTGACTTGGCGAAGCAAAAAACAAAGTGTTGTAGCAAGAAGTAGTGCAGAGGCTGAGTTTAAATCAATGGCTCAAGGAATTTGTGAAATGATGTGATTAAAAAGAATTATGGAAGAGCTGAGGAAACCAATAACTTCACCAATAAAGTTGTACTATTATAGCAAAGCTGTCATTAGTATTGCTCACAACCCAGACCAGCATAACAGAACTAAACATGTTGAGATTGATAGACACTTTATCAAGGAGAAGATTAAAGAAGGCCAAGTATGCATGCCGTTTGTTCCTTCAAAACAACAGATTGCTAACATACTCACCAAAGGGCTCTCTAAGACAAGGTTTGATTTTCTTGTAAGCAAGTTGGGCATGATATATATATATATTAAATTTATTTAGGTAGATAAATTTTATTTAGGTAAATAAGTTTTATTCATACTCTAAGAATATTTTATTTTATCTTTTAGTGGTTTATTAGAATCTGAAAATTATTCCATCGACCCGTCCTTATATCCTAGTTAGGCAAATTGACTACCTATTCCTGCAACTGAGCAAAGGGAGACTACAGCTGAAAAAAGATAATCAAGCTGAACTTTCAATGTTGATGAGCAAAGAAATTTCCCATGGCCTTTCCCTTCCTTTTCATCATTACCGGTCAAAGTTAGGTCGCTAGACCCGTGATCTTCACGTACTGTGAAACCAAACTTTTCTTCCCGTGGGGACACACTCTCATTCCAAACTCTTTTCTTTTGCCTTTTTTGCTCTCTCCAAAGCTATAAATAAGTCCCAATATCTACCAATCTTTCCGCATCAAACACAGATTTCCACCAAAAATGGCAACATTCACGATGAAAAACAGTCTTATTGCTGTCATCCTAGCGCTCATTCTTGCTGAAGCCACGCTTGGAATCATGGTGAAAGCACAGTGTGTTAACAGTTGTGAACAACCAAACGAATGTTGCAGTCAATATGGGTACTGCGGAGAAGGTCCCGAGTTCTGCGGCGCAAACTGCCAAGGGGGTCCTTGTACTGACAATGGCGTTTCCATAGCTGACATCGTCACACCTGAATTCTTTAATGGGATATTGAATCAGGGCTCAAGTTGCGTAGGCAGAAACTTTTACTCCAGAGAAGCTTTTCTTGATGCTCTCACTTCTTTCGCTCGCTTTGCAAGGTCTGGCTCAGTTGAAGATTCCAGGCGTGAGATTGCTGCTTTCTTTGCCCATGCTAGCCATGAAACTGAACGTAACATCTCTTGTAATGTCCTTTTTCAAAAGTATCCTATACGTAGAATTGTTCAATGCTGAGCGATAAGCTGTTGTTGTTGTTTCCAGGTTTTTGCCACATAGAAGAGACAGATGGGGCCAAGAAGGATTACTGCAATTAATGAGACAGTGACAGGGTATCCATGCGCTCCGGGCAAAGGTTACTATGGGCGTGGACCATTGCAACTATCATGGAACTACAATTATGGACCAGCTGGTTTGGAGCTTGGGTTCGATGGGTTAGGTGCACCAGAAACGGTGGCCAATGACCCTGTTATGGCCTTCAAAGCTGCCCTATGGTTTTGGACCAAAAATGTTGCAGCAGCCATAAGCCAAGGATTTGGGGCGACCATTAAAGCCATTAATCCAATGGAGTGTGGTGGTGGAGAGCCTCGGAAAGTTCAGTCTCGGATTGATTACTTCACAGGGTATTGTAATCAACTTGGTGTTAATGCTGGGGGTAGTCTCAACTGTTAGAAAGAAATAATTGTTTTACTCCAATTTTGATTTTCTTTTAAAAAAAGGTTTTAGAAAGATAATATGGTCATTGAAAATGTGAGAAATAAATGCTTTAAGAAAAATAAAGTCCTTAATGGAATCTTTTGTGATTTTAATTCCAAAATTTTAGAAATCAATTAATAAATGTTGAGAGGGAAAAGTTATTGTACACTTATAATCAATTGCGATGGGCTTTTTAATTTCAAACATAAAATTACCTTCCTATTTCTATTTAATTTCCAAAACAAATCATCTCAACAATCTTCAATTAGTATTAGATACAAATATAAATGTTTATCAATTTCTTAATTTTAAAATTCAACAAGTTGATCCCTGGAGCAACATAACTTGATCCGGCCAAAGTATAGACGATTGTTTTGGAAGGGATAGGTGCCAGATAATGCAAAATATTACATTAGTAACCTGATCACAACTCTGAATGTTGTAGAGCTTCATTAATTTATCCCAAACTAAAGTGAAAGTGAACAATGACAACTTATAATTCAATCAAAGAATCATGTTTTTCATCATTTACATTTGTGGCATACAACTTCTTCGTCCTATCTACTAAAATTTGCAGACTATCTTTATCTAAACAATAAAAAAAATTATAAAGTGTTGGGTTTACAGTGTACTTTGTTTAAGTTCCAAAGGTGGTGAACTTTGCCCTAGTGACCAGGTCCTCGAGGACTAGGTCCCGAAGCTAACCGCTGGAGCCAATACGACATGGTGGATCTTGCCTTGTGGTAAACCGACGAGTAAGTTTCCATATGATTTACGTTTCCCAAATCTTCCCGTAAAACTCTGGCAGCTTCAACGTCCACATCGCTCAACACTGCCATTGATATGACGCACATCATCAAAAGGGTACTTACTTTCCTGCTATTCATCTTCCCCAAACACTACTCTTAAACACCAGAAGAAACAAACAAAAAAAAGGCTAATAAATCTTTGAAGATTATGTATTGAATATGCAGTAAGAGAAGCTTAATTAGGGTCCTTGGTGTTGTGAATGAAGAGAACTTGGAACTGAATATCAGGTTTATATAGGAATAAAAGAACGCAAAGGTTTTCAAAGTCATGCTAGAACAGCTAAAATTATCAAATATGTGGGAAAAAATGGTGGGCTTTTTTGGGACTATACAATTCGTGTTGACCAAGGATTTTGTGCTAAGTCATAGCTACAAACTCGTTACTACCGGGAGAGCTAAAACACTGTTTAATTTATTTTATTCTGAACTTGTCAATGGCTGCCACAGTTATATATATTATATCAAATTTACTGGTTTAGCCCTTCCTTTCATTGCTTGGACTCAAGTACTAGTGATTAGTGAAAGTTGGTTTTGTTATTTTGAGGAAAAGACAGGGTTAGAATTGAGATTGGGTTGAGTAATTTAATGAAGTCCAAGAGTTGGAAATATTGAATTTGACCAAATTTGGTTGGTTGGGTGGCCTGTACTTCAGCAAAATGACAACAGCAACATAACTACATGACTCTCTCTATATATTATAGGAATAGAAAAGTGTTGAACATTACTGTTGACATGTTGAATTTGACTGTTGAGATTTTCTCCAATGTTATCATCAAGGAACTTATGTGAAATTTCCCAAATAAATTATATTTTTTTGGAGTACAGATTTGGACTTCTTACATAATTATTGCAAGCTATCATATTATATATTTGAATTAATTGATAATAAAAAAACCCACGTTTTATTCATAATTATATGATATAATTCAATTTTTTTTTTGTCTAAAAACATAACTAAACAAACCTAATTTTTAAAAACCTAACCAAATTATACCTTCACCTGATGAGCAATCACAGTTGAACTTGTAATCTTTTGATGGATCCCAACTTTAAATGTTAAAAAACTGTTTTGCGGCAAAGAGATTCAGAATATTTGTGCTAATAATTTTGAATTTATTAAAATTAAAAATTTGCTACAAAATATTGGCTAGAAGTTTAATATATATAATTTGAAAGATGTTGAAAATAATTGTTTGAATGCTTACTTTTTTAAAATGGATATTAAAAGAGATAAAATAATAAATAGAAAATCAAGACAATGACATTCTGAGAAAAATAAATAAAAGAAAAGCAATAAACAAAAGAGGAAAATATATGAAAAATGAACGTCTTTGTTTGTAGATTGAGATATGAGAATAATGGGAAAAAAAAAAAGAGTTGAAAAATGATATTTTGACCCTCACAATTTTTAAGTGTAAAATGTGTAATGTATGTATGTATATGTATACTATCTTTATTTTATATATGCACATGCTACACGTATTTTGAAGTTTCAAAATTTCACACATTTTTATCCACACTTAATTACAATTTAAAAGAAACAAACAAAAAATTATATACATATAATACCTTTATATTATATGCACATGCTACATGTATGCATATAAAGAATTATACAAAATTTTAAAATTTAATATATTAAGAACCTTAAAAAACCGTACATTTTCATTCAAATTATGATACTTAATTATAAATTTTTTAAAATTAATTGTGTAACACCTCTTATCCGTATTCGACGCCAAAACAGGATACGAGGCATTACCGGACAATAACACAAACATTCAATCACTCAATAAACACTAAAACTCAATCGGAATAAATATTTTGACCTCGGATTCATGGTTTCAAAACCACTGTTCCGTTTAGGCCCTAATTCGGGCTGCTACAAATTGAGTTTTAGTTTAATTAGCATGCACATTATTGCCAATACAGGAGTATGTAGGTTCGAGTATGTTGAAGCCCAAGTTCTAGGCATTGTGTCAAAAAGAACAGATATGATCAAAACCTATAATGAGATTGTTAAAAAATATATAATTTTTTAAAAAAATAAAAAAACTATATATTATTAAAATTATTGTTTTTAAAAATAAATATTCATTATTTAACTGTAACATATGTTACAAATAATATATATACATATATATATTTCTCTAAAACGTAATTATGTGATGGAAGAATAATTAATTTAGACTTTCTTCCGTTATTTATTTTAATTAATTTGGAAAGAAATTGTAATAGTAATTTCGTTTTACATTATGATTACAAGTGGGCTGTTTTCAACGAAAATCATAGCTCATCAAATACAATTGAATAAAGGTAAAATATAAATGGTATATATGATGTATGGGTGTGTACTCATTAATGGTTGAAACACTTTTCAGGTCTATCTTGGATTTAACTTAACTAAAATAAAATAAATCTAAATAATTAGTATTTCATTTTAAAATTATTTACTTGATATTATAATTGAATAATTTCTATATAAACATATTATTGTTGACACATAATAAGAATGAAAATTTAGATTACGAATTCAGATATCGACAGATATATAATCTATTTTTATAGATTCATATAATATTCATATTCCGATTTTAAAATTACTATTCACTATATATTCAAAACAAATGCTAATAAATAGTCTAGATATCTATTACCCAAATTTGTGTTACTTAATTATTTAGATAATGGATGTAGATTTAGATATCACAGTCCACTTCTTATATAATGCTTACAATTTTGATTATGTATAAAAAATAATTTTAGCAGATTTGAATGTGGATTTTTATGGATTTAGATATCCAAAAAAAAAAAATAGAAATTTGATTTTTTTTTTTTTTTGTAAACTTGGACATTCAACGATAATATATTTAATTTAGATTTGGATAGTAATACTCAAATAATTTGATGATAATAAACATATCCAAATTTTTAGGTGATTTTGCATATTCAAATTCGAATAATTCAAAAAATGCAAAAATCTTACCCAATATTGATAACGGTGTTGTGGTTAGTGATGGTTCCTGTAGAGAAGAATAGAAGGTTTTGAGGTGACCTTTATAGACAATCTTCATATAAAAAGTGTCCGTTTCTTCTAGTCAACCATAAGGGTTTATATATCTTGGAGTGGGTCTCATGGTATGGGGTGTCATGTTGGGTAGAAGCAGCTAGTTGAGTCGTGGTGAACCTTTAACATGTACGTTTGGATGTGATTGAGAGATTTGTTATCTTATTAAGTAGTCCATAGGTGGGTCTGATGTGATTTTGCTTTTGTCTAGCATATGTGTATGCTAGTGTCACAAGACTAGAACTTTAGTCTGACAAATTATGCGATTTTAAGTAATTTCTTAAGTTTAAATTTATTTTTAAGTCAATTTTACTTTCGAAAAATGAGAATTCTAACAGAAATTCTCTAAAACCCTAAAGCAAGAAGTATCCTATTAATTTGAAAGTTTACAACTGAGTGATTACAAATGAAGGGAATACCTCTATTTATAGTTGAGATCTCCTAGATCCAACAGTGCAAATTGAATTACATCAATGGTTAAGATTTATGCCTATCTACAAGATGAGAATACTAAGAGATTTAAACTCTATACATTTTTATTCCTTAGAATTAACATTAATTACTTTGATAACCTAGTTTTACTAGAGTGTTTCACCAAGCCATCAATGCTTCAAGTAGATGTGCTTCTCCATATGTTCCACTAGTCGGACCAGTTCAAGTGGGTCAAATGAGCCCCATTTAACAAATTGACCTGCATGGGACGTTTTGTGCACAATGGTCACGGTTTTAACCTGCGGCCGTGACACTAGACTTAGGTGTTTAATGAAAGAAATGGTCTATGGATGCGACGATCATATGTGTGAGACAATCACTTTAATAGAAGTTGGTCGAGCTCCTCTTTGGGCGATATAGCTCATCATCCTTAGTTATGTGTGACCATATGTTGTTTGGCAAGGAGATCTCTTGGGGCAAGATAGTTCCTTAGTTATAATTGGTCGAGTTCTTTCTTGTTGTCATCCTTAGCCGAGGCAGTCGGCTTGGATAAGGTTGTACTATATAACTACTTTAATAATGATTATTCTTTAATAATATTGGAATTCCTTTTAGTATGATTAAACTATAATTAATTAGTTTGTATGATCCCTTAAGATAATTAACATAAAAGAATTATGAGTATGATGATGGTTATACGACATACAACAAGTGGTATCAAAAGCAAAATTTTTATTATCTAATACTATATCATGAGTCCTATATGGTAGGCAGGATGTGCTAAGTAGAACACCATGTTAGGTTTCTCAAGAAAGAATGAGTTTGAACAAATTATGTGACTAAAGTTGTCGAAACCATTTTTGACAAATCGAAAACGGGAATCGAACTTGGGTTTTGAAAAAATAAAAAAAAAAATGAGAGTCGCCACCGATCTTTATTTGGTGTGATCGGATCACCTTTGTTTTAATAAAACGTTTTTGATTTACTAAAACAGTGTTTTTGGTCTACGAGATTTGAGAAAACAGGTTCGGGAGTCGGTTACGTGCGAGGAAGGGTAGCACCAGGCACGCACGCCAAAATTGGTACCAAATTGATTAATTAATGTCCTTATGTCGAAAGTCGGAAATTATATAAAAAGATTTTTTAAAAAAATGATCTCTTTAAAAGTATTTGAATTTTCTCGAACTGAATGACAAGGTTTTCTCGTTCCGAGAGAATAAAATATCACATCCAGTACATAGGACACAACGGTTTTAATCCTCGAATCCAAGGTCACCTCTCAATCCCCGAGACTTATGCATAAAACTATCAAAGGATATTCAAACTTTGGCAAAGTGATAGAACCGAAACCCAACACATAGGGTACGATCTCTCCAGTTCCCAAACATAGAATATTGCCTTATTTTTAAAATTTGGTCCTTGGATAAAATTGATAAAAATCTTGGGTTATGTTTAAAAAAGTATTATTCAAGACGTGGATAGAGTCATGTGACGAACAATGATGATGTGAAGAATAAAAGTATATGTAAAATAATACAAGCGTAAACATATGAATGAAGGTTAAATAAATAATAATATATACGTGTATGTACAACATAATAAAGTAAAAAAAATTTTGACAATAACAATGATAAAATAACAATGATACAAAACATATATATAATATACTAATACGAACGCAGTAAGAAGTATTAATAATAATAATAATAATAATAATGATAATAATAATAATAATAATAATAATAATATATACAATATACTAAATAAATATAGTAATATTAATAATAATAATAATAATAGTAACGTGATAATAATAATAACGATGATATTAAATATGTACAAGATAATAATATAAGATATAATAATAGTAGAATACTAAAAGAATAACATAGTAATAATAATAATAATACAAAATAATAATAATATACATAATATATACGGTAGTGATAATGATAATACAGTGATAATAAATATAATAATATGGTAAGTATGTATATACAAATAATAGTATAATAATAATAATAATAATAGAAGTAGTAACATACAAAGATAAAGTAAACAAATAATAAAAATAATAATAAAGGTAGTAATAATAATAATAATAAGGAAATTAGTCAAATTAATAATAAAATAATGGAAATAACAAAAGAAGGATAAATTAAAAATTAAAAAGAAAAAAAACATATTCGGGCAAACTTGAAATAAAAAGAAAAGGCAAGGACCAATTTAAAATGCACACAAATGATCACAGACTAAAAATGTAAAATATTTCCAAAACCCAAAACGTAATGTACAAGTAGGACTAAATTGAAAAGGGACACAAACTTTAGGGCAAAAATGAAAAAATAGTATAGGATTAAAATAAGGTTGGCGCAAATAGGAGGGACTAGCCGCATAAATTACTCGCTTTAAGGTGGAAAGGCACCCATTCAACTTTCCAATCGTGAATGTGCTTGCCTCCACCCCCTTTTTTACTACCCCACTTTAAAAGATTAACAAACCCCTTACTACACTTATCATTATTTTTTTGTTTACAAGTTCTTTTATATTTTTAGCAAAAATGAACCACCCCAACTTTTTCCCTTTTTACAGACTCACCTTCTTCAAAAATAAAAAACTTTAACCCTTTCTCCTCCTCACCCGACGACATGAGCTTCCGCTCGCCCACTCACTCACCACCGACGGTGGCCGACTTTAACGGGTCAAAGGGTTTCGCAACCCCTTTCGAATGGGTCCGAAGGCAGGACCCTTAAAGACCGCGAATCTGAAGCGAAAATGCCCTCTCGTACCCGATTCCGACCGTGGAGGTAAGCCTCCGACGGTGGACTACGAGCGACGATGCGGTCGCGAAGTAATCCCGATGAGCCCTTTTTCGATTTTTTTTGTTTTGAAAGATTCAAAATAGCCAAAAATAAAATAAAATCGGAAATGAATAGTAATAGAGAATAAAAGGGAAGACGGAAAACCTCAATCTTTCAGCTTAATCTTTTACCTTTTTATTGCTAAAAATCCTTTCTAAATTTTCCGAGCCCCTGTTATATTTTTCTTCATGGCTTTATAGCCGAATATTGATGAAAATAAAAATAAATAAACCCATTCTTTGGCTTGCGGTGTGCTTGTAGTTTTGTCCTTTTCTTTGCTTTTGCGTGTGTGTGTGTAAGAGGGCGGTGCATGCGTGGAGTCTTTGCGCCACTGTGGAGGCCAGTGGGGAGAGGTTATGCGCTAGGGTTTCAAAACCCTAGCTATCTGGAACTTTTAAGGTTTTGGGCCTTTTGGGCGCTTTGTAAATTGGGCCTATTGGATCGTTATTTTATTTTTTGGTTTTGGGTTTTAGGCCCGGACGAAATTTGGGCATTACAGCTGCCCCTCTTTGCTCATTGTCGTGTAACGAGAATAGAGCAAAGACATAAAGAAGGCCCCAAATTAGTCGGGACCCACTGAGTCTTGACTTCTTGGCACTCTTTTTCCTCTAGTAGCCTCGTTTTGGATCCATGGTTTCTTTAATTCTCTTCACCGTAGCCTTGACAAACAACTACTGACTCCAATCTGCTTTCCTGTAAACTCAGGAACCCTTGGTCTTCTGTCTTTCATCTGCCTCTGAAACATTGGGCCTGCCAGACTTGGTATCTTCGATCTGCTTCCTGCAAAACTCAGGAATGCCAGATCCTCTGTCTTCAATCTGCCTCCTGCAAAGCTCAGGAGTGCCAGATTTGTTATCTTTGATTTGCTTCCTGCAAAGCTCAGGAATGCCCGATCTGCTACCTTCAATCTGCTCCATGCGTGCCGGAATACGGACACTGTTATCTTCGATCGCTTCCTGCGTGCGAATGCGGACCGCTTATCTTCGATCTGCTCCTGCGTGCTAGGAATGCTAGATCTGTTATCTTCAATCTGCTCTGCGCGCGGGGAATGCCGACTGCTATCTTCATGCGCTCCCCGCGTGCGTGAATGCCGGACCGCTATCTTCAACTGCTCTCGCGTGTCGAAATGCTAGATCTATTATCTTCAATCTGCTCCTGCGCGCGCTGAATGCCGACTTATTATCTTCAATCGCTCTGCGCGCGCTGGGATGCCGACTTGCTATCTTCGACCGCTCTCGCGTGCGTGAATGTCGACTGTTATCTCCGATCTGCTCCTGCGTGCCAAGAATGCCAGACCTGTTATCTCCGATCTGCTCCTGCGTGCCAGGAATGCCAGACCTGTTATCCCCAATCTGCTTCCTGCAAAGCTCAGGAATGCCAGATTTGCTGTCTTTGACTACTCTACCGCCGCCTTCTCGAGGCATGTCCTCGTAGAATGGGTGCATGCTTATGCTTAATGATTAGGATGTCATGATCGAGGTGAGTCAGATGCTCCTATTCAGACATGCTATGATGCAAACATGTTATGAGTTTGATTTCTTTCCAAGGCGTTATCGCTTATTTATCTCGAAGTATCATTTTCTTGAACACTTGGTCCTTATGGTAATTTTAGGGCTCATGAGTCATAAGTCATATGACGATTGTCACCCCTTTGGGAATTACAACCTTTTTGTTCATCGCTCGATTCACAGTTGACTTGCCATACCATCCCCTAAATGACCCCAAAGATATATTTCAATCCTAATTGCTGAACCGCTCCAAGAATTCAGTCCTGTCACGTGCTTGGGGCATTTTGAACAACTGTCCTATTTGGTTTCCTGTTTTATTTAGAAATTTCTAAAGTAATATATGTAACTTCTTTTGTGAAGTTATTAGTTCAGCACTCATTATTTTAATGCAACATGTGGCAAGGAATTGAGAAGAAAGTTGAATTAATTGTCCAAATACAAAATCAGTCGAGAGAACATGTCTCAAAAAAATGTCAAAGGTCGTGTGCCACTGATATCGTTGATCGGGCTTCTACATACAAACTTCATGAAGACTATTTTGGGCTTTAGCATGTGTTTAGATGACTCAAAGTGTTTGCTGATGCCCCCAACTTCATTTCTTGTCTATTCCGGTGTAGCAAGATCGTTTGAATCCGTGGTGCCTTTTTATGAGTTTTCATCTTGCCTCCTTTTTTTTTTTTTTTTTGAGACCCAAAGCGCCTTTTGCGGGTTTTCACCTTGGCCTCTTCAAGCATAGTATTTCTTGACTGAATCTGAGTTTACGGGATTGGGCAGGCTTTTTCCATCCATTTCAGTCAGGATCAATGCACCTCCAGAGAAAGCTTCTTTTACCACATATGGTCCTTCCCAGTTCGGCATCCATTTTCCCCTAAAGTCCTTTTGTATGGGAATGATCTTTTTTAGCACAAGATCTCCTCCTTTAAACTCTCTCGGGCGAATCCTTTTATCATAAGCTCGCATCATTCGTTTTTGGTACATCTGACCATGGCGGATAGCCCTTAGCCTCTTTTCTTCGATTAAGTTCAGCTGATCGTATCGAGCCTGGATCCATTCAGCTTCATCCAGCTTTATTTCCGACAAAACCCGAAGGGAAGGTATTTCTACTTCAATAGGTAGGACCGCCCCATCCCGTAAACTAACGAGAAGGTGTTGCCCAGTGAGAGGTTCCGACCGACGCTTCGATAAGCGTAGAGTGCGAATGGTAATTTCTCATGCCAATCTTTATAAGTCTCGGTCATCTTCTATTATCTTCTTAATATTTTTATTAGCTGCTTCTACTGCACCGTTCATTTTTGGACGGTATGGGGACGAGTTGTGGTGTTTGATACCGAATTGGTGCAAACATCTCGCTATGGTGTTTGTTGTTCAGTTCAAAGCGTTGTCGAGATATAATTCTCTCGGGCATTCCGTAACGACATATGATCTCCTTTTTAAGAATTTATCGATCACGATTTTGTGACATTGGCATACGAGGCGCCTTCTACCCACTTGGTGAAGTAATCAATGACTACGAAGATGAAACGATGTCCGTTAGAAGCCTTTGGTGAGATTGGCCCGATAACATCCATGCCCCACATGGAAAAGGGCCACGGGGAAGTCATCACGTGTAAAGGTGACGGAGGCACATGAATTTTATCTCCATAAATCTGACATTTGTGACACCTCTTAGCATAGTTGATGCAATCTCCTTCCATGGTGGACCAATAATATCCAAACCTCATGATTTGCCTGGCCATTGTAAAACCATTGGCATGTGTTCCACAAACGCCTTCATGAACTTCTTCTAGAATTTTCCTGGCCTCTATGGCATCAACGCATCTCAGTAACACTTGATCTTTTCTTCTTTTGTAGAGGATATCCCCATCTAATACATAGTCAGAGGCCAATCTTCTGAGCGTCCTTTTCTCGTTCTCCGTTGCATGCTCTGGGTATTCGCGGTTTTTTATATATTGCAACACATCTTGATACCAAGGGCGATCATCTCTTTCCTCATCTTCCAGATTACAACAGTAAGTCGGGACTTCGAGAATACTCATCTGGACGGGTCTCATATCTTCCGCTCGCTTTTACTTTGATCATAGAAGCCAGAGTTGCTAAGGCATCTGCCATCTGGTTTTCATCACGTGGGAGATAATTAAAAGTGATGTCATCAAACTCCTCAATCAACCCTAAAACTATTTTCCGATATTCGACTAGTTTAGGATCTCGGGTCTCCCATTCATTTTTGAGCTGATAAATCACTAGTGCAGAATCTCCATATACTTCTAACACCCTGATCTTCCGCTCTATGGCTGCTCGAATTCCCATGATGCAAGCTTCATATTCCGCCATGTTATTTGTACAATCAAAATCCAATCGGCATGTAAGTGGATGATGATCACCATTAGGAGACACCAAGATTGCCCCAATTTCATTTCCGACAGCGTTAGACGCTCCATCAAAGTTCAACTTCCACGGGATTTCTTCAGCATTCGCTACATACATCAACTCTTCATTGGGGAATTCAAAGCTCAAAGGCTCGTAATCTTCTCGAGGCTCGCTGGCCGTAAATTCCGCTATTGCACTCCCTTTATAGCCTTCGATTCACGTAGACTATGTCAAATTCGATAGCAAAATCGCCACCTTGCCATCCTCCCGCTCGGAGAGCGATCGACTCCATCATATATTTCAACGGGTCAAGCTTCAAATTAACCAGTGTCGTATGGTATAACATATATCGCTTTAGCCTTCTCCGTTGCCCAAATCAAAGCGCAACATAGTTTTTTTCGATAGACGAATATCTCATTTCACATTCGGTGAACTTTTTTTGAGATAGTATATCGCCTTTCTTTCCTTCCCGACTCATCATGTTGACCAAGCACACATCCCATGGAGTTATCGAACACCGATAGATACAGTATTAATGGTCTATCTGGATTCGGTGGAGATAGTACTGGGGCGGTCGACAGATATTGTTTGACCTTGTCAAAAGCTCTCTGGCATTCTTCGTCCCATACCCCTTGGTTGTGTTTCTTGAGAAGATGGAATATAGGATCGCATTTCTCGGTTAACTGTGAAATAAACCGAGCAATGTAATTTAGTCTTCCAAGAAAGCCCCGAACTTCTTTTTGAGTACGTGGTGAGGGCAAATCTTGTATGGCTTTGACCTTGTCCGAGTCAACTTCAATCCCTTTCTCGCTGACCACGAAGCCCAGTAGTTTTCCCGACCTAGCTCCAAAAGTACACTTGGTTGGGTTGAGCTTTAATTGGAACTTCCTTAATCTTAGGAACAATTTCTTCAAAACTTCAACGTGTTCCTTTTCCGTTCGAGACTTGGCAATCATATCGTCGACGTACACTTCAATCTCTTTGTGCATCATGTCATGGAACAAGGCTACCATGGCCCTTTGGTATGTTGCCCCCGCATTCTTCAGTCCGAATGGCATTACTTTATAACAGAAGGTGCCCCATAACGTTATGAAGGTGGTCTTCGCCATGTCCTCGTGGTGCATCTTGATCCGATTATATCCGAGAATCCATCCATAAAAGAAAACCACGAGTACCCCGTAGTATTATCCACCAACGTGTCAATATGAGGCAAGGGGAAAATGGTCTTTTAATGGCTTTATTTAGGTCTCTATAATCTACACACATCCGAACCTTTCCATCCTTTTTGGGGACAGAACGATATTGGCCACCCATTCTCGAGTATTTGACCACTTGGAGAAAACCAAAGATCAAACTGCTTTCTTCACTTCCTCTTTTATCTTCAATACTACGCCGCCCTCCTCCTCCGTAGTTTTTGCTTTGACCGCTTACATTCTTCCTTTATGGGGAGGCGATGTACTACAATATCGATTATTCGGCCCGGCATGTCTTGATATGACCATGCAAAGACATCTTTGAATTCCCGCAGTAATTCCACCAGATTTTGTTTTGTTTTCTCGGTTATGCGTGCTCCGATTCTCACCGTTTTTCCTTCTTCTAGGGATACGTTCTCCACCTCCTCGTCATGAGGCAGGATTTGTTTCTCTTCCTGCTGTACCATTCGCAATAGATCCGGGGATAAGTCACCCTCTCTGTCACCTTCAAAATCCTGAGATCTTTCTAAACACATGTCTTGCTCAAAATGGGCCTCTAAGTCTGTAGTGTCGTTGCTTATATCGTTGATATCTAGGGACCTGTGATGGGTGCCAAAATGTATGAAGAATGAATTTGCGGACAATTATTCATGTCATGAATGAGCAAAAAGAAAAACAAAAAGAAATTTGCTTAGAGGAAAACACGGAATATTTGTGATAATAAACCAAAATGCATTTCATTCAAATAAAGATTTCTGAACATTAGCCCGTTTCACAAAAGAGATTTTATTGTTCTTAGGCTTAAAACAACAAACGCGTTCTCGAATATTACTCTGTGGAATTTCTAAAAACTACAGGCAATTCCTCCGCAGTCCAATTGTTCAAAATGCTCCCAAGTTCATAAGGACGAATGCCTGTCAGGTTCCTTTGTCCAGTCTCTCCTTCGTCTATAGCGTTGATGTATAGACCGTTATTCGACAACCCTCTTCCGGGGTGAATTATTCCTCCAGATACGAAGGTTTGGGATATATGAGGGAACGTCATTGGTTCCCACATGACTTCTTCCCCATTCAGCCGTGCTCTTCTTCTCTCCCGTTTCCTCTCCATTTCTCTTCTCATCTCGCTGGCATTTGGCTTAAAACCCAGGCCAAAACAGTCTCTCTTTTCTTTCAATGATGGCGCTTGAGCTTCACCCTGGAGACATCTTCCTAGCCCTTTCTCGGCAAGGCCCCATCGATCATCACTTACAGACTCATCTTCGTGGTATTGGATATCTTGGGTACCGGAATTTTAGCCCCCTCACGAACGAATGTCGCATTGACAAACTCTAAAGACCAAAAAGAGCATTCAACGGCCTCCTCGTTTGCCTCCACATATGGCGCGTCATTGGTAACTGTCACTATGATGTCTTCTTCCGCGTTGATAGTGACTAATCGACCATCTGCCACCAATTTTAGTTTTTGATGGAGGGATGAAGGTACTGCCCCTGCCGAATGAATCCAGGGTCTTCCCAATAAGCAAGTGTATGAGGGATTGATATCCATCACCAGAAAATCTACTTCATATGTATTCGGCCCGATTTGTAGTGGTATGTCTATCCTTCCCATCACTCTTCTTTCGGTGCCATCAAACGCTCTCACTATGTTTTGGCATGTTTTCATGTGAGAACTGTCTATTGGCAACCTTTTCATGGTCGACAATGGTAAGACATTCAAGGCCGACCCATTGTCAATTAACACGCTAGGTAGGATGGATCCCTTACAATGAGTAGTTATATGCAGGGCCTTGGTTGATCCCATGCCCCCAGATGGAATCTCATCGTCGCTGAAGGAGATGAAATTATCAGCACTTATGTTACCAACTAATCGGTCAAGTTTATTGACGAGATATATCTTTAATAACGTAAGTTTCGCTTAATACTTTCATCAACGCCTTGCGGTGTACTTCCGAGCTCAATAGTAAAGCTAGCACCAAATACAAAGGGCCACCGCTTATGCAATTGCTCCACCACGCTGTACTCACTATGCTTTAAGAACTTTAAGAATTCTTTTGCCTCTTCCTCTCTTACGGGTATATTGACGAGGGCGCTAGGTTCTTCATCTGGCTCAATTGTCATGGCCTTTAATTTTGTCGTATTTATTCTGACACTCGTTGGGTCATAACGTCTTCCGCTTCGTGTGTGGAACCCCTCATTCTGGTTTTCATATACAGTGCTGGTTGATCCTTCTGCCCCGGGTATTACCACGTTACAATTATAGTTCCACGGTACCTTTTTGTCATCCTTGTAAGGAAAGGATACTGGTTTCTTGATTATAATCTTAGGCATTGTTTGAGCTCCACTTTCTGGGTTTCTCGGGCGAGAAATAACAATCTTTGGAAATTTAGCCTTTTGACAGGTCAATTCTCCTTCTGTCGCATGTATGTCCCCTCCTTCTGAGCTTTCCTCATAAAATTCTAACTCTTTATTACTCATGAAGCCTTGCACCAATAGTCTAAATTCTGTACAGTCCTGGATCTTATGCCCTTCCGCTCCGTGGAACGCGCGATAATTTTCGAGCTTTTCGATTCTTCCTTCGAGACTTGGCTTTATCACCCTCTTTTGATCATTTCCTCCCATACGGTTATTAGTGGGGTCTTCACATCCGAGATGTCTTCCTTGGTCTTTCTTGTTCTATCCTTCCCGATCATGTTTACCGCTCCATTCCCATGATTGGGTAATGGGTTCCCCGAACCAGGCAGATCATCGAGCTCTATAATCCCCATCTTAATGAATTTTTCGACTACCTTTTTGAAGCGGTGCAATTTTCGATCGAGTGGCCCGTTATTCCCGCATGGTATTCGTATTCGAGTCGGGTCGTACCATTTAGGAAACGGGGTTGTAATGGTTCTAGATAATACGGGGCTACAATGTGTGCGCTAAATAGGCGCCGATACATCTCTCTCAGATGCTATCGGGATCGGCGTAAACCCAGGGTCTCTCGAATTTTGGTCTTGGGCCTAGCTCTTGCCCCGTCGTCCCTTGCTCGCTAACACCATGACTTTTAGGCGGATTAACGATAGAATCGCTTTATATCCTTATTGTACGTACTCATGTTGTTTACTTCATTATCCTTCTTTACGGGGACGGATCTCCCCAAGTAGCCTCACCTACTTGATCCTTCCACCTCTTATGGCGTTTTCAATCATCTCCCGCCAGACTATATCTCGTGAAGCTTTGAGTTGTGCTCCCCACCATGTGGGTGATAAACGGGGCCGTCAAAGTCTTGATAAATAGCTTGACGGTTTCTTTCTCTGAGAGGGTGGTTGGACTGGGTAGCTACTTCTCTCCACCTCTGGCGTATTGCACAAGTCCTCGTTTGGCTTCTTTTCTATGTTTTGCAATGTTATTCTATCCGCACTATTTCCGTCACGTGACCATATTGCTTCGTAAAAGCTTGTGCCAAATCTTCCCATGAATTAACTTGAGCGCTGGTTAGTTGGGTTATACCATTTGGCCACCGATCCGACTAGATCGTCTTGAAAGCGAGAATCAATCAACAGCTGATCATTCTCGGCGTATCCCGCCATCCTTCGACGAGAACATCGTTATGTGGGCTTCGGGCAATCGGTCCCATTATATTTTTCAAACTCCTGTCCTTGAATTTTGGCGGGAGTATTAGGCCCGGACTAAACTCAACTCTTTTACCTTAACACTGTGGCGATGGCTAGCATTTTTCAAAGCTTTGACCTCCTCCTCCAACCATTTACAACGATCCTCTAACTGTCTTGAGGATTCAGCTCTTGTCTCTTCTATCATGTCAAAATCAGGGACAACCAAGTTAGCAGGGTTATCCTCTAGGTTGGATCCGGAACCTGCTTGGAAATTTGTGGGGGGTCTGATATTATCTCGGCCCTGTTGGGGCCTAATCGTGACAGGTGGCCGCAGAAAGTATTCTCCTGGCTGTATAGGTGCATGTGGTGGGGTAGCACCCGAAGGAGTGCCTTCATTTTCTTCTCCGGTAATAACCATTGGGCCTTTTCCTTTCTCCACAAGCCCGTTCAGTAGTTGGGTCATTTGGGACATTTGAGCCGTCAAGTTTTTCTCGGACTCTATCATCCTATTCGTCATATCCTGCTTGATTTGGGCCAACTGTTCTTGTGTTTGTGCCATTTCCTTTTGGAGTTGCTCATATCTTTGATCCATTCTCTTAGACTTAGCTCGCGTGCCGTATGGGTGTTCAGCTTCCAGGTTTCACTTTCCTCTCCTTCTTCTTCTGAAATTTGTTTTAATTTATTAGCTTGGGGGTTCTCTTAAATGCAAATGCAAATGCAAATGCATGAAATGCAATGCGAATGCATGGAATGAATGCAAAAAGAAAAGAAGGCGCCGATTATGGATTCGATTCCATTAGAAGAACTTTTCTAGAAAATAAAGTTCTTTACATAAAACAGATTAAATATACGGTTTTGCCTTCATAGTCCAAGCAACACACTAGTCCCTTCCTTCATGATCGGATTCCATATCTCGTGCGCTTTTTTCGTAAGTGCCCCTTCTAATTCTTTGGGGCTTGGCTCGGACTGTTCCTCTTTACTTGTTCATCCTCTATGATTGTTCATAAGCTTCATGACGACTCGCGAATAATCATTGTTGGCTTGAATCCTAGAGCAAAATCTTGTACTATCAGCCTTCTCTCGTCGTTTACTTGGACTATATTTGGGCAACCATATTACAATCCACTTTAACAAGAAATTCATTTCCTTATGAGAAACTCCTCTATTTAGCAATCGAATGTTAATTAGCACCTCCTTTCCATGATGATGCAATGCAATGCAATCAAAACAAAAGAAAACATATTAGTACAGGAGTAATAAACAAAGTACCTATCCAGGTAACCACTAGGGTTTGGCGTGGCTCTACCTAGGGTGGGCTCTTAGGTCTCTCTATGTGTAGTTTGGTTCTAAAGCAAAGGTACCTGAACCGGCAGATTCCTTGGTCCTCACCCATTATAGGCTCATATGGATCGAGTTCAGTTCAGGGGAATACATTTCCCTATGGCTGCACGGAGATAAAAATCTCACGAAGACATAGGTACGGATGTATCCCGAAAGTGATCCACTATCTTGCACGGAGGTAAAAACCTCACGAAAGAGTAGCTTCTCACTCCCACTTAAGGGTGTGACCGCAATAGTCGTGCAATGCAATGCCAAGGTATTTCACAGGACTCGACACCGTAACACAAGCAAATGCATTGAAGATAAACATGATTTTTCAACACAATTTTTCAAACTTTCGACAAAAGGGCAAAAACTAGTCAATTTACGGCCTCACTCTCGAAGTCCCCAGCGGAGTCGCCAAGCTGTCGAAACCATTTTTGACAAATCGAAAACGGGAATCGAACTTGGGTTTTGAAAAAATAAAAAAAAAATGAGAGTCGCCACCGATCTTTATTTGGTGTGATCGGATCACCTTTGTTTTAATAAAACGTTTTTGATTTACTAAAACAGTGTTTTTGGTCTACGAGATTTGAGAAAACAGGTTCGAGAGTCGGTTACGTGCGAGGAAGGGTAGCACCCTCGGCACGCCCAAAAATTGGTACCAAATTGATTAATTAATGTCCTTATGTCGAAAGTCGGAAATTATATAAAAAGATTTTTTAAAAAAATGATCTCTTTAAAAGTATTTGAATTTTCTCGAACTGAATGACAAGGTTTTCTCGTTCCGAGAGAATAAAATATCACATCCAGTACATAGGACACAACGGTTTTAATCCTCGAATCCAAGGTCACCTCTCAATCCCCGAGACTTATGCATAAAACTATCAAAGGATATTCAAACTTTGGCAAAGTGATAGAACCGAAACCCAACACATAGGGTACGATCTCTCCAGTTCCCAAACATAGAATATTGCCTTATTTTTAAAATTTGGTCCTTGGATAAAATTGATAAAAATCTTGGGTTATGTTTAAAAAAGTATTATTCAAGACGTGGATAGAGTCATGTGACGAACAATGATGATGTGAAGAATAAAAGTATATGTAAAATAATACAAGCGTAAACATATGAATGAAGGTTAAATAAATAATAATATATACGTGTATGTACAACATAATAAAGTAAAAAAAATTTTGACAATAACAATGATAAAATAACAATGATACAAAACATATATATAATATACTAATACGAACGCAGTAAGAAGTATTAATAATAATAATAATAATAATGATAATAATAATAATAATAATAATAATAATATATACAATATACTAAATAAATATAGTAATATTAATAATAATAATAATAATAGTAACGTGATAATAATAATAACGACGATATTAAATATGTACAAGATAATAATATAAGATATAATAATAATAGTAGAATACTAGAAGAATAACATAGTAATAATAATAATAATAATACAAAATAATAATAATAATAATATACATAATATATACGGTAGTGATAATGATAATACAGATGATAATAAATATAATAATATGGTAAGTATGTATATACAAATAATAGTATAATAATAATAATAATAATAGAAGTAGTAACATACAAAGATAAAGTAAACAAATAATAAAAATAATAATAAAGGTAGTAATAATAATAATAATAAGGAAATTAGTCAAATTAATAATAAAATAATGGAAATAACAAAAGAAGGATAAATTAAAAATTAAAAAGGAAAAAAAAACATATTCGGGCAAACTTGAAATAAAAAAAAAAGGCAAGGACCAATTTAAAATGCACACAAATGATCACAAACTAAAACAGAAAATTATTTCCAAAACCCAAAACGTAATGTCAAGTAGGACCTAAATTAAAAAGGGACACAAACTTTAGGGCAAAAATGAAAAAAATAGTATAGGATTAAAATAAGGTTGGCGCAAATAGGAGGGACTAGCCGCATAAATTACCCGCTTAAGGTGGAAAGGCACCCATTCAACTTTCCAATCGTGAATGTGCTGGCCTCCACCCCTTTTTTTACTACCCCACTTTAAAAGATTAACAAACCCCTTACTACACTTATCATTATTTTTTTTGTTTACAAGTTCTTTTATATTTTTTAGCAAAAAACAGAACCACCCCAACTTTTTCCCCTTTTTTACAGACTCACCTTCTTCAAAAATAAAAAAACTTTAACCCTTTCTCCTCCCTCAGCCCGACGACAGAGCTTCCGCTCGCCCACTCACCACTGACGGTGGCCGACTTTAACGGGTCAAAGGGTTTCGCAACCCCTTTCGAATGGGTCCGAAGGCAGGACCCTTAAAGACCGCGAATCTGAAGCGAAAACGCCCTCTCGTACCCGATTCCGACCGTGAAGGTAAGCCTCCGACGGTGGACTACGAGCGACGATGCGGTCGCGAAGTAATCCCGGTGAGCCCTTTTTTCGATTTTTTTGTTTTTTGAAAGATTCGAAAATAGCCAAAAATAAAATAAAATCGGAAATGAATAGTAATAGAGAATAAAAGGGAAGACGGAAAACCTCAATCTTTCAGCTTAATCTTTTACCTTTTTATTGCTAAAAATCCTTTCTAAATTTTCCGAGCCCCTGTTACATTTTTCTTCATGGCTTTATAGCCGAATATTGATGAAAATAAAAATAAATAAACCCATTCTTTGGCTTGCGGTGTGCTTGTAGTTTTGTCCTTTTCTTTGCTTTTGCAGTGTGTGGGCCGATGCAGGCAGTGCATGCGTGGAGTCTTCATGCACTGGTGTGGAGGCCAGCCGGAGAGAGGCTTGCGCGCTAGGGTTTCAAAACCCTAGCTATCTGGAACTTTTTAAGGTTTTGGGCCTTTTGGGCCACCTGTAAATTGGGCCTATTGGACTGTTATTTTATTTTTTGGTTTTGGGTTTTAGGCCCGGACGAAATTTGGGCATTACAAAAGTTTCATAAGATCAAAGAGAAAAAAGAAGCTTCAAGGCCACGTTGGAAAGAAAATTAAATTTTTTGCATTATAAAACATGGACATTACACACCATATTGTTGGTAAGGTCCCACTATGTGGGTGTCCTCAATTCCTGCCATATTTCACTCCATTTATTTTTTTGTCTTGTATAGGTGTGGGCAAGCCAATTTTTCTTTTGTCCCCCTTTTTTTTATGCAACTTGTTGGCAGCCAATTTCTTTTTGGCTTTTTTTATCATTCTATTTTGTCTTGTATGTGGGATATAGGAAGCAATTTGTAATGTGAGTCAGAGAGCCAAAAATATCAGTTTTTTTTTAAAGAGAGAAAAAACGAGAGAAACAGAGAGTTTTGAAGCTAGAAAAAATCAGTTTTTCAAGTTTGGTGTAGCTGTGATCAACTCTTCGATCGGAGGTCCATCCATGGTTCAATTGAGCTGATTTTTTTACAGCAGCTAGGCGACAAGGTGTTCTTGACTTTGTACAGTCGGATTTTTCATCCGAGTCCTGTAGCGTCAGAAATACCCGTTTTACAGCAGCTTCAATTTTGGTGATGTTCTCCAATTTTTCTCTCTTTTGCTAAAGATTACATATTGCTAGCCTTGTTGGAGTTGAATGCTTGTTGTAGGCTTGATATTGTGATTTTGTAGCTGAACATTTGATTATAGTGGAGTTTTTGATCGGGCTCTAAAGTCCCGTGGTTTTTACCCTTGATTTAGAGGGGTTTTCCACGTAAAAATATCGGTGTCTCTATTTATTATTATTTTTGTTGTGGTTGTATTGGTTGATCTGTAGTTGATTAAGGTTGCTAGAGAATAAATATTTTTGTGTTATTGTGTTGCCATAATATTTGACAAGAGTTATAGGGAGAGAAAGAACACCGGTTGTGTTTCGCTTCTGTTCGGCTGTTCGGCTTCTTCCCAACAAACTGGTATCAGAGCTCGGTTATTTTGTCAAATAATTATGGAAATCAATACGAGCAAGATGATTATGTTGAATGGCACAAATTATCAACTTTGGCGGAATAAAATGAAGGACTTGTTGTTTGTGAAGGCTCTGCATCTTTCGGTCTTTGCTACTCAAAAACCCGATTCAAAAAGTGATGAAGAATGGGAATTTGAGCATCAACAAGTGTGTGGCTTTATTCGACAATTTGTTGAAGAAAATGTTTACAACCACATTGATCAAGAGACACATGCTCGAACATTGTGGGAGAAGCTTGAAAGCTTGTATGCTTCGAGATCGGGCAATAACAAGTTGTTTCTGCTGAAGAAAATGATGGCGTTGAAATACAAAGAAGGAACGTCTATAGCTAACCATGTGAGTGAATTTTAGAGCGTGATGAATCAGTTGCTTGGTATAGGTGTCAAATTTGATGACGAGATTTTAGGGCTTTGGTTGCTTGCTACTCTACCAGACTCTTGGGAGACTTTCCTGGTTTCGCTCATTAATTCTGCCCCAAAGGGTATTATTACCTTGGATTTGGCTAAGAGTGGTGTGTTGAATGAAGAGGTCGAAAGACGATCTCGTGGTTCTACATCACGGACCCGAGGTGTTGGTTACCGAGAAACAGGGGAGGAAACAGAGACAAAGATGGAAAGGGTAGAGATAAAAACCGAAGCAAATCAAGATCGAGATACAAGAATCTTGAGTGTCATATTGTGGTAAGAAAGGCCATATCAAGAAATACTGCTTCAAGTGGAAGAAAAAGAACAAAGGTAGTGGTGATAAACACGATCGGAATGATGATGAAAAATCTGAACGTGTTGCTACTGTTGCTCGTGAAGATCTGTTGGTCATTTGTGATGAGAATTTGGTCAATCTAGCATGTGACGAGACCAGTTGGGTGATTGATACTGGTGCATCAATTCATGTCACATCGAGGAAGGATTTCTTCACATCTTATACTCCTGGTGATTTGGGGTATTGAAGATGGGTAATGACGGTTTGGTTCCGGTTATCGGTATGGGAGACGTTAACTTGGTGAGTAACAATGGGACAAAGTTAACTCTCAAGGATGTTAGACATGCACCGGATATTCGTCTGAATTTGATTTCTGCAGGAAAGCTTGATGATGAGGGATTTTGTAACACCTTCAGTGATGGACAGTGGAAGCTGACTAAAGGCTCTTTGGTTGTGGCTCGAGGAAAGAAGTGCTCAAATTTATATTTGATGCAAGCTTCAGCTTCTCGAGAGACGGTGAATGTCACAGTGAATGACAGCTCAACTGAGTTGTGGCATAAACGACTTAGTCACATGAGTGAGAAGGGGCTTAACTGTTTAGCGAAGAAGAATCAACTTTCGGGGTTGAAGAATGCTACACTGAAGAATTGTGCTCATTGTCTAGCAGGAAAGCAGAGAAGAGTTTCTTTTAGAAGCCGTCCTCCTCATAGAAGATCAGAGTTGCTAGAGTTGGTCCATTCAGATGTTTGTGGTCCGATAAAAGTAAGGTCACTTAGTGGTGCACTTTATTTTGTGACTTTCATTGATGACTGTTCGAGAAAGATATGGGTTTACACTTTGAAGTCTAAAAATCAAGTCTTTGAGGTGTTTAAACAGTTTCAAGCATCAGTTGAAAGGGAAACAGGGAAGAAGTTGAAGTGCATTCGTACTGAAAATGGTGACGAGTACACAGGGTCGTTTCATGAGTATTGTCTGCGACAGGGAATCAGACATCAGAGAACACCACCAAAGACTCCACAGTTAAATGGGTTAGCTGAAAGAATGAACCTAACATTGATTGAGAAGGTCAGATGTTTATTGTCAGAAGCAAAGCTGCCAAGATCATTTTGGGCTGAAGCTTTGAATACAGTGACATATGTGATAAATTTGTCACCTAGTGTTCCTTTGAGAGGTGATGTGCCAGATAGAGTTTGGTTTGGCAAAGACGTGTCATATGATCACCTACGTGTGTTCGGTTGTAAAGCATTTGTTCATGTTTCAAAGGATGAAAGATCCAAGTTGGATGCCAAGACTCGACAATGCATCTTCATTGGTTATGGTCTAGATGGTGAGTTTGGTTATAGACTCTATGATCCAGTTCAGAAGAAACTCGTGAGAAGCAGAGATGTTGTCTTCGTTGAGGATCAGACCATTGATGACATTGATAAGACGGAGAAAGTAAATTCACAAGACAGTGGTGATTTCATCGATGTGAATCCGGTTCCCCTAAACTCTTCACCAGGTCCTATCCAGGATAATATGCATGGTGATGTTACTGATGACCATCAGGATATAGGTGACTTTGATGCTCCCATGGATGATGTTGTGAATGATCAACAACAAGCACTTATAGCTCCACCAACAGTTCCACTTCGAAGGTCTTCCAGAGATCGACAATCTTCTGTCAGGTATTCTTCTGATGAATATGTTCTTTTGACTGACGGGGGAGAACCTGAATGTTATGAAGAGGCTATGGAGAGTGAATGCAAAGATCAGTGGGTTGAAGCGATGAAAGATGAACTTCAATCCTTGCATGAGAACCATACCTTTGAGTTGGTGAAATTGCCCAAGGGCAAAAGAGCCTTGAAGAATCGGTGGGTTTACAGGTTGAAGCAAGAAGAGAAGTCTTCATCTCCACGATACAAGGCTAGATTGGTCGTCAAGGGTTATACTCAGAAAAAGGGGGTTGATTTTGAAGAAATATTTTCTCCGGTTGTGAAGATGTCCTCTATTAGAACTATACTGAGTTTGGCAGCCTGTTATGACTTAGAGGTTGAACAAATGGACGTGAAAAATGCTTTTCTTCATGGTGACTTGGAAGAAGAGCTTTACATGGAGCAGCCAGAGGGGTTTGTTACACAAGGGAAAGAAAACTACGTGTGCAGATTGAAGAAGAGCTTGTATGGTTTGAAGCAAGCTCCAAGGCAATGGTATAAGAAGTTTGAGTCTGTTATGGGGGAGCAAGGCTACAAGAAGACTACTTCTGATCATTGTGTGTTTGTTAAGAGATTCTCTGGTGATGATTTTATAATTCTTTTGCTCTATGTTGATGATATGCTTATTGTTGGTCAAAATGCTTCTAGAATTGAGAAGTTGAAGCAAGAGTTGAGTAAATCCTTTGCAATGAAGGATTTGGGGCCAGCAAAGCAAATTCTTGGCATAAAATTGACACGTGATAGAAAGGCCAAGAAATTATGGTTATCACAAGAGAGGTACATCGAGAAAGTACTTCAAAGGTTCAGCATGGACAAAGCTAAAGCGGTGAGCACTCTCTTTGCTACGCATTTCAGATTAAGTGTTAAGCACAGTCCTTCCATAGAAAAGGAGAAGGAAGAGATGCAGAAAATCCCTTACTCTTCAGCCGTGGGGAGTCTGATGTATGCAATGGTTTGGACGAGGCCAGACTTAGCTTATGCCATTAGTACAGTCAGTAGTTTTCTTTCTAATCCGGGCAGAGAGCATTGGAATGCGATGAAGTGGATTATGAGATATCTTCGTGGCACTTCCAACATGAAACTTTGTTTCGCAATGAAAAACCTGTTCTTGTTGGTTATCTGATTCGGACATGGCGGAGATATTGACTCGAGAAGATCTACTTGAGTTACTTGATCACTTATGCGGGAGGCGTGGCATGGCAATCGAGATTGCAAAAGTGTGTTGCATTGTCCACCATCGAATCGAGTTCATTGCGACAACCAAGCACGCAAGGAGATGCTTTGGATGAAGAAGTTTATGCATGAGCTTGGTTTTACTCAAGAGAAGTATGTCCTGTATTGTGATAGCCAGGGTGCTATTCATCTTGGTAAGAACTCAACTTTTCATGCTAGATCTAAGCATATTGATGTGAGGTACCATTAGATACGAGATGTTCTTGAAGCTAAGCTGTTAGAGCTTGAGAAGATACATACTAATGATAATGGTGCTGATATGTTGACAAAGGCTTTACCAAGAGGAAAGTTTGAAGCATGTTGTTTGATCTCCGGTATGGAGGCATTCCCCACATAGTTGGAGGGGGAGATTTGTTGGTAAGGTCCCACTATGTGGGTGTCCTCAATTCCTGCCATATTTCACTCCATTTATTTTTTGTCTTGTATAGGTGTGGGCAGCCAATTTTTCTTTTGTCCCTTTTTTTTATGCAACTTGTTGGCAGCCAATTTCTTTTTGGCTTTTTTTATCATTCTATTTTGTCTTGTATGTGGGATATAGGAAGCAATTTGTAACGTGAGTCAGAGAGCCAAAAATATCAGTTTTTTTTAAAGAGAGAAAAAACGAGAGAAACAGAGAGTTTTGAAGCTAGAAAAATCAGTTTTTCAAGTTTGGTGCAGCTGTGATCAACTCTTCGATCGGAGGTCCATCCGTGGTTCGATTGAGCTGATTTTTTGACAGCAGCTAGGAGACAAGGTGTTCTTGACTTTGTACGGTCAGATTTTTCATCCGAGTCCTGTAGCGTCAGAAATACCCGTTTTACAGCAGCTTCAATTTTGGTGATGTTCTCCAATTTTTCTCTCTTTTGCTAAAGATTACATATTGTTAGCCTTGTTGGAGTTGAATGCTTGTTGTAGGCTTGATATTGTGATCTTGTAGCTGAACATTTGATTATAGTGGAGTTTTTGATCGGGCTCTAAAGTCCCGTGGTTTTTACCCTTGATTTAGAGGGGTTTTCCACGTAAAAATATCGGTGTCTCTATTTATTATTATTTTTGTTGTGGTTGTATTGGTTGATCTGAGGTTGATTAAGGTTGCTAGAGAACAAATATTTTTGTGTTATTGTGTTGCCATAATATTTGACAAGAGTTATAGGGAGAGAAAGAACACCGGTTGTGTTTCGCTTCCGTTCGGCTATTCGGTTTCTTCCCAACACATATTAAACCAAATTGTGAAACAAGAAGATTGTTTATGCCATACGTATACGTTTTCATGAATGTTTTTCACGTTTGAAGTTTCAGTAAGTGTTAATTTGAACATTAACATTCATAGTGTTTTTATTTCAAAATTGCAACAAAGGATTTTTATTATCAATTTACATTTGCACATATAGTTGCAGAAAGCTGCATTATTAGATTTCTTGAACCTACCTATAAAGAAGAAGACGAAAAAGAAAAAATAAAACAATAAAATAAAGTAACAAAAACACAATGTTTAACTTTCATCTAGTGTGATTTCTGATCCTTAACTGGATTTCATGACTTGAATCATTCTAGTGACCAGGTCCTCTAGGACTGGGTCCAGAAGCCAATCGCTCGAGCCAGCACGACATGGTGAACTTGGCCTTCTCGTACACCGACGAGTATGTCTCCAAGTGATTTGCTTTAGCAAAATTCTCTGCTATAACTCTCGTTGCCTCCACCCCAACATGGCTCAAAATGGCCATTGAGATGACAAAAATGATCAGAAGGGTGTTTAATTTTCTGCTATTCATCTTCCAAAAACACTGTATTTTCCGTCACCCAAACTATCAAACGTTTTCTCTCTTTTTTTTTTTTTTTTCCTGAAAGCTATATATGAAGGTTGTTGTGTTGGTATGAAGTATGGAAGTGAAATGGGGGTGTATATATATAGAGGAAAGGTGGCTAGATTTAGACTCAAGTAAAATAGTTTGAATATATTAGTTAAGGTTTTGCCAAATTGGCTTACAAAGAAGATTACGTGTTGTTGACCAAGGAGTTTTGAAATAGTCATGCATGCAGCAGACATAAAATGGAAATAATAATAATAAAAAGGAGGACTGTGTGAAAATGGGGTTTGGGATTGGGGTTTTGAACGTGTCAGAAGCACTAAGTTGTTTGAACATTTGAATTAATATAACATATGCATTGTAGTTTCCTTCTGGTTAAATTCTATTTTTTCTTTTGCGCTTTCGTGGATTTAGTTTTTACATATTCTTATTTGATTACTTGACTCAAATAATATTACTTAAATATTTTTGATTAAATTCAGTTATTAGTTTATATTATGTTTATAATTATAAATTTAGTTTATATTTTTTAATTTAATCATTTTAAGCCTTTATGTTTTTCAAATTTTAAAATTTCAGTTGGCATAAATTACAATTGTTAATCCATTAACTAAAATTTTAGTGAATAATATGTAAAAATAACAAGACATTACACGTATGATAATATGTTTGCAGCATCAGATTTTGCGAATAGCATAACTTAACATAGAGAGTTTAACAACTATCAATTGGTAAGGATTGGAATTTTAAAATTTGAAAAGTATAAGGACTAAAAAGTACCAAATTAAAGTATAAGGATTAAATACACAACTTTTGTAAAATATAGGGACTAATAGCAGAATTTAACCTTTCCTTTTCCATAAGGTAGAAAGCTGGTTTTTGTCATTTCTCCATAAAGTAGAAAGTTGGGCTTTGTCATTTTAGATTACTTTTATTTGCAAATTGTTCGTCATTATTACAATATTTTTTCTTTATTGCAAATTAATCAAGTGCAAAGTTTTGAAAATTTCAAGTACTTTGCTTAACTTGAATGGAATGACTTTGCAAATAAGACCGAAACTCTTGCTATTAACAGCGAATGTACTGTGATGGCACTTCATTTTTCGTTCAATGACCGCAATTTATAGTCTCCCTCTACTTGAAGTTTTGACACGTCTCTTCCTTTTTCAACTTGGTAAGCAATTTCTACAGTGTCTTTAAGGCTCCCATAGAAGTAGAACAGTTCCATGTCGACCAAAGAAGGGAATTTCAATACAATATTCACATAATCGGGTATACTAAAATCCTTCGGAAGAGACGGAGAAAAGTACCTAACAAGGACCAGGGAATCGTGACTCAGTCCTTGCATGCCGCCTGTAAATGACTTTATACGTATATATAAAGTATTCTGTTTATCGCCAATAAGGTATGCAAAACAGATTAAAATGCTAAATTGCCATGGACTATTTGTAGTATTGTACATTAGCAAGCTATTGAATACTTGGTCCAAAAACATGGGTCCTTGCCGCTGGTGCACATTATGTTATAAGGGCAACATGATAATGATAAATACATAAAAGGTATGTACATAACCATCCAAAACTGGTTATAGTTCATTGAGTTTGGACTACAGCTATACAAATGATCTGTTTGGATTCTAGCTCAATATGATAAAACTGTTTTGGTTTGTTCATGAAATAAAAATACCATCATTTGGGTATCCAGATCAGGAACTTAGAAGTCCTTTGCCTTTCGCCTCAGTTCATTGAGCTCCATCTCAATCTCAGAATCTCGATAAGGAAATGCTGTATTTGTGCTAGCAGAAACAGCTCTTCCAGGTGGAAGCTCACCTTTCTGTTAGTCAAAATAAGAGGCCAAAAAGAGAATTAAAAACTTCCATAAGGTTGAAATTCAAGACACTGCCTTTGGCTTACAGCTTCAGAAATAAGTAATAACCATGAGGTTTTGACCGTGGAGAATTTTTTTTCCTCCTCAAAATACTACTCTAGTTGCCAAAACAGACTAGGGAAAGGGGAAAAAATATGCACAAAAAGATTTTGCATGTTCAGCCAATTCTGATTCATTTTATTTTATTTATTTTTTCCTTTTGTTTTCTGGTCAGTCAGGTCTGAATTCAGTTCATCACCCAACATCCAGATGGAGCTCAATATATTGTTAACGTAATTTAATTTTAAAAGCCTAGTATAGGCAGGGGAAGTTATGTATGTGAGAGAACCTAATATAATCAAACAGAACCTGCCATTCATGAAACAAGTATGAGACATACCTGCGAGGCACCAGAGAGTTCCCTTTTCATTTTTGCAAGATCATCATCAACTGATGTGCTCTCAAGTAATGCAAACTGAAAATTGAAATGAGATCGAAAAATACATTATATTATCTTAGCGGAAGGGTTCTACAAATGCTGCAGCACGTTGTAGTTTTGCATTCTTATTATGAATTTTCAGGTGGTAAGACAATCCAGATTTGCTGACTAAGAACTGACTACAATTCTGATTTTTATCTTGAAATTAAAATAAAAATATTACTTATCCCGACTACATGACCTTCATGCCACAACTACAGAAAACAATGACTACCACATCAAATTGACTTTCCATCTATTTTCAGTTCAGGGAACTTACAGGACCTTTTCCTTATTTCCTGTCCTAGGAAATTCAACAGAAACAAAAAGAACATAGCTCCCGATTTCAAAAAGATTCAAGCATAAACCTAAAAACTGTTGGTTGAAGTGGTATCAACCTCATCCTGTAAGGATGAGAGCAAAAGTTCTGTCCCCGGGAAACACACCTGTTGCGAAGACTTTACCCTAAACTCTCCTGGCCTAACACAGATTAGCCTTGAATCTAATGTGGCTTGGGGATACCCTAGGTTTACACCAAAAAAAAATTCAAGCATAAACCTACAGCTAGATTGACGTTTCCTAGTCACACCATCAACAAGACATTATGTTGTTAAATACCAGGCCTATGATGGCCACCGCCATTAATGATGTATATTTCATATATCAACAAGAGAAATTTGGCCATATAAAGTTCATATCAGATTCAAAGAATGCAAATAAAGATAGAGCAGTTACAACCTTTCCTTCAAGATCATCAGTGGTTAACTGCCCAAGAGCTTCTGCTTCAGACTCCATTGCCAAAACTGTCAAAAAACAGAAAAAGAAAATATAAGCAAGGGATGGTCAATCTAGAGTGATCAAGAACTGCATTTAGGAGGGATTTCAAATCATCAGGTGCATGAGGATGCTTTTAGACTGTATTTTGACTCTTCTGTTCTTTTTTTAAGTACCCCTGACTCGTACACATTTGAAAATGAATAAGGGGATATGACCCTCTAAGGACCTTCTATACGGATGAAAAAGATGAATATACTCATATCGGACACATACCCGTATCTGATACTTACACCTAAGTCTGAGTAACAAGGACTTTATATAAATAATATATGATTATTAATAGCACCACTTTTATGAAACTTTTAGTTCAGAAAATTATAGTTGATTAAACAGCATCATTTGTAAGCCAATAAGGACACCCGAACTTCAGAACTTCTCACATCCCTTAGCAAATTGATTTTTTCAACTTGGGGAGCTTCTTCACACCTCAGCTTCCTAGACAGGAACTGGAAATACTGTGTCAATGCACTAGAAGAAATCACCCAATAACTTGATTGGATAAGACTTTTATGTTTAAGATATGTTCAAGAAAGTTAATTAGGCACACTTCACACTTTCTGTCAAGTCAAATTCTAATCTTGCTAAAGCTGAAGCAGAAATTAATTTGCAATTCTCACTTAGGAAAAATAGCTTCGAACCTAAGAGAAACTCACCTTTCTCTTCCATCTTCTCAAAAGCTGCTAAAGCACTGCCAGTGTTGACATTTCCCACCATCTCATTGACTTTAGTTGCAGTTCTGAAGAAACACCAAAGTGATCATGACCAGAAAGTCCAATGTATAAAACACAGAGAAAAAGGGAGGTCACAATGGGAATAGTGGAGATTACTTTGCAGATTGAGCACGAGCTTTCAAAGTGTCTTTCTTTGACTTTGCCTCTTGTATCTTGCTCTCCAAAAGCTACACAAAATGAAATTCGGGGAATGAAATAGCAAACAAATCCATCAATGTATAAATAACAAGGTAAAAAAATTACATACATAGTTCTCTCATTACATCTATTATTTATTTATTAAGTGTTTCATCAATTTTATTTCCATCAAATTCATCGGTCATAATTCTAAGGTAAAAATTATGTCTCAGTTTAACAAAATGACCTACAAATTATATTAAAAGGCATATACATCAAGATAGATTGGATAATTTTCAAGCTACTTGACATCCTGCAAATTCCCAACACATTGCTAACATGAAGCTTCCCTGACAACTCAGCAACTTAACACGACAGCTAAACCTGCTCCATCATGTTTTCAGCACAATTTACTATCTCTAACTAATGGATCATATACAGCAAGATGATAGCTCAGTTCCATATCCTAACTTATTCCAGGTTCCTAATTAACCTATAATTCTAATACCAAGATCAACACAACTCTCTTTCATGTTTCATATATTGAAAACAGATCTTTAACCTTTAGATTTTCAAGTCTCATATTCCAAGACATAATAATCATTTATTTCAATTCATGCCAAATGTTAAGTAAAGTGAATTCAAAACCTAAGCAGTATATGACATAATCAAATTCCAAACCATCTAAATAAATAATATTTCAATCGAATTTAGAGTAAAAAGTTAAATAGAAAGATACCCGTGTGTTAGAGACAAGATTATCAACAACAGTTTGCTGTTGATCAAGTTGAGCTTTCAATGAATTAGCATTACCCTGCAACAAAAAGGAAAATGATGATTAATCAATCATTTAGTCAGAAAGATACTATCCACTTTAGGAATTTAGAATTTAACAGGTCCTAGAACAAAAAAAGGAAAAAAAAAATCCATTTTTATCAAATTCTATGCATCAGTTAGACAGTCTCAAGCTCTTAGCCAATAAACCAAATACTCTGCCCCCTTGTCTTTTTGTAAGTTTGTGTTAGAACAAGACTATGTTGGGAGACATGGAGGAAACAGAAAGGAGACATAAAACTACAAAAGTCAACACCAAAACCTCAAATCTCAAGCTTTTAATTCCAAATCCAAGGCTAACAGAAATCAAAATAACATAAACCACTTATACCTACAACTTATAATCTTAAGATTCAAAATGCCAACCCTAATCCTAAAATATCCTACAAACCAGAAATTAGAATTTGATCCATAAAAATATTAAAAAGCAATTGAGAATGTCCTAAATGGCTTTATTTCTTATATCAGCCATTTTTTTTTCCACTCATCAGCTCATCTTTTCTTTTTCCTTCTCCATATAAATTCAGCATCCTTTTGTATATCCTCTACTTTAAAATGAACAAAAGAAAGCCCAAGCCCAACAAAACTGATCCGTTTTTCCTTGTTGCAACTCCAAACCATAACTTATCCATAGATTGAAATGGTAACCTCTAAAAATACAATCACCACGATAAGCGGCTAAACTATGCTAATCTTGTTAGTTTAAATTTCCAGCTTCTCAAATCCTTTAGAAAGACAAGAAAGAAAAAGAAGAAAGAATGTTCAGCAAACGCCTTGACTAGGGAAAATTTACTTCTATATCAAATTTTAGGTGTCCTATCATCTTATTGAAATCAAATACTTGGAAGAAAACTTCATTAATGTTCTTTTGACAAATTTCGAGGAGTAAGAAATTGTAGATATGGAATGACTCTATATGAATGCCCAGAGAAACGCTATCTGATAGCAGGATGACATCTTACAGCAAAAGATTTACGCCTCTTAAGGGCTTCACGTGCAAGATCCTCTTCTCCTTTCTGCAGAGCCAGCTGTGCTTTACGGTACCTATATGAAACCAAAACGTAATGGGGACATTTAAACACCCATGCATTTTGCAACTAGAGGGAAAATAAAAAGAACTCCTTAATCAATTACCAATCTTCAGAAGCCTGTTGTGCAGCTTTGTACTTATTTTCCAACCGTTTTTGAGACGCTAATACCTTCAAAAAGGATAAAAGATAACATGTATGGTAAAGTGGGAAGAAAATTACACTGGAAAGGAAGAACGAAAAGTCACATAGATTCTACGACCATAAAGGCATCTATAGTTGAGTAAATGAGCAATGCGATCATGGATAAAAGAGAACAAAAGAATATTAAAAATGATCAAAATAAAGGTGAGAGATCACGAGAACAGAAATAAAGGATCCAAAAGACAACTTAAGAAAGAAACAAAAGAAATAAAAAAAAAAAAAAAAATGAGGCTTACTTGCGCTGTGGCCTGTCTCATCTTTACCAAGTCATCATTCATTTCAAGCACAGCTTGATCTAAAATTTTCTCTGGGTCTTCGAAGGAACTTAAGAGTGCATTTGCATACGACTGCCATCATTGTTGAATTGAGTCATGTTATTGATGTAACAGACCAAAAGTTGGAATCAGAAGCCATGGTATTGTTACATTAATGTATATAAACAGGTCCTAAACTCTGACCTTGACAACTCTAGCAAACCGATCAAAAAGGTTCATGCGCGTACCAAGGGCACCTCCTCTTTGTCTGTAACAATGAGATCTTCCAGGAACACTCCTTAAGCTTGTAAGTTTTAGGGAAGTTACTGTTTAAAGGGGAAAATAGGAAAATAAAATGACAAACCACTTTAGAAGTTAATATTTAGCTCCTTCAAATGATGTTAGAGGGTCTCTAAAGTTGGTATTGTCATGTCGTATGTACGTCCTTCTTTACAGGAGTTTCATACTTTCATATTACTCCCTAATCATAAGTTAGAATGCAGATAAAATAGTCAAATAGAAAAATGGGAGGAAGAAAATGGGTTGAAAAGATGGTCGCTTACATGAAGCAGTTCAAAATTTCATCACCAAAAAAAAAAAGCCCTTCACTAAAAAAGCATACATAATTGCTAGAGAACCGAACCAATTCATCAACAAATTTTTTATGTTATAGAACTCGTTAACTTTTTTGACATGTAAATCATACAAATGCCGTTATCCAGAAAACCATTTATGCTTTAATAATTTAATGTCTTTAAGAAAACATTTGACTCAACACTTAACTAAGCTTTTGCTTTAACTATACCATTAGCAGACAACCAATAAACCAGTAGCTCATTGAACATAGAAATGCCATCATCAATTCAACCAGTTGAGCTTGAAAAGTATTTTATGTATTCCATTTGAGTTAAGTTAGCAGCCTAGTCAATCTACTTATCAAATAACATTCATAGCAACCCTGTTTTCACTAATAAAGCTATGTAACACACAATGACTCTAAAATTACAATAAGAATCAAAGCCTTTTTTTTTTTTTTCCTTTAAGAGAAAAAAAAGCATAACTTTGATATATGCCATCTAATAAACAAAACTCAGTTCCAAATTCCAACGCTGGTCTTTTTCCAAAAGCAAGTAAAAGGAAAAAAAACTGCATTAACCATCTTAAAAAAATAGAAATAACGAATACCCATTTAAATTGAAAAAAAGGAAGAGTACCTCCGCCATTGAAGAAGGAAGAAGTGAGTGGTGTCTTAACTAAACAGAGGGTGCTACTATTCCCGGAGCTTGAAGAAGAAGCAGTGGGTTTCAATGGGATGGTAAATCCTGAGATTATGTGAGACTTGACAGCCATCTTAGGATTAATGGGAACAAAAATTGAAGGGTTTTAATGCTTTTTTTTTTAAACAAGGTTTTATTGCTATGAGAAAATAAAGAAATATAAATTTTATAGATAGAAATTAAAGAGATGAAGAAATCACTCTCTCGCAAATAGGCGTATATGACCCAATTTTCACCGGGCCTTCGTTCTTGCGGGTGACCGGTCGCCTGATCGGTGGTGACACGGCAGCGAATGAGGGATTAGGGGGTTTCAAACCCAGGAATTAAACAAAGGGGAGGTCTGGTCTTCTGTTTTGAAGCAGAAGGGTAGAATTTTTATGGTTTTAGAGCATTAATAAAACGGCGCCGTGTAAAAAAGGGTGGATCCGCGCAATTTTACCCTAAATGGGTAAACTGCGCAGGTAGTCCTTTTCTTTTGCGCCTTTGTTTTGATTGCATGACATTTCAGTTTTCTTTTATTTTAATATTTCCCCTGAATCTTGTTCGCCACTTCAATTTGATCCGCATTCAGGCGCTGCATTTCAGAGGGTGGAATTAATTTCCATGTTAGTCCCCCTGCGTTTCGCGTGCATCACAATTTGGTCCTTTTTGCCTCCATTTGTTCCTAATTTGCCCCAAACTCTTGTTTTAAATTCAATTTAGTTTTCTTTACCTATTTTACTTCATTTTCAAATTAATTATTTTTAATATTTAGTATTATACTTATCATTTTCTATTATTACCATTATTTTTTAATTATTACTATAATTATATTTACTATTATTATTATATTCACTAGTATTTTTCTTTAATTTAATTATTGCCACTATTTTACGTATTATTATTAAAATTATTTTTTTCCTATTATAGTTTTTATTATATATATATATTATTATCTACCATTATTATTTCTTATATTTCTTATATTTATTATTACGTTATTTTATTACTAATATTTTTTTACTATTACTTTTATTATTATTTTCATCTACTATTAATATTATTTTTTTATTTTATTTTTTTACCACTATTATTTTAATATTATAGCTATTTGATTATTAATATTATTTTTGTTTCTACTAGTATTATTATTGCTATTTTTATTATCAATATTTTTTTTTATTTTAAACTTTTTTTTCCATTATTATTATTACTATTTATCGTTACTATTATTTATCATTTTTTTTATTATTAATACTATCATTTATTTTTTTCCCTTCTATTATATTTATTTTTTTCATTCTTTATTATAATGCTTACATTACCACTAGTCACTAAGTATAACCATTTTTTTCTCTTTTTTTAATTTTTTGACTAATTTTTAATTTTAAAGATTACATCGACTTTTATTTTACCACATTTTTTTCCAAACTCATAAAAAGGTCTTTTTAAAACAAGGCAATATTTCGTGTTTGAAAGTTCGAGGAATCGTGCCCAATCGTGCTGAGTTTTGATTTTCCGTTCGTCCAAATGCCCAAATAGAGATTTTGACCGTATTTTCTTAAAAAGGGCAATATTTCATGTTTAGAAATTCGAGGAATCGTGCCCAATCGTGCTGGGTTTCGGTTTTTAGGTATGGCCAAATGGTGGAATACCCTTTTAAAATTGCAAAATATTAATTTTGGAAATCATGAAATGATCTTGGTATCGAGAATTTGAAATATCGTGTCCTAATATGCTGGATGTGGTATTTCACCTTTTTGAAACAAGAGAATTTCGTTATCCAATTCGAATTATCCAAACAATTTCTTAAGGATTCGTATTTTAAAATCTCTACCAATTTTTTATATTAGGACATTAATCAATCAATAATGTACTAATTTTGGGCGTTGCGAGGGTGCTAATCCTTCCTCGTGCGTAACCGGCTCCCGGACCTATTTTCTTAAAATTCATAAACCAAAATGTTTTATAAGGTGACCCAATCACACTTCAAAAAAGATTGGTGGCGACTCCATTTTCATTTTTTAAAGTCGGCCCTTTTTCCAAACAAAAAATGGTTTCGACAAGGCGTTTTCAGATTCGGATTTTTCCACTTTATATATGTGATTGATTTTTATTTTCGTCCGGTGCTGCCCAAAAACGTTGAACCGAGAGTGGTTTAATCGGTTTAGCTCTAGCTCTCGGTTCGATTTTATAATCATATATTTTTATGAGATTAATAAATTAGATTTTGCATTCCAAAAACTAAGAAAAATATTAGATTTTTCAATAACGTATTGTTCAATAAATAAAAAATTCAACATTAAAAAACGCTTTAGTATATTTCTAGAAAAAATTAACTACAAAATTACTCTAAAATTATATAGTTTTTGTTTATTAGGTATTTAAGGTTTTTTATTTGTCAATTTATATAATAAAAAGTGTATGATATCCAATAGAAATGTGCCACTACCATGTTTTTATTGGTTAATATCATACTTTGAGTAAAATGAGATAAAAAATCACTTTATTAAAAAAAATTACAAATTAATCCCTATACATTAAAAAAATTTCCATTAAAAATTTCATCCATATATGTTGTTAATGAATGATTTGACATTTTTCAAATTTTTTTATATAAGTCACTTGAAATTAAAGAATGAGTAGAATTAGATAAAAATGCGATAAATGCTAATGTGACAAATGACCCAAACATTAACACACAACGTATGATAAAATTTTACTAGTTATTTTCTTGTCGTCCTTGTTGCTGCCACAATATTGAATATATTTCACTCCAAAATTACAAGTGAAAAATTTACAAATAGGGAGAGAGAACAATGCCTTAAGTAGAGAATGACAAATTTTGGGATGAAGAAAATGAGAAATGGTTAGGCCTATTTATAGTTAAGGTTCAGGGATTAACTTGCAAAATACCTATACAAATAGGGACCAAAATTGCAATTAACCCATGCCAAATTTCAAACTAAATTTCCGTGCCTTAAATGCATCTATTTTGGGTGCCTAACCCCCTGACACCCATTATCTTTTGACTTTTCAAAGATAATGGGTCACTACTAATAGATCAGAAATGATACTCGATTGCATGTAAATATTTGAAAGCTACATTTCTTTATGGACAGTTGCATGTCTTAAATGTCTTTCTATTTTAAGCTTTGACATGACATCGTCAAAACCCTTTCAGTTTTCTAGGGATTGAGCATGATTTCTCTCCTATTTCTTGTTTTATTTTCCCCTATCTCTGTATGATTTGAATTCTAATCTCTTCAATAATAATATATTTGCAGAACTTAGTGGATTCTTAAATTTGAAGTCTTTAAATAGAAGGTGGAATCAACTAAATGGATCAACAGATGTTAATGTAATGGTGGTAAAATGAAACATGAAGACCAAAAATAGATGTTGGAGCACTTAATTTAATCCTATATATATAGTGTTTGATTGGTTTTATTTGCTGAGTTTTGTGGTTGGAACAATTTAGAGAGTTTAGACCTGAGCGAAAATGAGGTGAACGGATTGATGATTAATATAAATTTCATTCTGCTCATTTAGTTTATCATTTTCTCTTTAGATGCTGTTTCCACCGACGGAAACACTTCCCTTGCATCACTCCTTGAGGCGTTTCCATTTGTTAATACCCTGTTTTTAAGAGATAATTGTTTCTTAAACAAAACAATGGTTAATACACGTAAGTTCTATACATGGTTGACTCAATTTGGTATTCATACATTTTTAAAACCCTAATACAGAGTTGCATGTGTTGAGAAATGTGGAGAACTTGATCATGGACTATACTCCTCTGCACATCAACTTCTTGGAAAGCATTGGCATCTTGACTTCCCTCAAAGCCTTGTCTTTGTTTAACTGTGGTCTGACCGGTACCTTACCTGCCCATGGAGGTAATACAAACATTCAATTTCTTTATTTTGTTGAACCAAACACAATCTTAGATAAATACAAGACCTCTACATTATCCAGTCAGCCAAATGTTAATTCAATGTAAACATATGAATGAATGCCAAGTGAATTTCTTTACAATCTAATCCGAGGATCCGTAAAAATTCATTACTGCTTATGGCTCTTTTCTGTGCTTTGATGCATTCTTCATGATTGTGCAAAAACCCTTCCTCTGCAATATCTTCTGGAATACATAGCTTTGCAGTTTGGTTCTTTGATGTTCCTTGCAAGTGAGGCTTGCCTGAGCTGGAAATGTCAGAGAGAGCTTTCCTGCCACTAGCTTGAACTTTCTCAGAGGCCTTAGGGACACTCTTTTTCTTGCTCGAATCATTCGGGAGTTTAAAGGCAACTGTTTCTTTCTCCGTGAATGAAATGATCTTGGAACTCTCCTTTCTAGATGTCTGCTTTGCGGTCGGGTTCACTGAATTCGATACATCACCAAGTGGTTTTCTTCCACCAGTACTGGCTTTTCTCGGTGCTTTAGAGATATTAGCCTTGCCTGTAGGAAGCAATTTCAATTATCAAATTCAACATGAAAAACAAAATGGACAAAACCAAAAACATGATAGAAAGTGTTGGGAATGGTACCATTAAACTGAACATTTAGATTCTGATCTTGAATCAAACTGACAATACGCGATGCCATCTGTGGAATTTGCAGATAAGATCCAAAGTCCAAACCAACACCACGTAAGGGAAGAAAAGTTACGGTCTAAGAATGTAAAACGTATGAAACTCAAACAACATCCGGTTCATAAACAAGATCCACCAAAGAGCCATACAGAGATAGGGGAAAATTGAACAAGAAATAGGGGAAACTGAAAGGGTTTTGACGATACATTCAAGATATGGAACTGTCCAATAAGAAATGTAGCTTTCAAATATTTACATGTAATCGAGTCTCAATTACAGCACTCATCCTAAAACTAACAGCGCAAGAACCCAGTGTAAACTGTGAAGCTCATGCAAGGAATGCTGAGTATTAACAAGGCTATTTCCATATTAAAGCATTATCAGATGTTGGAACAAATTTTGAAAAGTGAACCCCGAAGCATATCAAAAGTCTTACTTAGTCCAAAATGAAACATGTAACTAAAATCGAAACCTTAATTTACAAAACCCAAAAACCTTTCCGTTTACAAGATACATGTGGTATAAAGGAAGGGAAAACAATGGAATTCTTGGAATTATTCTTTCCTTCTTCCATTCATTTCTCAACAAACAAACAGATGTTCTTGTTTTTATGGTTTTCCTTTCAGAAACAATCAATAATTCAAATCCCCACCCTAAGTTTAAGAAAAAAGAAAAAGAAAATTGAATATTTCTCTTTCAACCATTAAAGCATACAAAATAACTTTAAACACAGACAAAAACCTATAAAACAAAACTTACGACGGCTTTTTGATGAGTCAAGACTTCTTGCTTTTGATCTGCAGATTCTTGTCACGGATCAGATCTGAAAACCAAGAAAAGAGGAGAAAAATTCGAGAGAGGAAAAGAAATAGAAGAAGAGATTCTGGAATTTTGGGCTTTCTCGATTTGTTTCCTTCGAACGTTGCTAATTGAAAAAAAATGAGTTCGATTTCTGTTTATTGGGCTATTTCCGCCCCTGGTCCTTCCTTATTTTTGTGTTGTTTTAAATTTCTTTTTTTGTTTTTTAATTTGGCCCGATAATTTCGCGTTTATTTCATTTTGGTCCCCACTGGAATTGTGCGTTTTGGACGACAGGGATATTTCCGTCTTTGGTCCCTCCCTGTTATTCGCTCGTTACAAATTGATCCTGTACCATATTTTCATTCTCGATTTTTGGCCAAAATTCCGTTTAAACTTCAATTTAGTCCTTTAGACATTTATTTTATTTAATTTTGCCCCTTTATAGATTTTTCCATTTATTATTTAATTAGTATTAAAATTGACAATTTTAACATGATTCTTGCCATCGTTATTATTTGGTGTTTTATTATTATGGTCATATCATCATCATTTGCTAATACGATATTTTTTTTATCATGCATATTCCACTTTCTTTTATTTTTTTTAATAAGCTTTTAGTTCCTGTTGTTGATTTTTATCTATTTTAGTAATTGTATCATTGGTATTTGATATATTTTTAAGATTATTTTTTTATTTAATTTGTTTGACACATCTATATATATATATAAATTTTATTTCTCACTCCTTTTATAATTTTTATAATGTTTTATAAAATTTTAATATTTTTTTAATTTTTAATATATACATATAATTTAAAAATTACATTTAAAATGAATCTAAACAAATAAGTGTCCATATTGAAATAAATCTAAATGTCCATTTGTCAATGTTAACTTTAGGTTTTAAATATTTTTAATAAATTTTTATTTTTATTTCTCATTTTTTATAATGTTTTACCAATTTTTAATAATTATATTTATATATTTTAAATTTAAAAATTTTATAATTTAAAAAGTTCCATGTAAAATGAATTTGAATAAATGGATATTCAAATTCAAATGTACTTGAACATCCATTTATTCAAATTCATATTCAAATTTTTTGAATTTTTTGTTGTAAAATATCACATCAATTTTATAACGGCTAACTTAACAGCCACAATAATAACCAATGAAAAAAAATCATTGGTCAAAAAAGTTAAGAATTTTTAACATCTAAAAATTTAATTAGGTATGTTTTCGTGAAAAGATTTAATTAAAATTTTAAGAAAGTATAGAAATTTTTTTACGCTCCCATTTCTGCTCTAGTAAAAACACCTCTAAAGTGCTAAGATTACTGAGTTGTAACTCAAGATAAAACAAGTAGGAAAATTGAATGGAAATGAACCTCGATTATGTAGTAGGCTTACAACAAGTATAAGAACAAAGGAGAAAATAGGAGTTACTGTATATACAATTTAAGTTTGTGAAATCTTATAGGGTGAAAATTTTATTATAAATTCACAATACAAATTATGTTTTAAACTCAACCTATAACACGATTGTTTAATTTAGATCCAATATGGAAACAATTACTTAGTTCAGACTCAATATGAAAATAATTGTTAATTTTAAGACTTAAATTGAATAAAAAAAAATTAAACCTCGATGCGAGAAAAATGGTAGATACTAAATAGTGATTTAATGGTTAATTTATTAGGTTATAAACCTTAAATTTTGGCCTTCATATTTTTGTGAAAAAAGCGGATTCGTTACCGTTTTGTAGAGCTTATGTAACCCAATTGAAAAACCTATAGTTATTTAATTATAAGCCAACAGAGGGGTATTCTTGTAAATGTGAACACAAGATCCCCCCCGGAGTGGGTCCGGTAGCGCGCGGGTAGGCCTTAAACGACGACGTTCTTCATAGGACTAAAATGAAACAAAAATAAAATTATAGGGTAAATTTTTAAAAAATGAAAAATATTGGATCGCAAACTATTTGAAAAGCGGAAGGGCTAAAAGTGAAATTAGACCCTTCCGTAAAAACACGCGGATCCTGAGGTTGGAGCGGGTTGGGTCTCGGGTCAGCCCCCTAAACGACGCCGTTTTGGCGTTAAAGGGCCTAGGTGAAATGACACCATTTTACTTCCATTATTTAAATCAAATTTTTAAAAAAACTTCATTTTCTTTTTTTTCTTCAAAAAAACAAAAGAAACTCTCTCAACTCCTTTCCCTTCTCCAGGCTCCGGCCATTGCTCTGGCGCCAGACCACCATGGCAGCCGCCGATTACCGGTGACGGCGCCACCGTACACGGTGGTCGGAGAACACTAAAAGACACCCTTTTGAAGCCCGTCACATGTAGAACGCTGATTCGAGGTCAAAACCCCCAAAAACCCGGCCTAACCCGGCAGAGAAATAAAGAAACATTTCGTTTTCTTCTCCTTTTCCTGCGTGGCCTTCGACGACGAGGAGACCAACCGATTTAGGTAAGTTTCTTTTTCTTTTTATTCCTATATCTTATATTTTTAAAAAAGAAATAAAAAATAAAATGACAGATACATCAAAAAAAGTTCACCTTTTGTTTCGATTTTTTTTTTTTGGTATTTGATTTCTATTTCTTCATGCATGTGTTACAATCTGATTTTTGTTGTGGCTTTATAGCCGAATACAAAAAGTTTGCTGTTGTTTTTACAGTATATTTGCTTCGTTTCTACTTTCCCTTTTTTGCTTGTTTGCAGGCGTTGACGGAGGCAGAGAAGGGATTTTTCCATTTCGGTGCAAGCTTGCAAACAGACCTCGGGACGAGGCGTAGGCGACGTGGCCGAGAGGGAACGACGCGGGGGGAGACCCTAGGGTTTTGTTTTACTGAAAAAAAAACTTAATGTTGTGGGCTTGTTTAAGTTGGGCTTAGGGTTTTTTTTTTTTAATTTGGGTTGGTATTTGTGAATTGGGCTTTGACTGTTTTTTTATTTGTTGGGTCTATTTAAGCACGGGCAAATCGGGCCTATTACAACAAGAATAAACAAAGTGTCTTAAATTTTGTAAACTAGCCAATTCCATTCCTTCAAAAGAAAAACTACCCACTACGTTAATTCAATCCAACTTTAAGTCTAACGGCTTCAGAAAAGTTTTAAGCTTTGATTTGATTTATTAATGGCAGCCAACTCAAACTAACAAAAAACGAGTTAATTTTCATTGAAAGATATCAAGTTCTCAACCATTTAAAGTAAAAGAAAAACAATGTATTTGAGGATTATCTAATCTAATAATAAACATTTTAAAAAAATGTTTTATTTATACTCATTGGATATTGAATTATATTTTATGTAAAAAATATAATAAAATTAGGTAATGTGAAAATATTAAGATCTAATGTTTTAAAAATCAAAACTAAAATTGAAACAATGTGTAAATATTAATGATTAAATTTATTATTATGTTAAAAATATCTTATTATTTTTCATTAATTATTTAACCGCCAATGACTAAAAATGAAAAAAATCAAATAATTGAGTACCGCATAGATCTCGACAGCTCCCTATAATTTTACAACAGGTGGAAGCTTCTCTAATCAGTGGAGAGATGACAAATGACAAATCATTCAACTTCTGGTTCAAACATGCAAATTACGTTTCGAGAGGTCATCAACTTGATTTGGTAAGTGCGAGAGTTTTAAGTTTGACTCGATGAAAATGGTTGCCAGTCTTTTCAATCCAAGTGTTCAGCGATGAGTTACAGATTTAAAGATAGTCATGCGGTTCAACCTGTAGACAAAGTAAAAGATGAGGACCCCTTGGAGTCCCCATTTTACTACTCACCTGAATGGAAGACGACTCAGTCAAAGCTTTTACGGAAATGGAGTGATGAAAACCTTACAATTTTTGGTTGAAACATGCAATTTACGTGAAACAAGAAAAAGCTTCATCTTACAGAAACCTTTAATTTGTGGGGTTAGAAGATTTTCATGCATATTTAATTAATATTTTAAAAATAAAAAATTAAATAAACGAGACATATGGTGGTTTTTAATTTAAAAAAAATACCACCACATTCTAACAAGACTAGTGATCAAACCGATTAAATTATTGATTCGTTGATCTGATCGATTTAATTAAATAAATAATTAAGATTCATAAAATCAAATAAATCAATCCAATTAAAATTTTAACACAGTTCAGTAAGTCTGTATTAACTCATGAATCAACAAGTTTAATGTCTCTCTCCAAATTGATACCTAGATACAACCAACTTAACCTGCTGCTCTAATTCAAACAAGCATGCATGCTAAATTTAATTACACGTCCATTTAAGAGAGGCACTGAGAGGACATGTGAGGGCCTTGGGGCTCCCTTAATTTGGTGATATTTGCGACATTATAGTTAATAAGTGATAAACTTTCCATTTTAGCTTCCGATATTTTATAAATCAATTCCAATCTCTTAAAAAGAATTTCTTACTTTGCCATTGCGCATAATTATTATACACAAAATACGAGAAACTTAATTTAAGATGTAGCTCAATGCTCATTTTATTATAAGTTTTCTTTAGTTCTTGAATTTTTTTAGACCACATTAGTCCTAAAACTGGTTAAGTACTTTGTACGTTTTAGTCTATGCGATGATGGGATACTTTGATACCGTGCCATGTTATCACCTAAAAAATCATAAATATTTTTATAAAATTTAAGTGAAGATGTGACATAATCATAGAGTGTCACTTCATTACATGAATCAAAATTAGAGAAAATTACCTTGAAAGATTAAATGTTATCATTTATTTTAATATATCAACTTAATCATTTCGACTAAAACCTTATTGATTATATATAGGGGTGTGCAAAATTCGGGTAAAACCGAAAAAATTCGGTTAACCGACCGAATTCGGTTAATCGGTCGGTTAACCGAAATTTTTCGGTCGGGGGTCGGTTAATTATTTTTTGATTTTTCGGTTAACGGTTAATTCGGTTCGAACGGTCGGTTAACCGAATTTTTTCGGTTAACCGAAAAAATTGATAAATAAAATTATAATATATAAAAGGCCCACTTACCCAATTCAATCCAAACTCAAATATTCAACCAAATTCAATTATCCAACCAAGCCCAATTACCCAACCCCGCAATTACCCAACCCAACCAAATTATAAAAATTACAAATAATTTAATAAATAAAAATAACTTTCTAAAACTAAAACTAAAATTAATTACTAAACCCAACTTCTCCCTTAAGGCTTAAACACACGACAAAAAAAAAAATACTTCTTTCAAGTTTTAACTCTCAAAGTCTCTATGTTTATTGTTTAACATTCTTAGCACATGTTCATAATAAATTTTTGTAGTGCTCTATAGATTCTGAAAATGGAGTTTTCAGTTACAGTAAACTTGTAAATCCACCAAATGAGAGCAAACTAAAGAGTGACAGAGAAAAATAAAAGACAAGGTTGAAACTGTCCATCTGCGTCATGTTCACTAAATTAACTATAACTCGAGTTATGAAACTCGAAATTTAGATCCGTAAATTTTCCTTAAAACTACACTCATATATCTTCTTACATTAATTTTTTCAGAATTTTTTGTGTGGCCAATTAGTACAGTTTATTAGTTAAAGTTTCCCCCGTTACACTAATCGACAGTTCTGACCTATCTACACTAAAAATCAATTATCTCATAATATAAAATTCTTTTTCCTATACCGTTTCTTTCATATAAAAATAGACTCAATAAGCTTTAATTCTATATCTCATTCATACACTGATTCGATTTATATTATTTTTAGTGATTTTTCAAAATCACGATACAGTTGCTGTCCGAAACTGTTCCCTGCAGATTTTTACTCTTTCATAACTTCTTTCTAATAACAATCATCTAAGCTAAGCATACATAACATCTAAAACATATAAAATCTTTTTAATTATGTAGTGATTTATTTCAGTTAATTCGGTTAACTCGGTTAACTCGGTTAATTCGGTTAATTCGGTTAATTCGGTTAATTGGGTTAATTCGGATAATTCAGTTAATTTTTAACCAAAAATCAAAAATTTATAATTTTCGGTTAATTCGGTTAACCGACCTAATTAACCGAAAAAATTTCGATTCGGTTAATTTTTTTGAAAAAAATTTCGGTTCGGTTAACGGTTAAAAATTTTGAGAGGTCGGTTAATTCGGTTAATGCTAATTCGGGTCGGTTAACCGGTCGGTTAACCGAATGAACACCCCTAATTATATATATCAAGTGAGTTAAAGCAATAAGTGTGTTGAGTTGAGAAAATGGAATCAAAATGGATAAGGGTGGTAATTGTAATAATGATAAGTGTGTTAATTTTGGAAGAAGCAAAGTGGAGTAATGGATGTTGGGATGAAGAAACATGTAATTGATTATCTTCATATAATTATTTTACTCCTTTTCAAGGCCGAATAGTTTGGTAATTCTTGGTCTAAGTAGAACCAATATGACCAACAATTTCTTGTCATATTTGGGTGGCTTTTCATCTTTAAGAACTTTATGTCTTTAGGGTAATAAAACCATAAAAGCCCAAGCCCAACAAAACTGATCCGTTTTTCCTTGTTGCAACTCCAAACCATAACTTATCCATAGATTGAAATGGTAACCTCTAAAAATACAATCACCATGATAAGCGGCTAAACTATGCTAATCTTGTTAGTTTAAATTTCCAGCTTCTCAAATCCTTTAGAAAGACAAGAAAGAAAAAGAAGAAAGAATGTTCAAATAAACGCCTTGACTAGGAAAATTTACTTCTATATCAAATTTTAGGTGTCCTATCATCTTATTGAAATCAAATACTTGGAAGAAAACTTCATTAATGTTCTTTTGACAAATTTCAAGATATGGAATGACTCTATATGAATGCCCAGAGAAACGCTATCTGATAGCAGGATGACATCTTACAGCAAAAGATTTACGCCTCTTAAGGGCTTCACGTGCAAGATCCTCCTCTCCTTTCTCTGCAGAGCCACCGTGTGCTTTACGGTACCTATATGAAACCAAAACGTAATGGGGACATTTAAACACCCATGCATTTTGCAACTAGAGGGAAAATAAAAAGAACTCCTTAATCAATTACCAATCTTGAGGCTGCTGTTGTGCGACTTTGTACTTATTTTCCAACCGTTTTGAGACGCTAATACCTTCAAAAAGGATAAAAGATAACATGTATGGTAAAGTGGGAAGAAAATTACACTGGAAAGGAAGAACGAAAAGTCACATAGATTCTACGACCATAAAGGCATCTATAGTTGAGTAAATGAGCAATGCGATCATGGATAAAAGAGAACAAAAGAATATTAAAAATGATTAAAATAAAGGTGAGAGATCACGAGAACAAAAATAAAGGATCCAAAAGACAACTTAAGAAAGAAACAAAAGAAATAAAAAAAAATGAGGCTTACTTGCGCTGTGGCTCTGCCTCATCTTTACCAAGTCATCATTCATTTCAAGCACGACTTGATCTAAAATTTTCTCTGGGTCTTGAAGGAACTTAAGAGTGCATTTGCATTTTGCATACGATCGCCATCATTGTTGAATTGAGTCATGTTATTGATGTAATGCACCAAAAGTTGGAATCGAAGCCATGGTATTGTTACATTAATGTATATAAACAGTCCTAAACTCGACCTTGACAACTCTAGCAAACCGATCAAAAAGGTTCATGCGCGCGTGCCAAGGGCACCTCCTCTTTGTCTCAGTAACAATGAGATCTTCCAAGAACACTCCTTAAGCTTGTAAGTTTTAGGGAAGTTACTGTTTAAAGGGGAAAATAGGAAAATAAAATGACAAACCACTTTAGAAGTTAATATTTAGCTCCTTCAAATGATGTTAGAGGGTCTCTAAAGTTGGTATTGTCATGTCGTATGTACGTCCTTCTTTACAGGAGTTTCATACTTTCATATTACTCCCTAATCATAAGTTAGAATGCAGATAAAATAGTCAAATAGAAAAATGGGAGGAAGAAAATGGGTTGAAAAGATGGTCGCTTACATGAAGCAGTTCAAAATTTCATCACCAAAAAAAAAAGCCCTTCACTAAAAAAGCATACATAATTGCTAGAGAACCGAACCAATTCATCAACAAATTTTTTATGTTATAGAACTCATTAACTTTTTTGACATGTAATTCATACAAATGCCGTTATCCAGAAAACCATTTATGCTTTAATAATTTAATGTCTTTAAGAAAACATTTGACTCAACGCTTAACTAAGCTTTTGCTTTAACCATACCATTAGCAGACAACCAATAAACCCAAAGAGCTCATTGAACATAGAAATGCCATCATCAATTCAACCAGTTGAGCTTGAAAAGTATTTTATGTATTCCATTTGAGTTAAGTTAGCAGCCTAGTCAATCTACTTATCAAATAACATTCATAGCAACCCTGTTTTCACTAATAAAGCTATGTAACACACAATGACTCTAAAATTACAATAAGAATCAAAGCCTTTTTTTTTTTTCCTTTAAGAGAAAAAAAAAGCATAACTTTGATATATGCCATCTAATAAACAAAACTCGCCCAAATTCCAACGCTGGTCTTTTTCCAAAAGCAAGTAAAAGGAAAAAAAAAAGCTGCATTAACCATCTTAAAAAATAGAAATAACGAATACCCATTTAAATTGAAAAAAGGAAGAGTACCTCCGCCATTGAAGAAGGAAGAAGTGAGTGGTGTCTTAACTAAACAGAGGGTGCTACTATTCCTGAGCTTGAAGAAGAAGCGATGGGGTTTCAATGGGATGGTAAATCTCGAGATTATGTGAGACTTGGATAGTCATCTTAGGATTAATGGGAACAAAAATTGAAGGGTTTTAATGCTTTTTTTTTTTAACAAGGTTTTATTGCTATGAGAAAATAAAGAAATATAAATTTTATATATAGAAATTAAAGAGATGAAGAAATCAATCTCTCGCAAATAGGCGTTTTCAGATTTGGATTTTTCCTCTTTATATATATGTGATTGATTTTTATTTTTGTCCGGTGCTGCCCAAAACGTTGAACCGGTGGTGGTTCAATCGGTTCAGCTCTAACTCTCGGTTTGATTTTATAATCATATATTTTTATGAGATTAATAAATTAGATTTTGCATTCCAAAAACTAAGAAAAATATTAGATTTTTCATCAACGTATTGTTCAATAAATAAAAAATTTAATATTAAAAAAACGCTTTAGTATATTTCTAGAAAAAAAATTAACTACAAAATTACTCTAAAATTATATAGTTTTTGTTTATTAGGTATTTAAAGTTTTTTATTTGTCAATTTATATAATAAAAAGTGTATGATATCCAATACTACCATGTTTTTATTGGTTAATATCATATTTTGAGTAAAATGAGATAAAATATCACTTTATTAAAAAAATTACAAATTAATCCCTATACATTAAAGAAAATTTCTATAAAAAATTTCATCCATATATGTTGTTAATGAATGATTTGACATTTTTCAAATTTTTTATATAAGTCACTTGAAATTAAAGAATGAGTAGAATTAGATAAAAATGCAATAAATGCTAATGTGACAAAGGACCTAAACATTAACACATAGCGTGTGATAAAATTTTACTAGTTATTTTCTTGTCGTCCTTATTGCTGCCACAATTGTAACACCCGCTAACCCTGAACCTTCGCCGAAACAGGGTTACGAGGCATTACTGGACATATCAGACAACTTACGAATAACTCACAAATAAAAACACATTCATAGTATAATTTAATAATTAAGTCCCTATAATGAACTCTAGAAGTTTAAAACATGTATTAAAAATTAAACGAGACTTGTTTGTGTACTCCAGATTTTATCTGTAAATTTAAAAAAAAAAATTCGACAGTATTTCTTCTTATTTTTACATAAAACCCCTGCAAATTCAAACCAATACCATAAACAAATTTCTGCCATTTCACTAGTTTAAATACCAAAATACCAAATACCATTCTTTACAACAAAAGTCATGTAACATTTTAAAATGACCAAAATAACACCTATGCACATGCCACTTTTACCAAAAGAAGAATACATCACCGAGTTTTGTACTAGAGTCGAGATCGCCTTGGATGCTGAACTAGGACCTTGAACACATATTAACCTGCGCACGGAAACAACCGTACGCTGAGTATACATATACTCAGTGGTATTACCATAATTCAAATTATAAACATAATAATCATATCATTAAATCATACAACTTTAATTTTTACTAAACCAATTCAAACATAAGTTTGTCATTAGTAATATATTCATACAATTCAATTTTAGCTATTCAACAATTGAAATAATACACATTCATGTTGAGCCATTATCCGCCTCATGAACCAATGGTTCATGCTTTCCATTCTCATACTCATATTCAAACCACATTTTTCAATTCATGTTCTATTTTCACATTTCTTTCAATAGCTCAACCATTTCATTTTGTTCAATTTAACCTTTCCTTTAGTTACCCCTATTAACAGACTTGGACTTTGGTGGATACACGGATTTCAACCCAACCACACCAGTACGGCACATTGTGTCTAAAACAGTACATCGTACCTGATCAGTATACGACACATAAGTGCCTGAAATGACACACGAGGTGCCTGAAATACGACACATAAAGTGTGTGATATACGACACATAAATGCCTGATCGACAAAGCCGATAAATCCTATACTCTTCCAAATCCCATGGCATGCCAATTATATCCGACTCAGTCCGACTAGTTAATAGGGTATTTCAGTTCTTAATATCATTTTCATTTTCATTTTCATTTTCATAGCAAATTCAATTTCAATATCAATTACACTTTTCCATTTCAATCCACATACAATTCAATTTCAATACATATTCATCATTCAAATCAATTTCCATTCAATTCAATAAAAACACTTACCTTATAATTTACTTACCATATACATAAATTAATTTAACATTTAATGAATAAATAAATAATTTGAATTACAGTAATATAAACCCGAATTTGCTTGATTATTCCTCAGTAACCTTCTCCTTTCCTTTGTGGGTTGATGCCTTGAGTTCCTTTTTAGCTACGAAAATAATAATAATTTACATTATTAACTGCAACATTAAATTACAATAAATAATTGAATTTTATTCAGTTCCTACTCTTCCTCTTCATTCCACATTCTTTCACAATTCTATTATTTACTTATAAGTTCTTTCTTGGCTGTCTACCTGAGTCATTGTCACTAAATTATCTATACCTTGAGTTACAAAATTCCAAATTAAGATCCGTAAATTTTCTATGAAAGTAGACTCACATATCTTCTTGCCATAAAATTTTCAGAATTTTTTATTTATCCAATAAGTACAGTTTATTCTTTAAAATCACCCCAGTTAGGTTGTCTGATAGTTCCGACCATTCTTTGCTAAAATTTAATTATTCTTTTTTACAGAATTCAAACGATGTTCTAGTTTGTTTCTTCTAAAAATAGACTCATTAAGGAATCTAACCATATAAATTATGTCCCACAATTATTTTTGTACAATTGTTAATGATTTTTCCAAGTCAAAACAGGGGATATCGAAATCACTCTGAACCAGTCTCACAAAAATCTAAATATCTCAAAATACATAATTTCTTTGCTTTCTCTGTTTCTTTCATATGTAAATAGACACAATAAGCTTTAATTTCATATCTCACACAACTTCTAATTCCATTTCTACCATTTTGGGTGATTTTTCAAAGTTACTCTACTGCTGTCTGAAAATTTTTTTTTATAACTTATTTTACAATTTAATCCTAATTAAGTTTACTTATTTTCTTAACTTAATTCATGCTTTGTTTCTACTTAAATTCCTTCCATATTCAAATTGACTATCTAATATTCATAATAAAACTCTAATTTATAATTTCTTCCAAATTAATCCCTATAACACAAAACTTATAGCTTACTTTACAATTTAATCCTTTTACTGATTCTAACTTAAATTTCATTCAATTTAATCCCTAATTCATCTTTTTCTTCAACATCAACTCTACTTGAAAACCTATAAACTCTCAAAATATCAACTTAGTTTCATCAAAATATTGCTTTAAAGCTTCTAAAACATCAAAATTAAGAGAATAGGACTTGATTGACTTACCTTTTAAAGCTTTAAACATTGAATCTTTAGTTCCTTTTTCCTTCTTTTTCTTCTTTCTTTCGAAATACTTCTCTGTTCTTTCTCTGTTTCCTTTGTTTTTGTCTTTCTTTTTATTTTACTTTTCTTAATATAATAATAATAATAATAATAATAATAATAATAATAATAATAATAATAATAATAATAAATCTTTTACTTATTATTTAAGCATATGTTTATTTTTATTACAAATGTACCTATATAATTATTACTATTACACTTATCTTTAATCTTTACCATACATTTGTCATCTATTTAGTTTATTTAATAATAATAATAATTTAATTAATAAATATCTTTTACATAAAATTCAAGAAAATATACAATTATATTACAAATGTACAAAAACATATATTACACATGTATTTCATCATATCTATACAATTGGCATATTTTAATTTATTTAACAATATAATATCATTATAATTTAATTATCATAAATTCATATAATATAAATTATATTTAAATACCATTAATTATATAATTAAAACAAATAAAATCTTAGGTTTTATTCCTTTTATGCCGCCTCAATTATGCTAAATGGCTTAATTGCCATTTTAGTCCCTTTTTACTTTCATCCCTTATTCAATTTGATCATTTTTCCTAATTACTTTAAATTAAGCTAAATTCACTAAAGAAAAAATCTAATTAAACACGCTATTAGACTCATAATTACTCCTAATAACTTGGTTTACTAAGACGGAGGCCTGATAACACACTTTTCCGGTGCCCACGGATTTTGAGTCGTTACAACAATATTTAAATCCAAACACACATCTATCGCCATCTTTAATCTCACTCAAGCCAATGGAGTCTTACGTACCTTAAGTTTTACTAGAATAATTTCATCTTAATTTAATAAAAAAATGTATGACATCCAATAAAAACATGCTAGATAAAATTAAATTAATTTAATCATTTAAGTTCCATGAAAAAGAAAAAATTCTCTTGAAAAAGACCAAAAAGACTTTATTTTTCGTCAAATGGAAGAAAAGCAAAGTTTAAGATCAATATATTCCGGTGATATTTGTACTTTTAACAGAGTTTACATAATTTTCCATGTCAATTTCTCGTTTTATATCATGTTCGCAATAAAAATGAGCATGCTGCACTATGATTATTTGGCTCGACAGAAGAAAACCAGATGACACACCATTCAACTAGGCTTTCATTTCACCTCAAACTTGAATGAAACATAAGTTGCAACATGCTTACTAAAAATAACCGCAATCAAGTACAATAAAAGAATTTCTTTCTAATACATGGATTACTACTAATATATGGTGCCAGCTAGAATTTGACAACCAGGCCTTGAAACTTGAAATCAATGCTTTTTCACCATTATGGTGATTCTATCAACTTAAAACTGGGAATGTACTTAGGATCATACCACTCTATATAATGATCCGATGCCTCTGGACTAGCTGGGCAAGAGTCGAGTTTCCTAGACAACTTATCTTTGGAGGAGATAGTTCTTCAATCAGCATTGCAGTTATCTCGTTCATTTTGGCATACCTCGAAGGACTCGTAGGCTCTAACAGAAGTAAAGTAGTATTCTTAGGACAATCCATATGCTAAAGCTTATGAGACTGCTAAAATGAGATGAATGTTTACCTCCATTTTGTTTGACAATGAATGTTGCTTTGCAGATGCAGAATGTTTGCAGAAATCTAAACAAAAAAACATGCATACAAATGCAAGTATCCAGTCAACCAAATGTTAATTCAATGTAAACGTATGAATGAATGCCAAGTGAATTTCTTTACCATCTAATCCGAGGATCCGTAAAAATTCATTAGGGCTTATGGCTCTTTTCTGTGCTTTGATGCATTCTTCATGACTGTGCAGAAACCCTTCCTCTGCAATATCTTCTGGAATACATAGCTTTGCAGTTTGGTTCTTTGATGTTCCTTGCAAGTGAGGATGCTTTGCCAAATGCCTTCGTGTATCTCATGAGTTTGATCACCATACCCCAAGCATTTTCCTAAAAATATGAAAAAAGAAGTTACAGGAAGTTAGCAAGTAATTCCGCATTCATACATTAACCTACAATAGCCGAAATGAACACCATGTATAATGAAGAATGCATTTAATTGACAAGAAAGAAAAACAATTTCCTCAAGCCTAAGCTTTACGTTCTCAATATTATTACTCTCTTGATAAATCACCCCCATATATGATTCTCCTCTTTTCCTCACTTAAACAAGGCCCAGGAAAACAGCTACAAGACTAAAAATTTGTAAATAGCAGCTTACAGTAAAGAACAAAAAGGCCACTATACAGTCTATCCTATAAAAACAAAGTCTTGAGACAGATGACTGGAGTATGATCCTACATGCAGCGCTTTTTCCAATAAAGAGTGTAGAATGTTCGTTAAACCTCACTTGACTTACAAAGGAGTAAAACATTTTTCTTTTTTCACTTTCAATTAGACAAAAATTAATATCACATATTTTGTATTCAGTTATATTGGCTCAAATTGAAAGACACCTAAAGCCAGCTTACTAGCTTTTATATGTTGCTGGGTATATGTGTTGGCTTGTACAATCAAATAATATCAAGGCAAAAGAACCATACCTGTACCAGTAAGTATCCTCACCAAGAGTGTCCTGTGGGCATACTCCCATTTCATATCTATGAAGTAGATCAGTAACCCAGATTTCATAATCTCAGCAGGAAGGCACTGCCAACATTTTGTTTGGTTACAAAAGCATGCAATTTCACTCGTCAATTCCTCTATACAGCTTCCTTTACCCAAGAGCGAGTCCTTTTCCCAACAGGTGTCAGAGAGTTTGGATGCAACATTACCATTTGAATGTTTCAAATCTCAATTGGTGCTTCACCAGTACAGGTTGTGCTTTGGTTTTGAGATGATCGAAATCTAGAGCGAGTTACCCTTGAACTTCTTCTGCTCAGGTATCACATGTTGCTCCTTCACCACAGATTTGGATACATTCTTCGTTTTCCTACCCTTTCTAGCACCTATTGCCTCTGGCTGAGTAGCAGTATTGCCAGCAACATCTTCACCATTTATTATAGTATTTCTGACTGCCAGATCCACATTACTTTCTGCATCGCAAATGATATTTTTCCACTGGAACAATTTAATTTCTCAAGGGCTGATTTATACAGAACTTCAGCACGAGATAATTTCCTTTGAATCATTTATGATAGAAATATCAAAAGATTACGGAACAAATCACCAAGTTGTTGATCAAGATTAGCTTCCAGCATCAATCGGCATCTTATGCAGGAACAATGGCTGCTGCTGTCCACCAGAAGTCTTTTGGCACTTTGCAGTTCCTGCTCTGCAAAATTCCAGAGTCGTTTCTTTCGATATAATTTCCCTAATGTCAGCAGAAGGTACACTTTCAGCAAACCACCGATGCAGTTGTAAGAAAGAACAAGTATCGATAAGACACAAAATAAGATGGGCTAATGACTTCCATACCCAAGATAGAAGAAAAAGTAGCTTCAAATAGTGGTAAGTTCTGTGAACAGGAGATACTTTTTCCGATAATAGGAAAGATTCAGCCTCAACCCCATTTCCAATCATTTCATTAATACATCCAACCTGGAAATTGTATGTGGATAAAAAAATAAAAAAATCCTATAAAGTGGAAAACATTAGGGAGAAATAAATCAGACATTGTAAGAGAGAAACTTCTAACCTGAATGCTTTCAAGATAACATTGAAGTACATTCCATGGACTAAGATAACGGCCACATAGGTTTGATGAACTACTGTCAAAAGACCAAAGTTCACTAGCAACTATTCTGTGCACTTGAAGATTCTTAGGACCATTTATAGCTGTCTGGGCAATTTCACCAATGTCTTCTGGAATACATAGCTTTGCAGTTTGGTTCTTTGATGTTCCTTGCAAGTGAGGCTTGCCTGAGTTGGAAATGTCAGAGAGAGCTTTCCTGCCACTAGCTTGAACTTTCTCAGAGGCCTTAGGGACACTCTTTTTCTTGCTTGAATCATTCGGGAGTTTAAAGGCAACTGTTTCTTTCTCCGTGAATGAAATGATCTTGGAACTCTCCTTTTTAGATGTCTGCTTTGCGGTTGGGTTCACTGAATTCGATAGATCACCAAGTGGTTTTCTTCCACCAGTACTGGCTTTTCTCGGTGCTTTAGAGATATTAGCCTTGCCTGTAGGAAGCAATTTTAATTATCAAATTCAACATGAAAAACAAAATGGACAAAACCAAAAACATGATAGAAAGTGTTGGTAATGGTACCATTAAACTGAACATTTAGATTCTGATCTTGAATCAAACTGACAATACGCGATGCCATCTGTGGAATTTGCTGATAAGATCCAAAGTCCAAACCAACACCACCTATCAGATGTAAGGGAAGAAAAGTTACGGTCTAAGAATGTAAAAGGTTTGAAACTCAAACAACATCCGGTTCATAAACAAGATCCACCAAAGAGCCATACAGAGATAGGGGAAAATTGAACAAGAAATAGGGGAGAAATCATGCTAAATCCTGAGGAAACTGAAAGGGTTTTGACGATATCATGTCAAAGCTTAAAATAGAAAGACATTCAAGATATGGAACTGTCCAAGCTTTCAAATATGTACATGTAATCGAGTATCATTTACAGTCTCAATTATAGCACTCATCCTAAAACTAATAGCGCAAGAACCCAGTGAAAACTGTGAAGCTCATGCAAGGAATACTGAGTATTAACAAGGCTATTTCCATATTAAAGCATCATCAGATGTTGGAACAAATTTTGAAAAGTGAACCCCGAAGCATATCAAAAGTCTTACTTAGTCCAAAATGAAACATGTAACTAAAATCGAAACCTTAATTTACAAAACCCAAAAACCTTTCCGTTTACAAGATACATGTGGTATAAAGGAAGGGAAAACAATGGAATTCTTGGAATTATTCTTTCCTTCTTCCATTCATTTCTCAACAAACAAACAGATGTTCTTGTTTTTATGGTTTTCCATTCAGAAACAATCAATAATTCAAATGCCCACCCTAAGTTTAAGAAAAAAGAAAAAGAAAATTGAATATTTCTCTTTCAACCATTAAAGCATACAAAATAACTTTAAACACAGACAAAAGCCTATAAAACAAAACTTACGACGGCTTTTTGATGAGTCAAAATTTCTTGCTTTTGATCTGCAGATTCTTGTGGCGGATCAGATCTGAAAACCAAGAAAAGAGGCCTTTAAACTCCCAAATGATTCAAGCAAGTGAGGCTTGCCTGAGTTGGAAATGTCAGAGAGAGCTTTCCTTTCCTGCCACTTCTCAGAGGCCTTAGGGACACTCTTTTTCTTGCTTGAATCGTTTGGGAGTTTAAAGGCAACCGTCTAAAGAGGTAAAGATGGGGACCAAATTCAGGTTTGGGGAAATCCAATATTAAATCTCCCTTTCATTTTCCTTCTCTATATCCATAATCACACAATATTTGCCTGCCCAAAGCATTGAGAAAAGCCCAATTTCCATCAGCATCCAAACTAGTCTTTTTCCTTTTTGGGTCCTGTTTCTAAACAGTCCAAAAATTTACTATTTAACACCAATTTAGCTACTGTAACATTTCACTTTAGATCAAACAAAAATGATTCATTCTTTTTCCTTTTTGTGGCTCAAATATGGTCAATCATGTAAACTCTATTTCTTTAATCATATAAACATTGCTTCTTTGACTTAAACCTGTTTAATTATTTAGCAATTAATTGAATTATATTTCAAGAAATCACGGTATTATCATTTGTTTAGATTATTTGAATATAAACACTTATTTATTTAGATTCATTTTAAATGTAATTTTTAAATTATATGTATATATTAAAAATTAAAAAAATATAGAAATTTTATAAAAATTATGTGAGACTTGACAGCCATCTTAGGATTAATGGGAACAAAAATTGAAGGGTTTTAATGCTTTTTTTTTTTTGAACAAGGTTTTATTATTAGGAGAAAATAAAGAAATGTAAATTTTATAGATAGAAATTAAAGAGATGAAGAAATCACTCTCTCGCAAATAGGCGTTTTCAGATTTGGATTTTTTCCCTTTATATATGTGATTGATTTTTATTTTCGTCCGGCGCTGCCCAAAAACGTTGAACCGGGGGTGGTTTAATCGGTTCAGCTCTAGCTCTCGATTTTATGAGATTAATAAATTAGATTTTGCATTCCAAAAACTAAGAAAAATATTAGATTTTTCAATAACGTATTGTTCAATAAATAAAAAATTCAACATTAAAAAACGCTTTAGTATATTTCTAGAAAAAATTAACTACAAAATTACTCTAAAATTATATAGTTTTTGTTTATTAGGTATTTAAAGTTTTTATTTGTCAATTTATATAATAAAAAGTGTATGATATCCAATACTACCATGTTTTTATTGGTTAATATCATATTTTGAGTAAAATGAGATAAAATATCACTTTATTAAAAACAATTACAAATTAATCCCTATTCATTAAAAAAATTTCCATTAAAAATTTCATCTATATATGTTGTTAATGAATGATTTGACATTTTTCAAATTTTTTCTATAAGTCACTTGAAATTAAAGAATGAGTAGAATTAGATAAAAATGCGATAAATGCTAATGTGACAAAGGACCTAAACATTAACACACAGCGTGTGATAAAATTTTACTAGTTATTTTCTTGTCGTCCTTATTGTCTATACAATATTGAATATATTTCACTCCAAAATTACAAGTGAAAAATTTAGAAATAAGGAGAGAGAACAATGCCTTAAGTAGAGAATGGCAAATTTTGGGATGAAGAAAATGAGAAATGGTTAGGCCTATTTATAGTTAAGGTTCAGGGATTAACTTGCAAAATACCTATACAAATAGAGACCAAAATTGCAATTAACCCATGCCAAATTTCAAACTAAATTTCCGTGCCTTAAATGCATCTATTTTGGGTGCCTAACCCCCTGACACCCATTATCTTTTGACTTTTCAAAGATAATGGGCTCCTACTAATAGACTGTAAATGATACTCGATTGCATGTAAATATTTGAAAGCTACATTTCTTTATGGACAGTTGCATGTCTTAAATGTTTTTCTATTTTAAGCTTTGACATGACATCGTCAAAACCCTTTCAGTTTCCTAGGGATTTAGCATGATTTCTCTCCTATTTCTTGTTTTATTTTCCCCTATCTCTGTATGATTTGAGTTCTAATCTCTTCAATAATAATATATTTGCAGAACTTAGTGGATTCTTAAATTTGAAGTCTTTGAATAGAAGGTAGAATCAACTAAATGGATCAACAGATGTTAATGTAATGGTGGTAAAATGAACATGAAGACCAAAAATAGATGTTGGAGCACTTAATTAATCCTATATATATAGTGTTTGATTGGTTTTATTTGCTGAGTTTTGTGGTTGGAACAATTTAGAGAGTTTAGACCTGAGCGAAAATGAGGTGAACGGATTGATGATTAATATAAATTTCATTCTGCTCATTTAGTTTATCATTTTCGCTTGCAGAAAATAGATGTTTGCAGAAGTTAAAGGTTCTTTATTTAGATGCTGTTTCCACCGACGGAAACACTTCCCTTGTATCCCTCCTTGAGGCGTTTCCATTTGTTAAGACCCTGTTTTTAAGAGATAATTGTTTCTTAAACAAAACAATGGTTAATACACATAAGTTGTATACATGGTTGACTCAATTTGGTATTCATACATTTTTAAAACCCTAATACAGAGTTGCATGTGTTGAGAAATGTGGAGAACTTGATCATGGACTATACTCCTCTCCACATCAACTTCTTGGAAAGCATTGGCATCTTGACTTCCCTCAAAGCCTTGTCTTTGTTTAACTGTGGTCTGACCGGTACCTTACCTGCTCATGGAGGTAATACAAACATTCAATTTCTTTATTTTGTTGAACCAAACACAATCTTAGATAAATACAAGACCTCTACATTATCCAGTCAGCCAAATGTTAATTCAATGTAAACATATGAATGAATGCCAAGTGAATTTCTTTACCATCTAATCCGAGGATCCGTAAAAATTCATTAGTGCTTATGGCTCTTTTCTGTGCTTAGGATCATACCACTCTATATAATGATCCGATGCCTCTGGACTAGCTGGGCAAGAGTCGAGTTTCCTAGACAACTTATCTTTGGAGGAGATAGTTCTTCAATCAGCATTGCAGTTATCTCGTTCATTTTGGCATACCTCGAAGGACTCGTAGGCTCTAACAGAAGTAAACTAGTATTCTTAGGACAATCCATATGCTAAAGCTTATGAGACTGCTAAAATGAGATGAACGTTTACCTCCATTTTGTTTGACAATGAATGTTGCTTTGCAGATGCAGAATGTTTGCAGAAATCTAAACAAAAAAACATGCATACAAATGCAAGTATCCAGTCAACCAAATGTTAATTCAATGTAAACGTATGAATGAATGCCAAGTGAATTTTTTTACCATCTAATCCGAGGATCCGTAAAAATTCATTAGGGCTTATGGCTCTTTTCTGTGCTTTGATGCATTCTTCATGACTGTGCAGAAACCCTTCCTCTACAATATCTTCTGGAATACATAGCTTTGCAGTTTGGTTCTTTGATGTTCCTTGCAAGTGAGGATGCTTTGCCAAATGCCTTCGTGTATCTCATGAGTTTGATCACCATACCCCAAGCATTTTCCTAAAAATATGAAAAAAGAAGTTACAGGAAGTTAGCAAGTAATTCCGCATTCATACATTAACCTACAATAACCGAAATGAACACCATGTATAATGAAGAATGCATTTAATTGACAAGAAAGAAAAACAATTTCCTCAAGCCTAAGCTTTACGTTCTCAATATTATTACTCTCTTGATAAATCACCCCCATATATGATTCTCCTCTTTTCCTCACTTAAACAAGGTCCAGGAAAACAGCTACAAGACTGAAAATTTGTAAATAGCAGCTTACAGTAAAGAACAAAAAGGCCACTATACAGTCTATCCTATAAAAACAAAGTCTTGAGACAGATGACTGGAGTATGATCCTACATGCAGCGCTTTTTCCAATAAAGAGTGTAGAATGTTCGTTAAACCTCACTTGACTTACAAAGGAGTAAAACATTTTTCTTTTTTCACTTTCAATTAGACAAAAATTAATATCACATATTTTGTATTCAGTTATATTGGCTCAAATTGAAAGACACCTAAAGCCAGCTTACTAGCTTTTATATGTTGCTGGGTATATGTGTTGGCTTGTACAATCAAAATAATATCAAGGCAAAAGAACCATACCTGTACCAGTAAGTATCCTCACCAAGAGTGTCCTGTGGGCATACTCCCATTTCATATCTATGAAGTAGATCAGTAACCCAGATTTCATAATCTCAGCAGGAAGGCACTGCCAACATTTTGTTTGGTTACAAAAGCATGCAATTTCACTCGTCAATTCCTCTATACAGCTTCCTTTACCCAAGAGCGAGTCCTTTTCCCAACAGGTGTCAGAGAGTTTGGATGCAACATTACCATTTGAATGTTTCGAAATCTCAATTGGTGCTTCACCAGTACAGGTTGTGCTTTGGTTTTGAGATGATCGAAATCTAGAGCGAGTTACCCTTGAACTTCTTCGTTCAGGTATCACATGTTGCTCCTTCACCACAGATTTGGATACATTCTTCGTTTTCCTACCCTTTCTAGCACCTATTGCCTCTGGCTGAGTAGCAGTATTGCCAGCAACATCTTCACCATTTATTATAGTATTTCTAACTGCCAGATCCACATTACTTTCTGCATCGCAAATGATATTTTTCCACTCGGAACAATTTAATTTCTCAAGGGCTGATTTATACAGAACTTCAGCACGAGATAATTTCCCTTTTGAATCATTTATGATAGAAATATCAAAAAGATTACGGAACAAATCACCAAGTTGTTGATCAAGATTAGCTTCCAGCATCAATCGGCATCTTATGCAGGAACAATGGCTGCTGCTGTCCACCAGAAGTCTTTTGGCACTTTGCAGTTCCTGCTCTGCAAAATTCCAGAGTCGTTTCTTTCGATATAATTTCCCTAATGTCAGCAGAAGGTACACTTTCAGCAAACCACCGATGCAGTTGTAAGAAAGAACAAGTATCGATAAGACACAAAATAAGATGGGCTAATGACTTCCATACCCAAGATAGAAGAAAAAGTAGCTTCAAATAGTGGTAAGTTCTGTGAACAGGAGATACTTTTTCCCGATAATAGGAAAGATTCAGCCTTAACCCCATTTCCAATCATTTCATTAATACATCCAACCTGGAAATTGTATGTGGATAAAAAAATAAAAAAAAATCCTATAAAGTGGAAAACATTAGGGAGAAATAAATCAGACATTGTAAGAGAGAAACTTCTAACCTGAAGAATGCTTTCAAGATAACATTGAAGTACATTCCATGGACTAAGATAACGGCCACATAGGTTTGATGAACTACTGTCAAAAGACCAAAGTTCACTAGCAACTATTCTGTGCACTTGAAGATTCTTAGGACCATTTATAGCTGTCTGGGCAATTTCACCAATGTCACCAGATTCGTTGTATTTCTCAACCAGAGCCTCAATTGAGAATGTAAATTTTCTTTTGAAAAGTTGACTCCGCAATCGAAAAGCTTCTTTTGCATATGAAAGACCCTAGCAGAAAAATTGCAATTATAAAAGAAAACCATAATAAGAAATAACAGGAGAAAAACATAATAAGTAACAATATGATTAAGATTTTCATGGAAAAGAGAGTCCTAGTCATCTTGGATTCATTAAAATGTTGCAGAACAAGGAAATTTGAAGGAGTAAAATAAAAGAAGCTAGATTATCCAAAAATTTGAAATCAACCTCAAATAATCGTCCACGGCAAATCTGTCTTTCACACAAATCCTAGTAGAGATACCCCGCAAGGAAGAGAGAATGACTACGCACAGGATCCTATGAGAGCAATAGAGAGATCACTGACCAATTCAGTAAACGGCATAAAATGTTCAAAAAACTGTAGCATTTACTAGAAAGCTGATATGACTTACACTCGCAATGAGTTCAGAAGCAACTAGATTTACATTGTTAATGAGATACCGATTGTATATCGCTTTCACGATTTTTTAGCCCGATTGAAATTGTTAAAGAAACATGTGAGGTTCATTTGGACCCAAGAAGCCCTCGTTGGGATCCACTTAGATTATGCATCCGTAAGTCAATGATTTTTGGAACTTCCACCGCAATGCTCCGATAAGTTTGTGATGATGAATGACTCATTTATCGAGAAACACAGAGTGCATGGCTAAGCCGCCGACACTCCCAAAGGTTGGCCACACATTTCCCAAGTTCTACATTGTTTAGTTTGTATATTCTAATTATCGGTTTATATATATATTATGTGTAATTTCGTGTAACCCTCGAGACAAAAAGGTGAAAAGGCAACAAGTAAAACAGCTTAAAAGATGTTCGAACTCTAGACAAATAGATTTTCATGACTAAAAGATAACGACAATCATATCAATAAGCACACCTTCACCGATAGCAAATCAAGTACATTATATAGAAGTTGCGCAGTGTATTTCCTGACACCATTTTGAACTCGCTATCCATAAAACAACTATTAAGAATGAATATGCTCAACCAAAGATCCAAGGCAAAGATAAATATCTTGATAAAGTTGTTTGCTTATGATGAAAACAAAGTATGAGCAATCGTGAATATAGAAATTTATCACTAATCTTGATCAAAACGCATTAGTCAAGCCTAAAGAATCACTAAGCACTAATTAGTCAAACCAACAGACTTTTTGTCGAAACCATTTTTTTGAAAGACGGTGGGAATCGAACTTGGGTTTTGAAAATAAAAACGGGAGTCGCCACCGACCTTTTATTAGGTGTGATCGGGTCACCTATAAAAATATTTTGGTCTGCGAATATTTGAGAAAATAGGTTCGGGAGTCGGTTATGTGCGAGGAAGGGTTAGCACCCTCGTCACGCCCAAAATTGGTACCAAATTGAGCAATTAATGTCCTTATGTCGAAAGTTGAAAATTGTAAAAAAGATTTTAAAAATATGATCCCTTTAAAAATACTTGAATTTCCTCGAATTGAATATAAAAAACTTTCTCGTTCCGAAGGAATAAAATATCGCATTCAATACTTTAGGACACGATAATTCAAATCCTCGAATCCAAGATCATCTCATAATTTTCGAATTGAATATCAAAGTTTTCTCATTTTGAAGGAATAAAAGATCACATCCAATACTTTAGGACATGATAATTTAAATCCTCGAACCCAAGATGAATATTGCCTCATTTAGAAAATCTTATCTCGAAATAACGGATTGTCACATCCAGTAAGTTAGGACATAACACATCGAATTCTCGGAAATAAGTTTTTATTTTTATTCAACACTTTTTATTTTAAAAGATATTTCACTATTTAGGTTAAACGAGAAAAATCGAAACCAGGTGAGTTAAAGCACGATTTTCCGAATTTCTGAACACGAAATATTGCCTTTATGAAAGAAATTAATTTTGTATTGGGTAAAATGTAGCACGAATTTGTAACAAATGTAGAAAATGAAGTACAATGCTAGCAAGCATATAGAACACATATGTTAAATACAAACGATAACAATAAGACGAAAATGGAAATAAAATGAGTAAAACCGATATGCTAAAAAGATAATAAACAGAAAACGAAAGAATAATAAGCGATATGACAGCTTTACAAGCAGACAGAAAAATAAAAATAATAACAATAATAATGATGATAATAACGATGACGAAAATGATATTGAGATGTAAATATAAATAGGAATATATAAAATGTGATGATATGAATGAAAATAGAAGTATATGTGAAATAATATAAGTATAAATATATGAATGAAAGTTAAATAAATGATAATATATACATATATATATAATATAATAAAAGTAACAAAAATAATAATGATAATAACAACAACAACAACAACAACAACAACAACAATAATAATAATAATAATAATAATAATAATAATAATAATATAGTGATAATAAATATAATAATAACAATAATACGAAATATATATATACAACATACTAATATGAATATAATAATAATAATAATAATAGTAATAGTAAATATAAATATAATAATAATAGTGATGATAAAAAAATAAAGTAAATAATAATAGTAATAAAAATAATTTTGAAATTTTGAAGAAAAATAAATAAATAAACTTTTAAAATAGGTTGGAAACTAGATTGAAACCGGATGAAAATCAAGGATCAAAGTCAGTAATAAATTAAAATGGACAGGGGCCCTAACAATGCGCTAGAGAGTTATATGGGGATCGATTGGGTAAATAACCCACTTCAATGCGCTGCGTTTACATACAAGTCATACCAAAGCAAGGATTGGATTGAAACGAAATAGAGATAACAGGGCCGAATCGCAAAGAATGGAAAACATGAAATAGGACTTAATCCGAAAGTGCCACAAAAATGGGGGACTGCTAGCGCAAATATTTCTTTTAAAGAATATGCGCAGTAACCCTATGTAGTAAACGGCACCGTTTGGTCTATTATTAAACACCCAAAATTTTTAAAACATTTTAGCCCTAGCTTTTTCATAAATTTCAGCCTCCAAACTTTTTCTCTCATCCTCTCTTTTTAGCCCGACGCTCGGGTTTTCCTCTTTCTGTCGATCACCATGCCACCATCATCACGGTGGCCTGCAACGCGCGAGGAGGGGATTTCACCCCGTTCAGAGCCCTTTTTAAAGACCCACACTTTCAACCCGATTTCGTCCCTTCTTTTCGTTTTGTTATAGATGTTGTGTTATGGTTTCGAAATAGTAAAATGAATAAGTAAAAGATGACAAAAAAATGGCAGAAAACAAAAATAAGAACAACCTTTAAAGTTTCTCTTTTGTTTTTTGATTGCTGAAGATTTGTAAAAAAAAGCCGAAGCCCTTACAAATGGGTTTTGTTTCGCTTTTATAATCAAGTCTGATTTACAGATATTTCGCTTTCTCTCTTTGTTTGTCTTTTGCCCTCTTTCTTTGGTTCTTTGCGAGTTATGGGCGTTGCGCATGCCGATGGCGTAGGGCGTCTTTGGTGTCGATCAAGGCGCGAGGGTGCCGGTGGAGTCGACGAGGCGTGGCGATATCTGCCGAACTTAGGTTAGCGCGACGCCACATTGGGGGCTAGGTTAGGTTTGGGTTGCCGAAAGGTTTTAGGCTAAATGGGCTTGTTAGGCTTCGGGTTTGGTTGGTCAAAAGGGTTTACTTCAATTTGGGTATGGTATTGGGTTAAGTTTCATTGGACGGTTATTTTGGGCTTATCGGGCCCCGGTTTGGGTTTTAGTTAAAGGCCCGGGCAAAATTTGGGTCTTATAATGCCTCTTTGCTCATTGTCGTGAAACGATAATAGAGCAAAGACAATAAAGAACCAATTTTGCCCTGGCCCCAGCTGCGCTGGTTCTTCGGTGTTTTTTTTTTTCGTAGCTTCAAACTCCATCAGAACTTGTTGCTTCGCTCTACTCCACTGCTACTTCCGATAGATAGGGCCTGTAGCCTCAATTCGCTTTATTGTTTCGTTATTTTTGCGATCTTAGGCCTATTCCACTGCTGGTCAAGGCATCATGAATATGGCTTAAATCACGTCCCACCATTATTTAGAGACACAACGTTCGCCTTCGATCTCGTCTCACCACTGTTTATGGTGACAAAATCTACAATCTTCAACCCGTTCCACCGCTGTTTAGTGGCAACAGGACAATCTTCAACCCGTTCCACCACTGTTTAGTGGCAACAGGACAATCTTCAACCCGCTCCACCGCTGTTTAGTGGCAACAGGACAATCTTCAACCCGTTCCACCACTTTTTAGTGGCAACAGGACAATCTTTGACCCGTTCCATCGCTGTTTAGTGGCAACAGGACAATATTCAACCCATTCTACCGCTGTTTGATGGTCATAGGATAATCTTCAACTCGTTCCACCGCTGTTTAGTGGCAATAGGATAATCTTCAACCCGTTCCACCCTTGTTTAGTGGCAACAGGATAATCTTGCTAGTGTTGCTACATCGTCCACTAGGGAAAATATCCTGTAGACTTTTTAATTTGCTTCCTTCAACCTTCAGGAAGGTTTCTATCTTCAATCTGCTCCACTATCATCTCTATGGAACAAGATCTGAACTTGCTACATTATTCTTTGAGGAACCTGTCCTGTAGAATGTGCTTAAGCTTAAATAAATGATGAGGATGCTATGATCGAAATGAATCGAATGCTCCAAACTATTTGTATGAATGCAGAATGCCATAAGAATGGTCCTTTTCAAAGATTAGGGTGCAATGATCAGGATAAATCGAGCGCCCCTAAGTAAATATGTTTTGCATGAATATAGAATTTCATGAGAATGATCCCCTTCTAACAGTTTAAGGTGGTCATCGCTGATGTCTTATGCTACGATTTTGTTCAGCTGGTATTCATGACGGAAAATCCAGGAGAACAAATAGCTTGCTCAACAAATTTGCCCCACTGTAACTTCAGGGTTCACCTCATTGTGACCTAGGGGTATAGGATCTAAACCCTTTCATTCGTCCCGAAGCAATTTCAAACCGTAGGATTTGTTTCTTCTTCAACCCATCTCATTGCTATTTGAGGGTACAAGATCTGTATTCTTCCATCTATTGATCACCTTTTGGGTGTCCCAACTAGACGTATATGCATGATGCTCGCGTAAATGCAGAACATCATTTTCCTTTGGCAATACTTGGGTTCATAATTCCCATTTTTGTCAGGATTGTATTATTGGCGCAATAACTTGTCATTTTGTTCAATCACCATTTTTGACAAAGATCTGAAGAGATAAACTTAATTTGGACTCATGATGTTTCCAATCCATAAGCTTGGTGAATCCTAAACAATATTCCTGTTTCAGACTCCTGTATTGTTTAGAGGTTCCAGAGTAATATGCAAAACTTCTTTCATGAAGGTATTATTAGTCCAATAATCATTATTTCAATGCAAAATGAAAGAGATCATAATGATGGATGAAACGAAAATTTATTGGGAGTATAACTCAAGATAAACAAGTTAATCAAAGCTTGCAAATACAAAGAAATTTATTTAGAGTGTATTTTGAAAAGACAAAGATAGTAAACTCAAAATGGGTAGAATAGAAGCTAGGTGCCCCAGATATCGTAGCTTGAGCTTCTCTGTTTAAACTTCTTGAGGACTATTTTAAACTCAATATGTGTTTAGGGGATCTGGAGTACTTTGTCGATGCCCCAAGACGTAACATACCTCTTCATTGTTGCTTCAAGCATAGCGAGACTACTGTGTGCCCCATTTTCATCAAAAATTTGAGCCACCCTTTTCGGGTTTTCAATCAAACCCACCTTTGGTCCCAAGGCGCCCTTTGCGGGTTTTCGCCTTTGGCCTCTCCTTCTTCTTTATTCTTTTGCTGAAGATTTTTTTTTTGAATTCTCCGGATCGGGCAAATCCCTGCCATCCATTTTGGTCGATATTCATGCTTTCCTAGGACAGGCCTTCTTTGCCGTATAAGGTCCTTCCTAGTTTGGCATTCGCTTTCTTCTGAAGTCTCTTTTGCATGAGAGAATTTTTCTTTCAAAGCCCTATCATGACATTTTCTACGGTGATTCGCATTATCTGATCGTGACAGATAGCTCTCAACATTTTCTCTTCAAATTCACTTGATCACATTGGAATTGGACCTATTCTGCCTTATCCAATTTTGGCTCGGCCCGTGCCTAGGGAACAGAGGATTTTGACTTCACTAGGCGAAACCTAATAAGGAAGAGGTTGCCCCAGCAGAGGTCCTGGCTGATGTTTAATGAGCATAAAGGGTAAACGTAACTTCTATATGCCAATATTCACAAGTTTAGGTCATGTTCCTAACAATCTTTGTTTTGTTGCCCCCTTTTTTTTTTGCACTATGACGTGGCACTTGCTCTTTGAAAAGACCGCAAACTTTTAACATTATGCAGTTAAATATGATCCTTTCGCATTTGGAAAGACCGTAAACTTTGTTAATATATTTTTTCTTTTTGTCTTTTTTGGTCTAATGACTATCGACTTTGTAATATTAGCATACGAAGCGACCCTCACCCTCTTAGTGAAGAGATCGACATTCACGAAGATGAATTGATGCGGACCAGAAGCTTTCGAGGAGATTGGCTTGATAACATTCATGCCCCATGTGTAGAAAGAATGGAAGAGGCACATAAGTTCTGTCCTCCTTGATTTGGCGTTTGATGCAATTTTCTTTTCTGGGAAGACCAGTGGCTCGAACCTCTTGATTGGCTTAGTCCGGGTAGAATCATCAGCATGTGATCTTCAAATATCCTTATGGACTTCTTCTGTGACTTCCTTAGCTTGGACAACATACTCATGCCTCAGTAGTCCCGGCGTGATCAAACAAAAATACCTTTGAACTCTTGAAGATAACTCACTGATTCCTTGCCTTGTTCCTGTGGCCAGCTAAGCTTCCATTTTCATCTCCCTTGTAGTGTTTGCTGACACTTCGTAGGATAGGATCCACCATTCTTAACAATTTATAAAATAAGTTGTGGCCTCTGTCATCTCCACAATCCTCCAATCTCTTTAGACACATATCTCGTTAAAAAGAGAGTCGGTAACAGCGTCGCTCATGTCATTGATATCCGGAGGACCCATTGTGGGTATGAAGGTGGAAAATTAAAAGTATGATATGAAAATGAAACGATGTAGAGTATGAAATGCGAAGAGTGAAAATAAAGATGCATTTTATTGAAATAACAATTCTGGAAACAAGCCTATTTCACAAAAAGGACTCTTGTTGCCACTAGGCTTAAAGCAACAAGCATGTTTTGTCTATTACTCGAGATTAGCTAAAACACAGGGATCCCTTCCACAGTCCCATTGTTCAAAACACTCCCAAACATGCAAGGTCTTGGAAACTTTGATTCTTCGGCTCATTCTCCAGATACATCATGAACGTTCCAATTCCTCAGCATCAGGTTTTGCATTGGAGCCCTGAATTGGATGTACTCCTGGTCTCATACCCCCATTTATCATGGCACTCCCAATAGTTATCCTTTTAACAGCATGGTTGAGCAACGAATTTTCTGCACCAGAAGGGTCATCGAATCTTATAACTCCTATTTTGAGGAGTTTTTCGACTAGTTTCTTGAAAGTGGTGCGCTTTTCTATCCAAAGACCCGCTATTCCTGCATGGTAGTCGATTGAGCGCTCGTGTCATACCATTTGGGGTACGGGGGTTGGAACGGTTTCAGATGGTGAGGAGACACCACATGTGCATCAAATAAATTTTGATAGAGCTCATTGCATGTCATCGGGATGGGTGTGAACTGGAGCCTTTCCGTGTTAGGCTTTGGATTGGGATCTTGTCTAAGGGGACCTTGATGATCGTAGTCATTGTCCTTGATCGCCTTATTTCCATTAGCTTTGAATAGCTCTCGCCATGCTTACTCGCACTACCCACTTCATTTTCCTTCTTTTTCGGGGTCTTCAATGTACGCTCCCTCTTTTCTTTTGCCTTTGCCCAAACAATCAATTTGACTCGATCATCCTTAGGGTTAAAACATGAGCTCGTTGGGAAGTATGACAGGGTCGAGGTATTGGTCTGGCATTGGGGTCCGATAATGATGGGTGTCCCTTGCGACTATATATCCGGTTTGAATCGTAATATTCATCGGGAATAAATAATTTCTTCATCATCATCCGCACTGTTGACCCCTTGGCCACTTCTTTTTTCGAATCCTCCAGCTATTAACTGGGTTAGCTGACCTATCATATTCCTTTGCAATTCTTGCATTTGTTTACGCATCTCTTGTTGAATTTTGGTCAATTGCTCTTGCATCCGTATTTGCATTTTTTCTATTCTTTCCAACCTTTGCTCCATGTCTTCTAGCTAACTGAAATAACTTAACTTGATTAGGGTCTTTCTACAAATTTAATGCATGTGACACAATGTAATGCAAATGCATGCAATGCAATGCAAATGCATGAAATGAATGCAAAAAGAAAGAGAGGCGTTGATTATGAATTCAATTCCTACTAGAAGAACTTGTCTAGAAAATATGTTCCTTCAATAAAATGGACCGCATATACGGCCTCTCTCTCGTAGTCTAGGTGAAAACACTAATCCTCTTCTTCGTACCCGAATACTATGGTCATGCCCCGCCTCTTCTAGCTCTTTGTTTGCTTGATCCACATCACTCACTTACCCTTTGCGATGCTCATAATCTTCTGATGACTCTCGAAGAATCCTTGTCGGCTTGAATCTTCAGACAAATCCCCTTCTTCGTATTCGGATGTTATGGTTATGTTCCGTAAGCTTCTTTAGTAGACTTCTCTTCTAGCTCTTTGTTGCTTGATCTAGGTCGTACCTCATCACTCGCTTATCCTCCGTGATGCTCGTGATCTTCAGATGGTTTCCAAACAATCCTTGTCGGTTCGGATCTTCAAGTAATATCTTGTCTCGTTGTTTACCTCGGCCATGTTCATACTACCGTATCGTATTCCATTTTATCAAGTAACACATTTTCTTATGACAAATTTTTCCATTTAGCAATCAAACGCTAATCAAAACCTCCTTTCTAAGATGATGTAATGCAATGCCAATGCATGGAATGAATGCAAAAAGAAAGAGAGGCGCTAATTATGAATTCAATTCCATTAGAAGAACTTTTCTAGAAAATAAAGCTCTTTACATAAAACGGATTACATATACAATTTTATCTTCATAGCCCAAGCAAAATACCAATCCCTTCCTTCGTGACCGAATATCATGGCCATATCTTGTGCGCTTTCTTCGTAGATGCGTCTTCTGGCTCTTTGTGGCTTAGTTCAGGCCGTATCTCTTCACTCGTTTATTCTCTGTGATTGTTTATAAGCTTCTTAACCCAAAAAGTCGAGATCCGACGACTTTTGAATAATCATTGTTGGCTTGAATCATCGAGCGAAGTCTTGTATTCTTCTGTGGACTGTCAGCCTTTTCTCGTTGTTTACTTGGACTATATTTGAGCAACCGTATTGCAATCCATTTTATCAAGAGATTCGTTTTCTTATGACAAACTCCTCTATTTAGGAATCGAATATGAATTAACACTTCCTTTCTAAGATGATGCGATGTAATGTAATCAAGACAGAGGAAAACACGTTAGCACAGGAGAGATAAACAATCACACAAGGAATCATGTTAGTGCAATAAACAAACACAGAACACCTATCCTACTAGGATTTTAGTACGATTCTACCTAAGGTAGGCTCCTAGGTCTCTATATGGGGTTCGATTCTAATGAAGGGTACCCGAACCAGCAGATTCCTCGATCCTCACCCATTATAGGCTCGTATGGACCAAGTTCGGTTCAGGGGAACACATTTCCCTATGGCCATGCGGAGGTGAAAACCTCACGAAAACATAGGTACTGGATGTGTCCCAAAAGCAATCCCACTAGCCCATGCGAGGTGAAAACCTCACGGCAGCATAGCTTCGCTCCCACTTAAAGGTGTGACCACAATGGTCATGCAAATATGAATGCGGAAATATCCTAAGAGACTCAACATTATTGCAATCCTAGCACCCACAAAGTTGAAAATAGAGATCGAATTGAAAAATACGATCATTTTTATTGATTTTAAAACGCTCAAATGAATTGGACTAATCATCAAAAGCCCTCTCATCTCGAAGTGTCGAAATGCCATATCCAGTAAATTAGGACACAGCACCCCGAATTCTCGAGAGTATGATAGGACACAATTCGGATCATTGTTATTTTGAGAATTCTTATCTCAAGGTAACGAGGTGTCACACCCAGTAAGTTAGGGCACAACACTTTTTACTCTCGAGGGTAAGCTTTTTGTTTTAAATCAAAAAATGATTTTTGAAAACGATTTTCCGAATTTTGACAAAAGGACAAAAAGTAATCAATTTTATGGCCTGACTCTCTTATTGGGTCCCCAGTGGAGTCGCCAAGCTGTCGAAACCATTTTTTTGAAAGACGGTGGGAATCGAACTTGGGTTTTGAAAATAAAAACGGGAGTCGCCACTGACCTTTTATTAGGTGTGATCGGGTCACCTATAAAAATATTTTGGTCTGCGAATATTTGAGAAAATAGGTTCGGGAGTCGGTTATGTGCGAGGAAGGGTTAGCACCCTCGTCACGCCCAAAATTGGTACCAAATTGAGCAATTAATGTCCTTATGTCGAAAGTTGAAAATTGTAAAAAAGATTTTAAAAATATGATCCCTTTAAAAATACTTGAATTTCCTCGAATTGAATATAAAAAACTTTCTCGTTCCGAAGGAATAAAATATCGCATTCAATACTTTAGGACACGATAATTCAAATCCTCGAATCCAAGATCATCTCATAATTTTCGAATTGAATATCAAAGTTTTCTCATTTTGAAGGAATAAAAGATCACATCCAATACTTTAGGACATGATAATTTAAATCCTCGAACCCAAGATGAATATTGCCTCATTTAGAAAATCTTATCTCGAAATAACTGGATTGTCACATCCAAAGAAGTTAGACATAACACATCGAATTCTCTAAATAAGTTTTTATTTTTATTCAACACTTTTTATTTTAAAAGATATTTCACTATTTAGGTTAAACGAGAAAAATCGAAACCAGGTGAGTTAAAGCACGATTTTCCGAATTTCTGAACACGAAATATTGCCTTTATGAAAGAAATTAATTTTGTATTGGGTAAAATGTAGCACGAATTTGTAACAAATGTAGAAAATGAAGTACAATGCTAGCAAGCATATAGAACACATATGTTAAATACAAACGATAACAATAAGACGAAAATGGAAATAAAATGAGTAAAACCGATATGCTAAAAAGATAATAAAATGAAAAACGAAAAGAATAATAAGCGATATGACACTTTACAAGCGCATTAAAAATAAAAATAATAACAATAATAATGATGATAATAACGATGACTTTAAAATGATATTGAGATGTAAATATAAATAGGAATATATAAAATGTGATGATATGAATGAAAATAGAAGTATATGTGAAATAATATAAGTATAAATATATGAATGAAAGTTAAATAAATGATAATATATACATATATATATAATATAATAAAAGTAACAAAAATAATAATGATAATAACAACAACAACAACAACAACAACAACAACAACAATAATAATAATAATAATAATAATAATAATAATAATAATATAGTGATAATAAATATAATAATAACAATAATACTAAATATATATATACAACATACTAATATGAATATAATAATAATAATAATAATAGTAATAGTAAATATAAATATAATAATAATAATAGTGATGATAAAAAAATAAAGTAAATAATAATAGTAATAAAAATAATTTTGAAATTTTGAAGAAAAATAAATAAATAAACTTTTAAAATAGGTTGGAAACTAGATTGAAACCGGATGAAAATCAAGGATCAAAGTCAGTAATAAATTAAAAATGGACAGGGCCCCAACAAGATGCTACAGAGAGTTATGGGGGACCGATTGGGTAAATAACCCACTTCCTAATGCGCAAGGTTTCATTACCAAAGCAAGGATTGGATTGAAACGAAATAGAGATAACAGGTATGAATCGCAAAGAATGGAAAACATGAAATAGGACTTAATCCGAAAGTGCCACAAAAATGGGGGACTGCTAGCGCAAATATTTCTTTTAAAGAATATGCGCAATAACCCTATGTAGTAAACGGCACCGTTTGGTCTATTATTAAACACCCAAAATTTTTAAAACATTTCAAATTTCTAGCTTTTTCATAAATTTCACCTCCAAACTTTTTCTCATCCTCTCTCTTTTTAGCCCGACGCTGTTTTTCCTCTTTCGGCCGATCACCACGCCACCATCATTACGGTGGCCGGCAACGCACGAGGAGGGGATTTCACCCCGTTCAGAGCCCTTTTTAAAGACCCAAACTTTCAACCCGATTTCGTCCCTTCTTTTCATTTTGTTATAGGTGTTGTGTTATGGTTTCGAAATAGTAAAATGAATAAGTAAAAGATGACAGTAAAAAATGGCAAAAAACAAAAATAAGAACAACCTTTAAAGTTTCTCTTTTGTTTTTTGATTGCTGAAGATTTGTAAAAAAAAGCCGAAGCCCATACAAATGGTTTTTTTCGGTTTTATAATCAAGTACGATTGTGATATTTCGCTTTTCTCTCATTGCTTGTCTTTTGCCCTCTTTCTTTGGTTCTTTACAGTGTTATGGGCGCTGCGCATGCCGGCGGCGCAGGCGTCTTTGGTGTCGATCGAGGCGCGAGTGGTGCCGTGGAGTCCGACGAGGCGTGGCAATATGTCGGAACTTGGGTAGGCGCGCCACACATGCGGGCTAGGGGTTAGGTTTGGGTTGTCAAAGGTTTTAGGCTAAATGGGCTTGTTAGGCTTCGGGTTTGGTTGGTCAAAAGGGTTTACTTCGATTTGGGTATGGTATTGGGTTAAGTTTCATCATGGTTATTTTGGGCTTATCGGCCCTGTGTTTGGGTTTTAGTTAAAGGCCCGGCAAATTTTGGGTCGTATACTTTTTATGCAAAAATACCTCCGAGTTTGGTTCACTTTTCCGAGTACATAGTGCAAGTAAACAATAAGCAGTAGCTAATTGATGGCAGGCTGGAGTTCCAGCAATACTTGTTTCACTGTAGAAGTTTGTAACATCCCAAAATTGGGCCTAGGAGAATTGAGCCCAATGGGCCTTAGGCGTAGTAGCGTTTAAATTTTTAGAGAACAAGAGATAGGCTTAAATGCTAGAGACCTATTGGATAAGTGATTTTGAAGGTTGTAGGCTTTCTGCTGAAGTCCCAGGATCAAATATTGGCTTTGGGGAAATTTTGGTTTTAGGTGAAAAAACCTCGGAAGTTGGCAGATAGGCCTTAAGAATAAAATATGGAGAAAAATAACACAAGTAGAGTGTGTGGTGTAGTGGCAAAGTGACGCCACATAAGAGACAAGGGAGTGACGCCACAAGGAAGGAAGGAGGTCCAAGGTTCAAGTCTTGGCCTTTGCATTTTGGTTTCTTTTGCTTGGACCTTAGAATTTGGGCCATAGTTTATATTTAGTTACGCATGGTTTAAGACACAAGAGGAGCTTGTGGCCAAGTGGCTAGCAAACTGTGGATTATGTTGCAAGGGAGCCTGGTTCGAATCTCATGAGAAGCAAGGAGTATTTATTTTGCTGGTCCTGACTGCAAGAGTTTCATTGAATTTAAACTCTACTCGAGGAAGGATCCCACATCTGAAAGACACAAAGAATGAAGGTGAAGAGCTAGCTATATAAAGAGCATCCTAGAAGGAGAGTAAACACATCTTGGAGGGCATTTGGGCACAAGAGTGGTCTGAGCGCTGATTAGCCCCAGCAGTCCTATCGTGTGTGTAACTCTCTCTCTCTCAGTTGTAGAATGCAAGAATGCCGAAATGCTTGCTACACTGCATTAGTAGCCACATGCGCGCGCGGCGCATGTGTGGGGCTTCGACGCGATAGTTGAGGCCATCGCAGTATTCTCGTGGGTCAGTCGCTGGGCCTCGATGGGTCGAAGTGGGCCCAATGGCCCGTGGGCCCATATGAGTAAATTGCATGATTGGTTAGTATATGTTGAACTAGACTAGGTGGAACTTATATACGTGGCTAGATTTGTGCTAGGTGGGCCACACGAGCATGTGGGCCTGATGGGCCAAATCGAGTTTTAGGCTCAATCGTCCCAAGACGACCGAAATGGTAGCCGAGTCGCTAGTGGCGACATTAGGCCTCTCGTGAAGGCCATTGCAAGTGTGAATTTACTTTAAAATACCCTTGGTGGGTAAATTACTTAAAATACCTTTAGTAGGTAAAATTACAATTATACCCTCAGAGGTTGATTAGCATGATTATGTTGTTTAGTTTTAGCCGATTGTAGGGGAAGGCTTGATCTCGTATATCTCGAGTTGTGGCTAGTGCTCAAAAAGTGTTAAGGAAGGGGATCTAGTGCGTTAGATCTTGATCTACTGGATTTGATAGTCGCATTAGTAACTGTGTGTGTAAACTAACACGCTTTTTGCTTTGTATATGTTTGATAAACCGATTGATTGGTAAAACCAAACAAGATGGTTGAGTGATATGATACCCTATGGGGTATGTGCACTGATTCGTAAGTCCGTTTCATTATGAGTAATCGTTATTGATACATGATGTCATGATTTATGATGTATGTTCTATGAGATGCAACGTTAAACATGTTTGCATGATTTGAATACTATACATGAGTTGGTATGATGATGGGTGATATGAGAGGAGGGGAAGTGATATTCGTGTCGACGCGACACCGCTGGTTTGGTACCACATTGTGACTACTGGCCACCGTGGTTTGGCACCTCCGAGGTTTGGCACCTCATAAATATCTCGCCCCTCGTGGCTTAGACCACCGTGGGTTGGCCCCACATCCGAGATATGGGATTGACGCCGTGATTTGGTATCACACGATGGGTTGGCCCCATCACTCGATTATTGTGACTTCTGGCCACCGATTTGGTATCACATTTGTGTCTTTGGGACACCGTGAGGTTTGGCACCTCATAACACTCGCCCCCGTGGTTTGACACCACCGCGGTTGGCCCCACTTTTGAGATACGGGATTGTCGCCAAAGATTTGGTATCACACGATGGGTTGGCCCCATCACTTGATTCGTGACTTCGGCCACCAAAGTGATTTGGTATCACATTTGTGTCTTTGGGACACCAGCGGGTTTGGCACCACAAGTATTGACGGATATTGTGACTTTAAGTCACCAAAGGGTTTGGCACCACCAAAGGGTTTGGTACCACACGGGGTAGAAAGGTGTTTGGAAGGCTAGGTCGGGTGCATATTGTAACTTGTGCATGTTAAACCTGTTTATGATTGGTGTATGATGTTTTACTAAACCGGGAAAAGGGCTACACATCGAGTCTTGGTGACTCACCTTTTTCCTTTAACGCTTTCAGTGATGCGTAAAGATGGACCAGTTCGGAGAGGACATAAGGTGGCCCATGCAAAAGAAGATATTTGGATTATTTTAAGCATTTTTAATATTGAGTATTTTGTTTTAAGTATGGGTTGTAATAAGGGCCTTACTATTATTTTGGTATTATTTTAATTATGGCTTGATTAAACTGATCCACTATGTGAAGAGGATTTTATCTTAGCAACTCCGCTTATTCAAAATAATATTTAATAAAGTTTAAATTCGCATAATTTTATAACACTAAGGTTTTTCATATTACTTTAAATGGACATGGTTTTCAAAAGTTAACAAACTTTCATGATTATTCCAAGTCAAAAAGATTTTCAACCGCTCTTTCCATGAGCGACATAACCTCGATCCTGGCCAAGGCTCGTGGGCCGGGTTTGGGGGTGTTACAAAGTTTTTCTATTTAAATAATATTTCAGTTTAGTCATGGATTCAACGCGAAAAAAAAGAAGCAATAGTATCACAATTAATATCAACAGGCGTAAAAATAAAGAAGTGATCTCGCGCATACCATAATAGATATAGCTTCGCATAAGCACCAAATACAATTCTTCAAAGCTTCAATCCCATTGGCCCTTATTGTTCTCCCCTTTCTAATTAACATCCTTGCTTTCAAGAATCCTTGCTTTCAAGAAAGGACTATCTTCTATGGCATAAGCATCTTGCAAAAATAAATCGATAACTTTAATTTGCATTCTCCGACAAAAATCTGGTACCGATGAGTCATTTCTTGATATGCAAGAAGCTCCTAAATTGGAAAAATCATCCATTAGTCATAAGCATGCAGAACCAAAAATATCTAGAAGGGCCATTTTCAATAACTAACAATATGAACTCGCTTCTAAAAGTTTGCAAATGGCCATCTTTTACACTTCAGCAGAAGACAACAACATACAACATAAAGTTGGAGCACTATCCTCTAAATCCGTGTTTTTATGAAGTTTGCAATCAGATTCAAATCAAAAGAACAATTGGCCATCATAACAAAAACATACAGTAAAAATAGACAAGAGTTGACAATACATTAACCCATTGCTTTATCAAAGGCATAGGACTCGACAACTGCCTAAACAAATTTTCAAGCCCTGACTCAGCCAAGACTCTCACAATAATCTTTTCCACCTTAAGATTTCCACATGCATGGAGAACTTCCAAAAGAAATGCACTTCTAGTACATGCATCAGCTTACAAATCTCGACAACATCTTCTCGACGGATGATCACCGTAACTTTTCTTATGAATAAACATCTCACTGAGAAGTTGAATATTAGTCCATGATGCTCTATGAGAAAGTTTTAGAGCCTTCAAAGCCTGCAAAGGTTAGATTGATAACTTATATGAATGAGGAACTTAAATGCAAAGGAATTGAATTGAACAAGAATGCTTGCAACAAGGACATGCAGATCCATACATGTCACTTGATATGCATAAAATAGCTTCAATCATACGTAGAAATGAAAAAGGTTCCTTTAGAAAGTAAAACTAATAAGAGTTGCCAACCGCAAAAAAGAGCATTTAAATATTAATACCATAACCTTAACATACACAAGTTTCAAGGAATTAAGTACCTTTTAATTTGCTTGCTTCGTACATAAGAACACCAATATCATACAGAGAGACATAGACATATTTTAGCCCTTGAGATTGAATCCTACCACTGCCAATTATTTGCTTAATGTAGCACACACTCTTCCTCAAATATAAAAGGGAAAGCTACCAAGAAGAGTGAAAGTTCAATAAACAATCACCTCATCCAAAATTAGTCAATAAATAAACAACCAAGTAGCAAAAGTTAAATTTTATTTTCCATGTGAATACCAATAAGTTCAATCGACCGGAATTTTACGCTTTGTACAGTGGAAAGAATGAACCCCGCCACAATTATACTAGGTACTAACACTTCACCATCATCAAATCCTTCTCTCTTTGTTTCGATGCACAAATGCAAAGGCAAGAGAAAATTCTGACAACCATTATATTCTTAAATCGATTTATGTGCATAACAATTCCCAATATGTAGCAAAATAAGTTATAAGTAATTTTTTTAGCATTAGCATAAATTCAAAGATCATCCATAGTTAGCAATGTATCAAACTCAAAATATTATGCAAACACAATTATAATTGTTGACATGCATCCTTCTAATAATGACCAAAAATGTACTTAATTCCTTAACTTTTGCATAATTACAATAATACCAATATACAAAAGCAGTAAGAATGTCATATTCGAAGGGGAAAAGATCATGTCATTTTAGTCACTTGGATACAAACAAAAATTAAACACCCTTGACTACAATGCCATATTGTCATCCTAATCACATTTGGTTACAACAAAGCAAATAAATCTATCAAAGAAAGAAATAAGCTTACATCTCAAGAGAAAAGAAACTATCACAGAACCGATAAAAAAGCTGTCCCGATAATGCAGAGGTCGCTAGAATCGAGATGAGGCTTCATTCAAAGAAGTATGCATTTTTTCTCCGAATTTACTAGTTCAAGCAAGTGGTCGACACAAGAACTTCAATGTATTATAGTACATCACTAGACAAGCCTTTTTGTCGCTGCAAGCCGAGAAATTTTGCATTCAACATCGATGCAATGATAGGGTCACTTTTACCAATGTTACAAAGAATTTCCAAGCAAACCAAGTAAACTGCATAAATTGTGCAAATTATCCCTTTCAAGAAACAAAACATCAATAGTTGAATCATCTTCTACACCTTTGGAAGTGGTACAATCATTATATTTCACTTAACATTGTGCACAGAGAAATCTAGCCCTATTGCATAAAGCCTCAGTATTAGATCAACAGGATTGTAGCCCTGTGAAATTCTACCAAATTTCAGATTATAACTCAGGCATCTTATCCAAATAAATGAAATAGATACAGATCCAAGCCACAAAAAGCAATTAGTCTAGCAACATACCCGATGAAAATCACCGCCATGTCATTTAAACGCTTTTGCAAGAGTACTACACGTAAAGTTATGCCAAAGATCTCTACATTTATTGGCACAATAATCAACAAGTTCAACAAATTCCATTGCATTATTATCTATATCAACCTCGCCAAAAGATACTTTAATCAATAAATCAGTGTAAGAGATAAACTTTAGTTATGAAGCCCTAAGCCGATTAAAAATGTCCATTCATAAAAATTAAAAATTAAAAGCGAGCAAGTAAAGCAAAATGATGCACAAAACAACTAGAAACAAATTAGGAAGAATGTTTGGTAAGATCTCAATGTGTTGATATAAGCAAATAAAAAGAATGATGGTATGTAAAAAAAAAGCAGAATGACGCCATCATTACTACAGACAATCATCAAACAAAGACCATAAGTCTTCAAACAATGGATTTCAAAGTCGACACATTAATCCAAATTTAAAAAGTGCTCGCCAATCGCATAATTGTGAAAGGTTCAAATGGGTACAGATGGAAAATAGGTGTGAGCATTCCTAACGACAAACACTATTTACAAAATTACTACTATGTGCCACTACTATCTCAGATCGGTGTTGGGAATTGTTGGCTACATCATGAATTTAGAGTTGAAAGTTGTACGCATACAAAAGTCTTGAAATTAATGAAGCTAAATGACTTATTGAACCCTATTCCTCAACCATTCTAAAAGGTTATATAGTTACTCTTACCTTGCATTCACAGGAAATGGAGACTAACAAAAGCGTTACTAAGTCAATTTGAACTGAGCTATCAGCCTCTCTCTAGCAAGAACAATGCGGAACATATTCTCACTGCAAACTGCAAATGTAGGAATTAGTAAGAAAACTAAAAACATAAACATATATGTTGAGCCATATATTAACAACCATACCTTGAAAACTTGATCCTTCATCATTGACCTTGCATACTCGGCCAAACATTCATTGCGTAACCGTCGAATCAACGCCTCGCCAAAATGATTAATCTCTCAATCAAAACCGCAAAGATCTACCCGCAAAAGTAACAAGCACATTGTGCGACTTCACAATATCGGCTTCTAATGCCCCGAAAAGGCTCACAAAAATTAGATAAGCAAATGGTTCGTGTTAATGCTTATGCAAATCAAGAAATTGAGTGCTCGCACTAAGGACTCACTTGCTCCAACAAAGCAAGAACTCTTTCATATTTCCCTGAATCTTTACAGTGTCCCATGGCCACGCTTTTCACTACACCGCCACCGCCTCGACCACAATAGATCCAAACTTCGAATCACCACCAGCAATATCAATGCCCGAACAAATTTACCTTTAGACTTGACTTCCTCTAAGCCTCTCCAAAACCCTAAGTGCTTCGCTTTCGCCTCATCGTCATCGGCCCCACGATTGCAAAAAAGATATACGAGCTTCAATCTCTGGATCAACCAAAAGTGCGCACGCCAGCTAATCGCGAGGAGACGAACTCGAGACAAGTTATGCAAAGTCGGTAAGTCTCAAGAAATAACTAAGAGAGGCTTGTTGTTGTTGATTAGGTTTTGTATGTCGATACGATTGTATATTATTCGGAAGGATTTGGAAAGAAAGGACACGAACTGTTTATGGCGAGGAGAGGACGGCGGCTTGATCAGTGTTTCTTCTTCTTGGAGTTTATGAGAGTGGAGATGGGGAGGAGGTAGTCTGGAGACTAGTGAGTGAATGCCTTCGATTCATCTGAGGTTTGGAGATCGGAGAGGAGGGAGGATTCGGTGAGAGTAGCCATTGAGTGAAAATGAAAAGTGCGAGAGAAGGAAGGAGGGAGGAGTAAATTTTGATGGGAATTGGAGCGCATAAGGAAAAAGCCCGCCTAAAGGGATGTTCAAATATCTGTCCCACCTGAAACAAAACCTAAAATTTCGAATTATGTAAAAACTATTTAATAACTTTATTCTTAGTTGTTGTTTTATTTGATGATATAATTAACAACTATTTAAGAATAAATTTATGTAATGAATTTATATATACATATATATATAAATTGAATGAGCTAAAATTTAGGGTGTGTTTGTTTAGGGTAAAATGTTTTTCGGAAAATATTTTCAGCCTTTTCCAGTATTTGTTTGGCTGAAAATATTTTCCTAAAGTAAAATCAATTACAAAACACGCGAAAAGGAGCTCCTAATTTTTGGAAAATGTCTTACCCTTTTGAAATCGGTAAGACATTTTTCGAAAAATGATGCTTCTTTCTCCCCTTTCCCCTTCCCCTTCCCCTTGGGTTGAAAATCAGTTTGGTCAAGGACTTTTTCCGGTTCCTCCTTCATCCAGGTAAGGCTCCTTCTCCTTCTCCCGCTCTTCATTCCTTTTCCTTCTTCCGTTCATCATCTTCTCTTCCAGGTAAAAGTCAGCCGCATATCTTCTCTTCTCAGCATATTCTGTTTCGTTTCCTCTCTTTCTCATGCAAATCTACCATGAATTCTTCGCTGGGTCTTGGCTTAAGGTGATGATCATTCTTTGATTGACAAGTAATAGGGCTTTCTTTCATAGCTGATGTAAATATTTGGAGTTAGTCCGCTATCTTATCGTTTTTAATCTAGGTGTATTATTAATGGAAATATTTTTCATCAAAGGCGATGATTGGAAATATTTTTCTTTCTCCGTCGTCCCTTTATCGTTTGGGTTCGTCTAAGTATCGTCCAAGTATTGTGAAATGTAGGTAATGGTTTTTCCTTGCCAAGTTATAAGTTTAAGAGTGAATAAAAACTATGGTGATGGTTATTTTATGAAAATCGACATTTGTTATAAATTAAGTTCCATTTTCACTTCAATTGGAAAATTAAGTTCCATTGATGATTTGAGACTCTTGCTTTCCTACCGATTTAATGTTGTTGCCTTTCGATGAGTTCGACATAATTCGGGAATGGATTGGTTAACCTTACATGATACAAATTGTGAACCGCAAAAGAAAGATTATTGGTTTGAGATGTCGAATCTGGTGAAATCCTTCAAAGTTGAATCTAATGATCCAATGGGTTGCCTTGATGTTGATATCCTCTGTGCTAGCTCTAAGTATGTGAGAAAAGGATGTGAAGCTTATTTAGCTTATGTGTTGGATAATAAAGTATCCGAAAAGCAAATTGAATCGCCTCAAGTTGTGAATGAATACTCGGGATGTGTTTCAAGAATTACCAAGTTTGCCACCGTGATGAGAAATTGAGTTTGGCATCGAATTAGCTCAGTGGACGACTCCGATTTCGATAGTCTCGCATCGATGGCACCTACCGAAAGTTAAAAGAGTTGAAAGCACAATGGTAAGAATTGACGGATAGGGCTTTGCACAACCGAAGTTTTTCTCCTTGGGCACCGATTCTATTTGTGAAAAAGAAAGACGGACGATGCGAATGTGTATTGATTATCGGCAATAAAATAAGGTGACTATAAAGAATAAATACCCAAGCACTTCGAATAGACGATTTGTTTGACTCACTTTGAAAGGGCTTCAGTGTTTTCAAAGATTGATCCGAGATCGGTTATTATCACCGCGAGTCGAGATTCTAATGTGCCTAAGATCGCATTCCGAACGAGGTACCTTATGCATTTTGAGTTTTTGGTTATGCCTTTGGGCTTACTAATGCACCCATCGCTTTCATGGACTTGATGAATCTGGTTTTCGCGCTTTTGGATCGGTTTGTAGTAGTGTTTATCGATTTATATACCGATCTACTCCAAAGATGAAACCAACATGCCGAGCATTTGAGATTAGTGCTACAAACTTTGCGAGATAAACAGCTTGTACGCAAAGTTTAGTAAGTGTGAATTCTGATGAAAGAAGTTAGTTTTTAGGTCACGTTGTTTCAAAGATCGTGTATTCATGTTGACCAGAGCAAAATATCGCTATTCTTGATTGGAAACCACCAAAGAATGTTTCAAATCAAGTTTTTTGGGACTTCATGGATATTACCGACGATTTGTGAAAGGTTTTTCTATAATAGCTACTCCGTTGACAAACCTATTACAGAAAGATGTTAAGTTCGAGTGGTCGGAAAAGTGTCAGAAAAGCTTCGATCGGTTGAAGGTCCTTTTGACCGAAGCTCTAGTGTTAGTTCAGCCTGAATCGGGTAAAGAATTTGTTGTTTATTCTGATGCTTCTTTGAATGGTTTAGGCTGCGTTTTGGTGCATGAAGGCAAAGTTATAGCCTATGCTTCAAGACAATTGAAGTTGCATGAAAGAAATTACCCGACACATGATTTAGAACTCGCAGCTATTGTGTTCGCACTGAAAATTTGGCGTCATTACTTATACGGTGAAAAATGTCATATTTACTCGGATCATAAGAGTCTGAAGTATTTGATGACTCAGAAAGATTTGAACTTGAGACAATGTAGATGGTTAGAGTTGTTGAAAGACTATGAGTTGGTGATTGACTATCATCCGGGAAAAGCTAACGTGGTTGCAGATGCGTTAAGTCAAAAATCATTGTTTGCTCTTCGTGCATTGAACGCACATATGGCTATGTCGGTGATGGTTCGATCATAGCCGAGTTGAAGGCAAGACCGATGTTTATTCAACAAATTTGTGATGCACAGAAATTTGACAAAGATTTGATTGCTAAGCGAGCTCAGTGTGAAAATGATGCAGAGTTAGAGTTTCAAATTGATACAAACGATTGTTTGAACTTCAATGGCCGAATATGTGTTCCGAAGAACGTGGATTTGATTCAGATGATTTTGAGTGAGGCTCATAATAGTCGATTATCGATACATCCGGGTGGCACGAAAATGTACAATGATTTGAAACAATTTTATTGGTGGCCTGGCATGAAACGGGATATATCTGAATTTGTCTCGAAGTGTTTAGTTTGTCAGTAAGTAAAATCGGAACATCAAGTGCCTTCTGGGTTGCTTCAACCGATCATGATACCTGAATGGAAGTGGGATAGAATCACTATGGATTTTGTATCTGGTTTGCCTACGACACCGAGCGAGAAAGATGCAGTCTGGGTTATAGTAGATCGATTGACCAAATCAGCTCATTTTGTACCCGTCCGTACGGATTATTCGCTCGATAAACTTGCTGAGTTGTATGTATCTCAAATTGTGAGATTACATGGTGTGCCGAGTTCTGTTATTTCAGATAGAGACCCAAGATTCACGTCATGCGGCTTTGGGAGAAATTACAGGATGCTTTGGGTACTAAACTCCATTTTAGCACAAATTTCCAAATTACAGACAGATTTGTCGGCCATCAACGAACCATTCGTATACTTGAGGACATGTTGAGATGTTACGCCCTCGAGTTTGAGGGTACGTGGAAAGATACTTGCCTTTGATTGAATTTGCTTATACTAACAATTTTCAATCAAGTATTAAATGGCACCTACGGAAGCCCTATATGGCCGCAAGTGTCGTACAGATCGCTGTAATGGACCGAGCTTAGTGAGAATAAGATACACCAGGTTGATTTGATTAAAGAGACCGAACGTAAAGTGAATGTGATAAGAGATACTTTGAAAGTCGCTTCTATCGATCGACAAAAGTCTTATCGCCGATTTAAAGCGTAAAGATGTTGAATATCAAGTCGAGGATCGAGTGCTTTTGAAAGTTTCCCAGTGGAAGAAGGTAATTCGATTTGGTCCGAAGCAAGTTAAGTCCGAGGTTTATCTGATCGTATGAAATCATCGAACGATTGGGCGCATTTATAGAGTGAAGTTGCCCTCGATTGGAAAAGATACATAACGATTTCACGCTTTCAATGCTACGCAGATATAGATCAGACCCGTCACATGTAATCACTTCGTTTGAGATTGAAATCCGATCCGATATGACGTATGAGGAAGAACCGATTCGTATTTTAGCTCGGGAAGTGAAAGAGTTAAGAAACAAGAGAATTCCATTAGTGAAAGTACTATAGAATCGGGCATGGAGTTGAAGAGGCTACGTGGGAGCCCGAGGATTCAATGAGGCAACAATATCCGACTTTGTTTAACTGGTAAGATTTTTGGGCACTAAAATCCTTAAGGGGAGAGTTGTAATACCCAAAGATGACCCTAATCGTAATAAAGGGTTTCGGGACCACAAATCCGAGTCCGAATAAAATTTTAATATTATTTTCTCGTGTTGTTGATAAGTGAGTTAACATGTGTTAAATTTCGGAGAATTTATTTGCTTGTTTGTGTGTTAAATTTGACTAAAGAACTAAATTGCAAAATTGTTAAAAGTGACCTTTTTAATTGATTATGTGCTAAATTGTGATGGCTTTATTAAAGTGAGGTCCTTAAAGGACAATTGATCCAATGTTACTAAAGTGGACTGGCATATTTGGGAAATTAGATGAAATTTTTGTTTTTATAATAATATGTTTTTAGTGATAATTAAACAAATATTACTTTTACATTTTAAGACATAAAATAATGAAACAAAGTGGAAAGAAAGAGAACAAACCTTGTTCTTCTTCTTGGCCGAATGTGGAGAGGAAGAAAACTCCATTGTTGAAGCTTAAATTTCAAAGCAACTTGGAGCTTAATTTGGGATCAAGAACAAAGAAAATCGATTTGGATCTGGAAAATCAAATATTATTGAATAGCCGCTTACGCAGCTTGTCGACCATTGAGGTAAGTTCTTAAGTTTAAGTACAATAAAGAGATAATTATGAAATTGTTGAATGATATTATTTGATTCATTTTAGTAGTGAAATAGATGATAACCGAATGTTAAGGGCATATATTGGACTAAATGTGTTTTGAATTTGAAATAAAAACTAGTACATGTGATATGATAAATGATTATGGTTTATGTACATGAATTGGAAATGATGTAAGTGTTAAGATTTTAAGTTGATGAATTATTGATGTGTTATTTGGGCTTATAGCCCAGCAGCCTTGTGCTTGGTGTTATTCGGCTTTTAGCCTAGCGGTGCCACGTGTGGTTGAAACAATTCGCTTATTGCCTAGCAGCTTAATGCCGGTGATTTACTTCGGACCTTGAGTCCAGCAGGCCTAGTGCCGGTGAATGTGATTTGAGCTCTAAGTACATGAGAATTGAGTTACGAACATATCAAGAAATTTCAGCTTTGAAACATGATTCGTATTAATTCGACACAGTGAGGTACGTATTTTATAGTCATGTTACTCAATAAAATGATGAACAAGTACACTAGAAAGTAAATGTCTTATACATTGATTTATTAGAGATGAATGAATATGTATATACATGTTATATCGTGTGATAGTAAATTATTGAAAGCATGAATGGATTAAGTCGATTGGATAAGTATATGTTATGTACATATGTCTTTGATATACTTGATGATTGGTGTATATGAGTAAGAAAAGGTAAAGCTTTTATATTAAATGCATCAATGATATTTAGTTACTTCGCTTTATAGGTAAAAATTATGTATTATTTATGTTTGAAGTGGTGATAAGAGATATTGAATTGAATGGTTGGATGTATGTTATATATATAAGAATATGTTTTCTTAAGACTTACTAAGCTATCAAGCTTACCGTGTGTGTGTTCTTATCTACCTCTTTATAGATCTTTGATTCAAACTACTGACTCAAGGATCATCCGAGAAGTCAATCGTATCTATCAAATCTTTTGGTATACCTAACTTAGTTTAATTCAAAGGCATGTATAGTTAGACTAAAGTGTTAACTATGAGATTTTGGGTGTTGTACATAACTATAATATAGCCTTGCATAAAAAGGCTTAGTTCCTTTGGATAAAAATTAAGTTATATATGGTAATGGCTTGCATGATAATACTATGGATGTATGATTGTGTTCATGGCTTAGTTCATGTTTGAAAGAAGAATCGAATGGCCTATGTGTGTATATATATATGGTGTGGTAATTGATAATGTGTTTAGCTAATAAGGTGAAGTAATGGATGTTTATAGGTTAAAGCATGTAGTCTATTAACTTGGTAATATGATTAAAAATGCAATTTGATGTTTGTATTATTGACATAGAATTCGTGACATAGTCAAGTTGATCCCGTGATATATTCGCAATGGTGTATTGTATGTTAGGTTCGAGTAGATTTAGCTCAATGAATTGTAACTTGAATGTGGTAGAGATTATTTATACTCGCAGATGGAGTTGTGATGTGGATCATGCATATCTCTTTTGGACAAATTGCCATTTTATGCATGCATATAATAATGAATAAGTCATATACTTAAGTCAAGAAAAGACATAGGATTATTGTTTAAATTGTAAATTTGAGAGTTCATGTTTGTATTATATGAATAAATCAATATAGTTATGCCTACTCTAAAATGCTAGTTTATTTCAATGCATGTGAATTGAGTGGCAAAATTGTTCGGCCGATGATCGTAGATGTTTGGTGAAATGTACTGATTTTTTTATATGCTAGATTAGTAAGGTATAAGAAAGTAATTATTTAGCCAATGTATCAAGAAATTGAAAGGTGTTGTATAGTTGATCGTGATAATTGAATTATGCTCGCAATGCCTCATAACCCTAATCTAGTGACTGACTCGTTGTGGGTGTTACATGGAGAGATATGTCCTGTGCAAAAGATAACAAACATTGAAACGAAATCGACGTACTACAACGATTGTTTGCTCCGTGGATGCGCAAGTGTTCATGTCTTTTTTTAACATTTAAGCAATGTCGAGATGCATTTATATACCATAGCAAGCCATTGGTACAAATTGACGGTGACTTTATGTATGGTAAACATAGGCATCTGATATTGCTAGCCGTGGGCACAGAGATTAGTACGAGAATCCTTCCGATTGCGCTTTTGCATAACAATTGTGGAGTCACCGATGACTAAGATTTCTTCCTATCTAGGTTAAGGAGGCATGTCCGCCTCAACCTCGATATATGCGCGATATCGATCGGGCCCCGAATACTAGCCGCAATAGAGCGATGATTGGGCCGTGTGGCATCGCGCACACCATCGATATTTCCTACAGATGTTACGCCCAACTACCACGAGCAACACCGATCTACAAGTCAACGATGGCAAGTGACCAATATGGGTATGTAATATCTATTAATATAATTTCGCTTGTAATTTTCAATTTATTCTTAATTGAAGAGTGGTATGTAATATTCACTATCAACGATATTGGTAAGGTACGAGATCAATAAGGACCGCTTTCGTGAGATGTTGACAAGTTTGCATCGCTAACGGGTTAAGGCGCAAACTACTTGTGCAAAGATTCCTTTCGAACAAAGGACACAAGCATACGACGGCGGCCACGATATGGTCATATGACCTCAAACTCGACTGAATGCATAAATTCTGTTTCTAAAAGAATGTGTCATTTGCCAATAACATCGGTTGTGCGAGAGATATAGTTTCGCTTTAGCACTACTATTTCCGGCGAGCAATGAGTTATAAAGGCCAAATGCAAGGAAGCCATGTATGGTGCGCGCTGGTCTTGCGAGAAATTAACAGAGGGAAGGCACGAGCCAACACCATGCACACAGCAAGTGTCACGATCGCCACAACCTATGGTTTCGTATGATGGAGTTTGACAGATCAACCAAGGTATTATTAGCGGGAAGTATCGTGTACACTTGATAAATAGACCGCGACTATGGGATATTTGATGCACTTTGTTACCCATGCACTCATGTACTAGCGCTTGTCGTAATCTCCGCCTGATCCCATGAGCTATGTCGACGGTTGTATAAAATAGAAAACATGTACAACGTGTGGAGACACGATTGCCACCAAATCCCGCATGAACGTAAGTGGCCGCTTTCAGATTCTTACACCGTATAAGCCGCTGCCTTGATAGACAATCGAGGCGCAAACCAAAAGGTCGACCTTACTCGCCTAGAATACACAACAATATAGATATCCAAGAAACGACCAACCAACGAGGTTGTGCGGATGGTGTAGGAACCGAGGCCATACATCTCGCCGTGTCCAAATCTCCAATAGTTGATGCCTTCTTAACTTTTTTTTCTCTTGGTGTCTATGTAAATTCTATTTATTTGTTGATGAAAACTATGAACTTTTGTAGAAGGACTAATTTGGAAATAAAATTCAAAAAGAGGCTTAATTGCCATATTAGTCATTGATTTAACGCGCATTTTAATTTAGTCCTTTATATATGTTTTAATCATTAATTAACCTTTGTTTCTTTGTTTTACTTTTTTTATATTTTTATTTTATTATTTTAATATTGTATTAAATTATTTTACTAGATTAAATAGTCTATATTATTTTCTTTATTATTTATATATATTAATAATAGTATAAATTTATATTTTTTATGTAATATATTTATGTATTAAACGATTATTATTTATTTCTTTTAGCTTAAAATTATTTTCATTATATATTAATTTTATATACTAATTACTATTTATATGTTTTCAAAATTTTTATATTATGTTTTTTTTTATATAAAATCTATTTATATTATATAACTTATTTTACTTACATTATTTATTATGTATGTAATTGTTATGATTAGTATATTATATATTTGTTTTTTCTTATATACTATTTACTAATTATTATTTTTACATATATATTATGTCGTAATTATTTTTTTTGACAAAACGGAATCAACTTGGATTTCGATTATTGATAGTTTGAGTCTAAAAGGAAAATCCTTTTACATTTGATGCTTTCGATTTTCTTATTTCTCGAAAAATCCCGCCTTTTTCTACATCATTTCTTTTGGTTTTTATAACCAAAATTGAAGAGAAAAATAGAAATAAAAATACAATAGTAATTGTCCTTTTGCCGCCATTATTGCTTTGTTTTGTTTTTGTCTCCTTTTTCTTTTGCAGATGCAACTTGGGCAAGTGGAGGGAGGTGTTAGTGGAGCAATAGCATGTGGGAGGACTCCTAGTGCAAGTGCACACCTGTGGTTTGTTGGCTGATTTTGTTTTTCTTTTTTCTAATCATGGCATGTGGATTGGGCTAGATTATTGGGTCCATGTAATTTTTGGACTGCTTAATGGCTTTTGTTTTTTTAATGGGCCTTTAATCAGATTGGTCCGCATAAATTGGTTATTACATATTAAATTATTAAGTTACTGCTTTTTTATAAAATTACCTTTGAAATTGATGCATTTATTTCAAATAGTTTAAAAAAAGGTGATATTTAATATTTGGGGCTTCGAGAAAATTGTGTCCTAACTTATTAGGTTTTGATTTTCATCGTTGAACTTAAAATATTAAGTATCCTCTTTTTGATTTCATAAATTTTCAAATAAAAATTTATTCTTGGGAATTCAAAACTTTGTGCCCTAACTCACCGGATATGACGTTATGTTATCTCAATATAAGAATTTTAGAAAATAAGGCAATTTTTCGTGTTTAGAAGTTCGAGAAATTGTGCCCAAACGCGTTGGGTTTCAATTTTTCATTCTTCCAAATAACTAAATATCCTTTTAACAAGTTTTGTAAATCATGAGATGATTTTGATTACAAAGGTATTAAAACATCGTGTCCTAACGCAGTCGGATGTGATGTTTATATTCCTTCTAACAAAGAAATCTCAAATTTTAACTTAAATTATTCAAGTTTTAAAGTAATCCTGCTTTTTTAAATCTTTTCAAATCTTCACATTAGACATGATGTTATCAATTCGGCACTAAATTTTGGCGCATTGAGGGTGCTAACTCTTCCTCTTACGTAACCAACTCCCAACCCGCTTTCTTATATTTTGTAGACCAAAATCAATGTTTTGAAATAAAACGCTTTATAAGGTGATCCAATCACACTAAAGTAAAAAGCGGATTGGTGGCAACTCCCATTTTTCGCTTTCAAAAATCGATTCCCCGCTTTTAAATCAAATTTTAAAATGGTTTCGACATGTAGGACACTCGATCCGAGATCAAAACCCCAAAACTCTACTAACTAAAGAAAGAAATAAAGAAACATTTCGCTTTCTTCTCGCTTTTCCTCGCGGCCTTCACTACAAGGAGACCAACCGATTTAGGTAAGTTTCTTTTTCTTTTATTCCTATATCTTATATTTTTTAAAAAGAAATAAAAATAAATGATGTATACATCAAAAAAAAAGTTCACCTTTGTTTCGATTTTTTTTTGTTTTGGTATTTGATTTCTATTTCTTCATGCATGTGTTACAATCTGATTTTTATCAGACTTTATAGCCGTGAATACAAAAGTTTTTATCAGATATTTTCTTCAAGTCGCTTCCTTTTTTTACTTGTTTGTAAAGCGTGACAGAGGTAGAGAAGGGATTTTTCCATTTCTGCAAGCTTGCAAACGCACTTTGGGACGAGGCGCAGGTGGGCTATAGAAGGAACTACACGGGAGACCCTAGGTTTTGCTTTACCAAAAACTTAATGTTGTGGGTTTGTTTAAGTTGGGCTTAGGGTTTGTTTTTTTTTTAATTTGGGTTGGTATTTGTAAATTGGGCTTTGACTTTTTTATTTGTTGGGTCTGCTTAAGCCTGCATAAATTGGGCCTATTATAACAAGAATAAACAAAATGTCCTAAATTTTGTAAACTAGCCAATTCCATTCCTTCAAAAGAAAACTACCCACTACGTTAATTCAACCCAACTTTAAGTCTAACGGCTTTAGAAAAGTTTTAAGCTTTGATTTGATTTATTAATGGCAACAACTCAAACTAACAAAAATGAGTTAATTTTCATTGAAAGATATCAAGTTCTCAACCATTTAAAGTAAAAGAAAACAATGTATTTGAGGATTATCTAATTTAATAATAAACATTTAAAAATGTTTTATTTATACTATTGTACATTGAATTATATTTATGTAAAAATATAATAAAATTAGGTAATGTGTAAATATTAAGATCTAATGTTTTAAAAATTAAAACTAAAATTGAAACAATGTGTAAATATTGATGACTAAATTTATTATTATGTTAAAAATATCTTATTATTTTTCATTAATTATTTAATCACTAACGACTAAAAATGAAAAAAATCAAATGATTGAGTACCACATAGATCTCGATATTCCCTATAATTTTACAACAGGTGGAAGCTTCTAATCAATGGAGAGAGATGACAAATGACAAATCATTCAACTTTTGGTTCAAACATGCAAATTACGCTTCGAGAGGTCATCAACTTGATTTGGTAAGCGTAGAGTTTTAAGTTTGGCTCGATGAAATTGGTTACCAGCCTTTTCAATCCAAGTGTTCAAATGATGATTTACAGATTTAAAGATAGCCATGGCTCAACCTGGTAGACAAAGTAAAAGATGAGGACCCCTAGAGTCCTCATTTTACTACTCACTCAATGGAAGACGACTCTCAGTCAAGCTTTTCCGAAATGGAGTGATGAAAACCTTACAATTTTTGGGTTGAAATATGCAATTTACGTGAAAGAAGAAAAGCTTCATCTTCTCAGAAACCTTTAATTTGTGGGGTTAGAAGATTTTCATGCATCTTTAATTAATATTTTAAAAATAAACGAGACATATGGTGGTTTTTAATTTTAAAAATACCACCACATTCTAACAAGACTAGTGATCAAACCGACAAATTATTGATTCTTCTGATCCGATCGATTTAATTAAATAAATAATTAAGATTCATAAAATAAAAATAAATCAATTCAATTAAAATTTTAACACGGTTCAATAAGTCTATATTAACTCATGAATCAACAAGTTTAGTGTCTCTCCAAATTGATACCTAGACCAATTCTCTCATGCTAAAAGATTCGAGCATTAGCGCGCTTTTTCACAAACGCTCGCTAAAAGTTTTTCATACATTTTTTTCTTATTCTTGCTTTGAATTATATTTTATTTTGATACATTCACTTATAAGCAACGAGAAAGTTTCATTTTAGTTACTTAATTATGAAAAGTTATAAATTGCTAACTAAACAATTTAGAAGTTTTCATTTAAGTTACAAATTAAGTTATTAAAATTGATTTAAGGTTTAATGTTTAGTATGTTAATTTCATGGTTTAGGGGTTTGTTATTTTGGTGTATGGGTTTAGTGTTTCAATGTTTGTTGTTTGGGTTTATTGTATAGTGTTTAATATCTTAGTGTTTACCAGATTAAGGTTTAAGTGTTATGGTTAAGGGTTAAGGTCTGTGGTTAGGGGTCGAGGGAAAATGGTCAATGGTTAGGGGGTAGGTTTAGGTTTTTGGGGCTTTAGGGGAATGGTTGATCTCATAGGGTTTCTAAGTTTAGGGTTTATGGTTTAAGTTTAGGATTTTAGGGTTTAGGGGTTTGAGATGTTAGCTTATATGACCTAAAATTCAAAACCGAAATCCTCATGAGAGATTTATGGTTAACGTGTTAGCTATTAAAATATATATGTTTTGTACTACACTAACATTGCCACATGAATTCTCAAAAAGTTGGTCTCGATTATGATTTAAGGTTTGCGCTTAGAGTTTAGGGTCTCGAGTTTCATGGTCTAAATTTTATGGTTTGGGGTTGTGAGTTTGAGGTTTAGATTTTGGTGTTTGTACTGGTTTAGTGGTATAATATTCAGATCTAGTGGTTTATGATTTAGTGACTAATCTTTGGATTTTTTAGAATATAAATCAAAATAAGATAAATGTAAATTATTATTTTAAAATATATATATCAAAATGGGTTAAATCCCAAAAGCATACACATGAACAATGGTTTAGTGTGCAATTGTATACATGAACTTTAATTTGATCCAGATCTTGTAAAATATTAACACAATTATTGATATAATTAACATTATTTTTTATTTATATATTTCATACATAAAAAATTTATTTATTCAATATAAAAATATATTGATGTATTTATATTTTAAAATAATGTGTATGATTAAATCAAAATTAAAGTTTCAACTATACATTTAAACTACATCTAGAATTACACATTAAACCAAAATTCATATATAATTCGAGATGTATCTATATCAAAATTTATATAATTAAATGCCATTTATATAAAAATCTAAACTAATGTTGATGTAAAAAGAAAGAAAAAAGAAATTATTAAAAGAGATGATAATGGTAATTAAATTTTTTAAAAATTAATAAATTAAAAACTTAAATATTTAAAATTTAATATTTAGTTAAAAGTTCAATATTCAAAATTTTCAAAAATATGTAAAAATTAATCAATAAGTGGTTTTAAATAGGTAAAGTTTCCAAACAACATCGCTTTTTAAATAGTTTTAGTGACGCTTTTTGTTAAACGCCGCAAATATGTTACACAAGTTTACAAAGCACCGTTGTTTTATCGAGGTTTTAGAAAAACGCCAGAAATTTGTTACACAATTTTGCAAAACTCGCCGCTTTATTAGCGGCGCCATAAACGCCACAAAATTTAACTAACCTAAACGCCACCGCTTTAATTAGCCATTGCCTTCTCTTTTCCCTCGTCTACCGACTTCATTTTCTAATCCCTAACAACCAATTCCTTTCTCCTCCATCCATTCCAACACCCATCTACCACCACCACATCTTTCACCAACAAGACCAATCCACCGGGCAAGATTAGGTCTGCTTGATTTGGTGAAACCGACAAGAAATTTTAGAGTTGAGGTATGGAATTTGTTTTCCAATTATTTTATTCTCTAATTGTTTCTTTTGTACATTTAGATGACAAGGTGTTCTCCTCGCTCTTATTGATTTTCTTTTTCATCGCAGTGAAACATCGGTACTATCGCTACACCGGTATTCACATAACCCAGTGCAACAAGATCCACCATTTCCTCTTCGTAAAAGGTGAGATGGAAGTGATCTTAAGCTGTTATCATGGTGCATGCACAAAAAAATTGTTCTTTTCTCATTAAATTGATGTTTGATCTTAATAATCTTTTCTTTTTTTTGGTATCAATTTGTAGGTCATGGGATTTTTAGTGCATGAAAAGTAACTAAAAGTATTGAGAATTCTCACAAAACTGATCTCAGATATCGCTTCTCTCTGGATTGAGATAGACTTATGTTTTTAGAGTCTTAACCCATGGAAAGATGACAACATTGTTGTGTCTAAAGAAAGCCCGCTTTAATCAAACTCGAAATATTCTCGCAATGGTTTACTTGTACATATGGGTTATATCATGGCAAAGCCCAAGCAAATGAGTTATGCGAAATTTGGTTAGCTTATGAGTTGAGTGATATAAGAGTTAGTGATGCTTCTATGAAACATGTAGTTGGGTGATTTGTCGATACATGTTTGACCTTTTTGATATTCAGCTTAAATTAATATGGTCCATTTCAAGAATTCAATGATATATTTTTTCAAGATTTTTTCAATTTAAATTTATATGTTTTTAAGATTCTATGCTTCTATTTTTCTTTATTTCAAGCCATATATTTTTTTTTCAATTTACACAATGAAGACATGTATATTCCAAACATTATAGTTACTATATAATCGATATATATTTTATCAATTTTCAATCATTACTATTTACTACTTGAAGATTAAACATGTATAGTTTATAAAGTATTGTTTGATGAGTACCCATTTTATAAATGTATATATATAAACTTAATCTCCTTTTGGTTTCATGAAACAAATTTTCATTTTCATTTTCATAGATTATCGAACTAACATTTTATTTTAACCATTGCCGAATGCCATTCCTTTGGCCGATAGATTATTCTTCAAGGAAGTATGTCTATTTTTCTGCATTTTTGGTTTCCATACTAAGTTTTTTTTAACTACCACTTAATAGTTGTCAACCAAAAGACGAATACACCGCCAACAATCGATTCCGAAGTTATCCAACCCTATCCAAAACACTTTTATTCTCCGAGATAATATGTCTTTTACGTGTATCACAAGGAGCATATTATAAATTAAAATGTCTTTAAGATTCTATGCTTCTATTTTTCTTTATTTCAAGCCATATATTTTCTTTTATTTTATTTGCTTCTAACGATATTAAAATGTCTTTAATGATTGATCTATACTGTAGTCTTATTTTACTAAATTATTTTATTTAATTGTTGTTCATATCATCTCAAAAGTTTTTTATTTTAATCGAGAGTTATTGTATGTAATTGTTATTTGTAGCTCAGACTTCGATTTGTAGCGTGATTGGCCGCGATCAAATCGTCTTCGCACTTTTCCATCTGACCAAGTTCATATAGCTAATGACTCAGACGATTCTCGTAATCGCTTTATATTCAACCTCGCTTAACCAGAGAACTTTTGATTGCTATGGTTGAAACATGGTTGTAATTTCGCAAACCCCGATATCATTATTATATATCATGTAACATTGGATTTAAATCGCAGATATGATTTGAGTCACTTTGAGACTAACTCCTGGTTTTATCGAATTGTGGATACACGCTTCGAAGAGATCTTAAGAAGTTCCTCCATGTATGTTCTTACTTTTTTCTTGAATTGTTATGTGTTGATCGCTTATTGATGATACGAGCTACGTAATTATGTTATTTTGCATTTGAAAGTTATATCCGAATGGCATTACGATTGTTCGTGTGATTGTCATTGTGGATATTAGATATTGTTTGAAGTTGGTGCAACTTTGTGACATTGTTTTACATAGGTACCTGAGATGGGCTTCCAACTACTTTGGTTTTTTATTAGAAACAGTATGAGTTTGTCATTATATTATTTGAATGAGAATGAGATTTGATTCTTATTTGCCCCTTTCTTTTTTAACATATTGATTGTATAAAGTGTTACCGCTTCCTACTCCTCCCCGCAAATCGTTGGTTCAACCGAAGTTTCGCCATTTAATCTTGAATTAATATTTGGTAGAGATATTGATAAAGTTTTTTATATTTGGCTCAACGAAATTAATATTTCATGGCTACTTTATAATCTTACATCCATCAGTAGGTAATAATCGACTCAATTGTGATTAAAAATTTGGTGCAAATAATTACACCATAGCCACTGACATCCGTCCGGCTGTCGTGGTTTTGCTTGAAATAATCGTCATGTGTACACATGCTTCTGGCGTTAATTATTTTGGCTTATTTATATTCATTTTCCCTTTAAATTACTTAACAAATACTATTTTTCTCGATCGCACTGCTTTCTTGGGGAGAGTTGGGAGTGTACCAGCCTTTCTTGAAATTATTAAGGCACGCTTTAGTTCAAAATTCGATCAATAAATGCTTATATCATGATGATTTTGTCCAAATTGTCGCTTATTATATTGTTTGAACTGCATATGTCGCCATTATTATATTGTCGTTCAAAAAAAAAGATTCAAATTATATAGGTCGGAAACTCACGAATGTGTTGCCTTTATATCTCATTGTATCGATATAATGGATCCTCCTAGGTGTAACAATGCCAATGATGATGAATCTTGAAAATTTCGTCCAAATTGTCATGTATTATCCTCGCATGGTTGATATATACGCCGCTTGTTTATTATATTGCCGCCCAAAAAAAAAAAGATTCAAAGTATATAGGCTCTAAAATCCGATCAGAGTTGCCTTTATATTCTCATTGTAAGATATACGGATCCTTCCTAGTGTAACAATGCCATCGTATGACAGAATCTTAAAATTTCTTTCAAATTGTCGCTTATTATCCCAAGATGGGTGATATATGTCCGGCCGCTTAATATATTGCTATCCAAAAAATAAAGATTCAAAGTATATAGGTCGAAAACCATATCGTTGCCTTATATCTCATTGTAAGATATAATGGATCCTCCGTAGGTAACAATGCCAAGTATGATGAATCTTTCAAAATTTCTCGTCCCAATTGTCGCCAAAATTGTTGGTTATTATCCCCGCTTGTTGATATATGCTGTCGCTTATTATATTGCCGCCAAAAAAAAAAGATTCAAAGAGAGAAGGTTTAAAACTCGACGTTGCCTTATATCTCATTGTAAGATATAATAACGATCCTCCCCAAGCCACAACAATGCGACGTATGGTGAATCTTTCAAAATTTCATCCATAATTAAGCTGTCGCCCAAATTGCCGCTTATTATCCCGCTGGTTGGTATATGCCGGCCGCTTATTATATTGCCGTCCAAAAAAAAAAAGATTCGGCAGATATAGGCTAGAAACTTGATCAAGTTGCCTTATATCTCATTGTAAGATATAGTGATCTCCTAGGTGTAACAATGCCACGCATAACAATGAATCTTAAAAATTGTCGCCCAAATTGCCGTTGCTTTATTATCCAAATTTGCTGGTTGATATATGTCGCATATTTATTATATTGTCGTTCCAAACAAAAGATTCAGTAAGTATATAGGTCGGAAACTCGACTTCAAGCTGCCTTTATATCTCATTGTGTTGGATAATGGATCCTCCCTAGGTGTAACAATGCCATGGTATGATGAATCTTAAAAATTGCCGTCCGAATTGTCGCTATATTATCCACCTTGGTTGATATATGCTTCGTCGCTGCTATTATATTGTCGGCCCAAAAAAAGATTCAAAGTATATAGGTCGAAAACTCGGGACGTTGCCTTATATATCATTGTAAGATATAATGGATTCCTCCCTAGGTGTAACAAAGCCAATGCGATGATGAATCTTTCAAAATTTCTCAGCCCAAATTGTCGTTATTATCCTTCGCTTAGTTGATATATGCCGGGTCGCTTATTATGCATCGCCGTCCGACGATAAAAAGATTCAAAGAGTATAGTTCGAACCGAAACTGACGTTGTCTTATATCTCATTGTAAGATATAATGGATCCTCCCTAGGTGTAACAATGCCACGCATTTTGGAATCTTAAAACTTTGTCGTCCGAATTGCCGCTATTATCCTCGCTTGGTTGATATATGTCGTCGTCAATATTATATTGCCGCCTGAAAAAAAAAGATTCAAAGTATATAGTAATGAACCGACGTAAGGTTGCCTTATATTCATTGTAAGATATAATGGATCCTCCATAGGTGTAAATAATGCCACGTGATGATGAATCTTAAAAAATTTCTCGCTCCAAATTGTCGCTACTATTATCCCGCTTGGTTGATACATGTCTGGCCGCTTATTATATTGCCGCCCAAAAAAAGACAATCAAAGATATAGGCCGAAAACCTCGACATGTGTTGCCTTATATATCATTGTAAGATATAATGATCCTCCTAGGTGCAACAATGCCACGTATGATGAATCTTTCAAAATTTCTCATTCAAAATTGTCGCTATTATCCTCGCTTGGTTGATATATGTCGGCCGCTTATTATACTATCAGTCAAAAAAAAGATTCAAAGTGCATATAGGTCGGAAACTCGACTTGCTGCCTTATATCTCATTGTAAGATATAATGATCCTCCCAGGTGGTAACAATGCCAAGTATAATGAATCTTTCAAAATTTTCTCATTCCAATTGTCGCCAAAATTTGCTCGATATTATCCTCGCTTGGTTGATATATGCCGTCGCTTATTATATCACAAATTCAAAAAAAAGATTCAAAGACATATAGGCCGAAACTCCGACTATTGTTGCTTTATATATCATTATTGTAAGATATAATGGATCCTTCCTAGGTGTAATACCACGCATGATGAATCTTTCAAAATTTTCGTCCAAATTGTCGCCCAAATTGCCAAGCATTATCCTCCGCTTGGTTGGTATATGCTGGTGCTATTATATTGCACGCCCAAAAAAAAAAGATTCAAAGATATAGGCTGAAACCCCACGGGTTGCCTTATATCTCATTGTAAGATATAGTGGATCCTCCTAGGTGTAACAATGCCACGATGATGAATCTAAAAATTAAGCCGCTATTATCCACCTTGGTCACGATATATGTCGGCAATGCTTATTATATTGTCAGTTCAAACAAAAAGATTCAAAGTATATAGGTCGAAACTGACGGTTGCCTTATATCTCATTGTAAGATATAATGGATCTCCCAAGGTGTAAACAATGCCAATGCATGATTTAATCTTAAAAATTATCGTCCGACTGTCGCTATTATCCACCTTGGTTGGTATATATATTGCTATTTATTATATTGTCGCCCAAAAAAAAGATTCAAAGATATAGGTCGGAAAACTCGATGTAGTTGCCTTATATATCATTATTGGAAGATATAATGATCCTCCCTAGTGTAACAAAGCCAAGTGATGGTGAATCTTTCAAAATTTCTTCACCCAAATTTCATTCAAATTGCTATTATTATCCTCGCTATAGTTGATATATGTCCGATCGCTTTATTATATTGTTGTTCAAAAAAAGATTCAAAGTATATAGGTCGAAACCTCGATTTCATGCTGCCTTATATCTCATTGTAAGATATAATGGATCCTCCCTAGGTGTAACAATGCCACGTTTTTGAATCTTTACAAATTTGTCATTCAAATTGCCGCTATTATCCTACTTGGTTGATATATACGCGCTTATTATACTCGCTTTTCAAAAAAAAAGAATCAAAAGTATATCGGCCGAAAACTCCGACGGCCGTTGCCTTATATATCATTATAAGATATAATGATCCTCCCTAGGTGTGTAACAATGCCACGTGATTTTTGAATCTTAAAAATTTGTCGTCCGAATTCGTCGCTTATTATCCTCGCTTGGGTTGGTTTATGTCGGGTCATGATTATATTGTCGCCCAAAAAAAAAAAGATTCAAATTATAGGCCGAAACCCATCGCCGCTTTATATCTCATTTTAATATAATAGATCCTCCTGGTGTGTAACAATGCCACGTGATGATGAATCTTAAAAAATTTCGGCCAAATTGCTCGCTTATTATCCCGCTTGTTGGTATATATGTCGGTCGCTTATTATATTGTCGGCCCAAAAAAAAAAGATATAAAAGTATATGGGCTCGAAACCCTCGACGTGGTTGCTCTTATATATCATTGTAAGATATAATGGATCCTCCCTAGGTGTAACATTGCCACGCATGATGAATCTTAAAAAATTTCTCATTCAAATTGTCGTGTATTATCCTCGCTGTTTAGTTGACATATGCCGGCCGCTTATTATATTGTCAGCTCATAAGAAAAAAGATTCAAAGTATATAGGCCGGAACCCGACGGTTGTCTTATATCTCATTGCAACGAATATATAATGGATCCTCCTGTAACAACGCGATATGGGCGATGAATCTTAAAAATTGCTATCCAAATTGTCCGTTTATTATCCTGCCTGATGATATACGCCTGTTGTTTATTATAATGTTGTCCAAAAAAAAAAAAGATTCAAAGTATATAGGTCGAAACCTACCTGGTTGCCTTTATTTCTCATTGTAAGATATAATGGATCCTCCCTAGGTGTAACAATGGCACGTATGATGAATCTTGAAAATTTCCTCGCTCCAAATTAAGTATTTATTATCCTCGCTAGGTTGGTATATATGTTTGCTGATTATTATTGTCATTCAAAAAAAGATTCAAAGTATATAGGTCGGAAAAACCTCACTTGGGTTGCCTTATATCTCATTGTGTAAGATCTACCGGATCTTCCTCAGGTGTAACATTGCCACGCATGGTGAATCTTAAAAATTTACGAATTACCGCTTATTATTATCCTCGCTTGGTTGATACATGTTGGTCGTTTATTATAATACGTCTAAAAAAAGATTCAAAGTATAGGCCGGAAACTCGACGGTTGCTCTTATATTCATTGCACGATTTCATTAAATTCGGTCGATCCACAGTCTAAAAAAAGATTCAAAGCATATAGGCCGAAACCGATTGCCTTATATCTCATTGTAAGATCTAATGGATCTTCCCTACAATGCCAATGATGCGATGAATCTTAAAATTTTCTTGTCCAAATTACTGCTTATTATCCTCGCTTGTTGATTCATGTTAAGTCGCTTATTATATTGTCAGTTCCAAAAAAAAGATTCAAAAGTATATAGGTCGAAACCTGATGCTGGTTGCCTTATATATCATTCTATCGATATAATGCGGATCCTCCTAGGTAAAACAAATGCCACTGATGATGAATCTTAAAATTTGTTTGTCCAAATTGTCGCGTTATCCTCGCTTGGTTAATTCATGCCGTCCGCTTATTATAGTCATTCATAAAAAAATAAGAATCAAAGTATATAGGTCGAAACTCGATTTTGCAATATCGTTATATGATATCATTATAAGATGGATCCATCCTCAAGGTGTAACAATGCCACGTTTATGATTAATCTTTCAAAAATTGGCCCAAAGTTGCCGTAACCTCGATTTTTGCCTTATATATCATTGTAAGATATAACATAGATCCTCCCTAGTGTACAATGCAACGTATGATGAATCTTTCAAAAATTTCATTCAAATTGGTCGCTATTATCCTACCTCGTTGGTTTATGCTGCCGCTTATTATATTGTTATTCAAAACAAAGATTCAAAGTATATAGGCTCGAACCTCGACCGTTGCCTTATATCTCATTGTAAGATATAATGGATCCTCCTCAGGTGTAACAACGTTACGTATTTTGAATCTTAAAATCATAGCGTCCGTAATTGGTTACGCATATTATCCTACTTTGGTCGATATATGCTGGTCGCTTATTATATTGCCGTCCGTTCAAAAAAAAAAAGATTCAAAGCATATAGGTCGGAAACCCGACGCGTTGCCTTATATCAATATAAGATATACGGATCCTCCCTAGGTGTAACAATGCCACGCGATGATAAATCTCAAAAAATTTCGGCCCAAAATTGTCGCTATATTATCCCGCTGTCGTTATACGCTTGGTCGCTTATTATATTGTCATCACAAAAAAAGAATCAAAGTATATAGGCCGAAACCCGATTTAGCTGTTGCCATATATATCATTTATAAGATATAATGATCCTCCTAGGTGTAACAATGCAACGTATGATAAATCTTTTAAAATTTCGCCCGTTAAGCCGCCCAAATTGTCTTATCCTCATGGTTGATATATACTTGCCGCTTATTATACCGCCGTCCAAAAAAAAAGAATCAAAAGATATAGGTCGGAAACTCGACCTGTTGCCTTATATATAATTGTAAGATATATGGCCAGATCCTCCCAGGGTGTAAAATAACAACAACGATGATGAATTCTTTTCAAAATTTCTGGTCTACAATCTTGATGCTTATTATCCCCGCTTGGTTGATATATGTCAATTGCTTATTATATGAAAACGAAACAGTATTCAAAGTGCATATAGGTCGAAAACTCCTGGACCGATTGCCTTATATCTCATTGTAAGATATAATGATCCTCCTAGGTGTAACAATGTCGCATGATTTTGAATCTTAAAAATTTGGTCGTCCGAATTGTGTCATTATCCGCTTAGTTGGATATATGTCACACGCTTATTATATAGTCGTCTCAAAAAAGATTCGCAGATATAGGTTTGAAAACTCGACGGTTGCCTTTATATCCTATCAACAAAGATATAAATATGGATCCTCCCTAGGTGTGTAACAATGTCACGATGACGATATCTTAAAAATTATTAATGTTCAAATTGCTCTTTTATTATTATCCAGCTTGGTTGAGGCTATAAGCGCCTATTTATTATATTGTCTTCTAAAAAAAGATTCAAAGTATATAGCTCGAAACTCGACGTAAAGGCTCTATATATCGCTGTAAGATATAATGGATCCCCTGTGTGTAACAAAGCCACGTGATGATGAATCTTTCAAAATTTCATTCAAATTGTTGTTTATTATCCCCGCTTTAGTTGATATGGCACGGTCAAGCTTATTATATTATTGTCGTTCAAAAAAAGATTCAAAGTATATAGGTCGGAAACTCGACTTCAAGTTGCCTTTATATCCTCATTGTAAGTGAGGTGAATGGATCCTCCTAGGTGTAAATAATGCCACGATTTTGAATCTACAAATTTGTCGCCCAAATTAAGCCGCTATTATCCTACTTGGTTGATATATGTCGCCGCGCTTTATTATAAACGCTTGCAAAAAAAGAATCAAAGTATATCGGCTGAAACCCGACGGGTTGCCTATATATCATTGTAAGATATAATGGATCCTCCTTAGGTGTAACAATGCCACGTATTTTGAATCTTAAAAATTTGTCAATCGAATTGGTTGCTATTATCCTCGCTTGGTTGGTTTATGCCGGTCGCCGCTTATTATATTGTCGCCCAAAAAAAGATTCAAATTATATAAGGTCGAAACCCCCGATGGTTGCCTTATATTATATCTATTTTAATATAATAGATCCTCCTTGGTGTAACAATGCCACGTATGATTAACTTAAAAAAATTTCGCTGGCCCAAATTGCTCGCTTATTATCCTCGCTTTGTTGGTATATATGTCGTCGCTTATTATATATTGCCGCAAAAAAAAGATATAAAGTATAATGGTCGTGAAAACTGATTTCGTTGCCTCTATATATCATTGTAAGATATAATGGATCCTCCCTGGTGTAACATTGCCACGTAGCAGGATGATGAATCTTAAAAATTTCTCGGCTCCAAATTGCCGCTTGTTATTATCCTCGCTTTTAGTCGACATATGCCGGCCGTGCTTATTATATTGTCAGTCCATAAGAAAAAGATTCAAAAGCATATAGGGTCGAAACTGACGGGTTGTCTTTTATATCTCATTGTACGATATAATGGATCCCTCCCTCGTAACAACAATGCGACATATGATGAATCTTAAAAATTGCTATCCAAATTGTCGCTTATTATCCTCGCTTGATGATATATGCCGTTGTTTATTATATTGTTGTCCAAAAAAAAAGATCTCAAAAGATATAGGGTCGAAAACCTAGCGTGTTGCCTTATCTCTCATTCAGAAGATATAATGGATCCTCCCCCTAGGTGTAAATAATGGCAACGTATGATGAATCTTTAAAAAAATTCTCATGTCCAAATTGCTATTTATTATCCTCGCTAGGTTGGTATATATGCCGGCCGATGATATTATATTGTCAGTCCAAAAAAAAAGATTCAAAGTATATAGGGCTGAAACCTCGATTTGGTTGCCTTTGATATCTCATTGTAAGATCTAATGGATCTTCCCTAGGTGTAACAATGCCAATGTATGGTGAATTCCAAAAATTTCGCCGAAATACCGTTTACATATCCCCGCTTAAGCTTGATACATGTTGGTCGCGCGATTATATTGTCAGTCCGAAAAAAAGATTCAAAGTATATAGTCGAAAACCTGATTGCCAAGCCTTATATCCATTGGGCACGTATATAATGGATCCTCTCAGGTAACAATGCCAATGGTATGAGATGAATCTTAAAATTTATTTGTCCAAATTGTCAGTGCTTATTATCCGCTGTTAATTCATGCATCGGTCGCTTATTATAAGGTTGGTCCAAAAAATAAGAATCAAAGTATATAGGGTATCGAATCTGACGGTTGCCATATATCACAGGCAAGATATGTATGATCCTCCCTGTGTGTGTAACAATGCCACGCATGATCAATCTTTCAAAATGTCCGTTGCTTGTGATTTTGCCGCCTTATATATCATTTTGTAAGATATACTGTGATCCCTCCCCAGTGTAATAAATGCAACGTGATGATGAATCTTTCAAAATTTCATTCACCTGTCGTTAGTTATCCCGCCTCTCCCGTTGGTTTATGTCACTGCTATTATATTGTTATTCAAAACAAAAAGATCTGTAAAGCAGTAGAGAATAAACTCCGACGCGCTGGTCGCTTCATATATCTCGCATTGTAAGATAAGGCACGGATCCTCCCTAGGTGCAACAATGCTACGCGATTTTGAATCTTAAAAATTTGTCGTCCGACTGCCGCCATTATCCTACTTGCTGATATATGTCGTCGCTTTATATTATATCGTCCCAAAAAAAAAAGATTCAAAGATATAGGTCGAACTGACTGCTGCCTTATATCTCATTGGGGCAAGATATAGCGATCCCTCCCTAGGTGCAGAACAATGCCACGCAGATGATGAACTCTGCACTTCACCCAAATCACGCTATTATCCTCGCTTTGTTACTAATACGCCGGTCGCTGCTTATTTATATTGTCAGTTCAACAAAAAGATTCAAAGTGATATAGGCTGGAAATCCGATCGTTGCCTTATATCTCATTCAAAGATATAATGGATCCTCCCTAGTGTAACAATGCCACGGCGATGAATCTTAAAAATTAAGTCAGTCCAATTGTCGCTTATTATCCGCTGTTGATATATCGGCCGCTTATTATATTGTCCAAAAAAAAGATTCAAAGTATATAGGCGGAAACTGACGGTTGCCCATCATTGTAAGATATAATGGATCCTCCTAGGTGTAACAATGCCACGTATGATGAATCTTTCAAAATTTCTATCCAAAATTGCCGGCCCAATTTGGTCGCTTATTATCCTTAGTTGATATATGCCGGCCGCTTATTATATTGGTCCAAAAAAGATTCAAAGTATATATGCTTGAAACTCGACGGGTTGCCTTATATCTCATTGTAAGATATAATGGATCCTCCTAGGTGAAACAATGCCACGATTTTAATCTTAAAATT